>JAPVLO010000100.1:1800000-2165000 GCA_027257055.1 Cephalopachus bancanus | reverse complement strand
GGTGTAAAACAATTCAAATTAGTTTTCTTTGACCTTTAAATATCTAGAATAAGACACACAAAATTTTAAAAATTTATTTATTTTAAAAATATAGGGTACAATTCAGGATTAGGTATACAAATGCTCATCATACAGGTAAAGTTTGGGTCTCCCTTTCGTCCCTACTTTGCCTGGTACCCTTATTAATGTTATGTGTCCCCACCCCCAACAGTTTCCGGCTACTGCCAATCCCTTTCTTATAGTATTATGGCAAATGTTCAAGGTCTGCTTATGTGTGCTTATGAAAACGCACAAAAACAATTTAGTTGACATTCACTATGAAAGATTCTATCCATTAAACTTACTGATGAGGTAAGTAATTAATATGTATACTGATCCTCTCATTAAAACTCTACCACCTTCAGTTTATTTCCTTTAATGGAAGAGTCAACATTTCTGACATGCAACACTTCTGCAGTAAAAGTAGCTTCCAAATAGACCACTTAAAAATCAAATCAGTCGTCTTTGAATTGAAGCTTAACTTGGCCTCTGTCCTGTTAGTTTGATGGGACAATAATAACTCTCTCCTTAACCTGTGAGCATCTAAATCTGGGATTCCATTTCCTGTAGCAAAGCTGTGAAAAAGCCCAGTTTCCTAAATTTTGGAATCCAGTTAACTGAATTTCTGTGGGGTGATTGTTTCTCATCCTGCATATTATATCCCATGTAGTATGTCCCCTGCCGTTGTTAGCTAGAGTTCCTGTATATTCTGAGACCCAACTGTCGTTCTGCCAGACACACAAAAAAATCATGTTGATGTATTAACAGCTTCTACCAGTGATGATGCTACCCTCAGTTACAAAATCGTATTAACTTTGGAAGTAGATTGATTGGTACAGGTACAAAGTCAAAAAATGGTGAAACTTTTTTTTTTTTTTTTTACTGGGATGTAAAGTTAGAGTTAGTAGAAAGTCTTCCTAAAGTGATAAAAAATTTAGAAATTTCTGCAACTATATTGTAAAAGTAAAAAGGTAAGAGTGACAGTCATGTCATTTAAGCTTTTAATATAATTATTTGATGTTCATGGTTTTAAAGGAATCATTTTAATACAGTATATTAATAATATTCATACAATTAAAATATTTTACTGTTAATATTTTCCAAAAACATTATTTCTCATTAAGTGGGATAAAGATGATTTACTAATTCTCTGGCTATGAGTTCATGACATTCACTGATGAGTTTTAATCTTCAATTAAATCAACAAGGAAACATGATTCATTTGATGAAGTCAATTTTGTGGTAAATTTATAAATGCTAAGCTGCATGTCCTCCATTAAATGTAAGCTGTGTGTATATATATGTCTTGATCAGTAACTGAGTTTAAGTTTAAATTGAATGGTAATTATAATTTTGTTGATATAGGTAATACATTTTAGATTATAAGTGTTTAGTTTTCGTGCTAGTAATTTTTGTTTTCTGGTTTAAATTTCAAATTGATACTCTTGTTTAAAATGACCAATCTCAGAATCAGTAAATACAGGGAAAGGAGAAAAGAAAACTATAGTACTCATTTGTAAGATATATACACAGTGTTTTACCAAGCACAACTATAAACAGAGTGTGAGATTCTGACAAGGAATACACGAGTAACATGCCTACTACAAAGTCAAAATTTCAGAGAGTGGAGGCATGAGGCTGTGTTGTCCGTTGTGGTAATGGTAGGGGAAAAATCTATGACCCTTCTTTTTGAAGCAGAGCTCCCTTCTACTAATGGAAGCGACATTGAGAAAGACATGGTCCCAGAGGGAAGGCCGTGAGCTGTGTACTGTGAATGGTTCCTTCTCAGGTCAGGCTCCCATGCCCATTTTGCTACCTTGCTTTCTGATGAGTGATGATTATTACTTTATCCTTTGAAGTAGATATGACTAGCTGTATATATAGAGGGCTTGCACACTGCAAAAATTACTTGATCTGTGTAAATTCTTACCTTAGTTCATGGTTTTAAAAAGGAATCAATAAATTGCTTTTATTCCTGATTTATGGCAGATATAATTCACAAGTACATTTTAGAGTTGAGATAGATTTTAGAGGTTTATCTAGTCTAAACTCTTTGACAAATCTGAAATCCAATTTTTAATATCATAATAAGTAATCGTCTTCTTATTTTACCACAGATGGTTAAATTTAAGAATGATATTATTTTGTTTTACCATAACTCTAACTATGTCAGTGATAATGCATTGTTAAAAAGAGAGAATCATCTACTAAGGATCAATTTGTCTAAAAAAAGTGTTCCTTTATGTATCAGTGTTCAATTCTAGCTTGTACTGTATATAATTTTGTAATTCAAGCTAATGCACTGTATGAGTCTATTTAAGAAAATGTACTGTATGAGTCTATTTAGAAAAAATGTGATTTAAGTGGGAAAATCATCATCTAGGTTCTGGAGCTGAAAGTTGGGTCTTCCAAATTTAAGCAGAATGGAGTATAAATATGAAATTTTAAAAAGGATTATAAAATATAAAATTTTAAAAAGGATTGTAAAATAAGAAATTAAAAATAAGACATTAAAAATTATTATTATTCTATAGACAGGTGACACAGTGACAAAATAAAAAATGAGTAGTGATTTATTCACAGAAAAACAGACCAGTGTCATCTCATATAAGGAATTTACCCTAAATGTTACCTGTGACGTTGAAGAGGTGCCTTCTGCCTAATTCTCATTTCCCTTGGGAACATCATGAGGACTGTCCTAAAGGACTCTACAAAACCATGGTACTTTGTTTTTTTGTTTTGTTTTGTTTTTTCACATTTAAAAACACTTTACTTAAATAATATTAAACATAATTGGGCCTGTGCCAACTAGTCTTGATGTTGGGCTAAGGGGGTATTGTCAAAAAAAAAAAAAAGGGTGAAGCAAATTCCAGCTTTCAGTTTCTTAGCTTAGAAATTCCAGCAATCCTTGTAGTTCCTTGCAACCTCTCACCACTTCTGGGATGGACAGCAGAGTCTTATAAATATGCTGAACAATGTCATCTAGTTTTTTTTAACTCCTTCTCAGAGAGCCGAAGTTTCTCCTCTAAGATGTTTCTCTGGCTCTGGAACTTGATCATAAGTTTTTCCTTCTCATTTTTCTTCTCCAGGAACATAATCCTCAGCTTGTCTACCTCTTGGGAGAGCAACACTTTCTCCTCAATCCAGTTAGTGGCCATGGGCTGGCGGCTGGGATCCAGCTGGCCTGCCAAGGTCTCCTGGAGCACTTTATTCTCTGTCTCTGCCCGCCGAAATGAGCGGGTGAGTTGGGCCACCTCAATCTGCACATTTAGGTCCACTCAAGGATGAGAAATACAATGTGTTTTCAAATGTTGCTTATGGAAGTACACATTTATGTGCACAATTTACAAATTAGATTTTGTGTTATATAATTACTAGCTTACTGCTGCACACAACAAAAATAGTATTTAAAAAATGTGGCCGGGCTCGGTGGCTCAGCCTGTACTCCAGTGCCTTTGGGAGGCTGAGGTGAGTGGATTGTCTGAGCCCGCGGGTTCGAGACCCGCCTGGGCAGCGAGACCTCATCTCTACGATAAATCAAAAAATCAGCCGGGCGTGGTAGCGCATGCCTGTAATTCCGGCTACTTGGAAGGCTGAGGCGGAAGGATCACCGGAGTCCAGCAGGTCGAGGCTGCAGTGACCGGAAGCGGCCACTGCACTCCAGTCTGGGCGACAGAGTGAGACTTCAACTAAAAAAAAAAAACACAAATAAATAAATAAAAAATAAAAAATGTGTATTCTAATAAGATTTTGAAAGCCAAACTATTACGCCTTTAAAAAAAAATCTCTTTCTGTGTGTCTTTTTGTGGTGGTAGAGATTTTTTAAACGACTTATAGCCTAAATAAAGCATTTCCAAAACCACCAGGTAAACTGTGTCCTGAATGTATGCACTGAACATTGTTCCTGGCAAAAAAAGAAACAATGAATAAATTTTTTAGTCACCCCTTCTATTTGTTAATTTTATTCATTTTCTTTTTTTTGCACATGTGAAACATTAATGTGGTGAGCAGGATTTAAAAAACCCTGTGTGATTGTCTCAATAGATGCAGAAAAAGTATTTGATAAAATCCAACGTTCCTTCATGTCAAAAACTCTCAACAAACTAGGCATTGAAGGAACATACCTCAAAATAATCAGAGCTGTAGATGACAAACCCACAGTCAATATCATACTTAATGGGGAAAAGTTGAAGGCATTCCTCTAAGAACTGCAACAAGACAAGGATGTCCACTTTTGTCACTCCTCTTGAACACAGTACTTGAAATCCTAGCCAGAGAAATAAGGCAAGAGAAATAAATAAAAGGCATCTAAATGGAAGGGAGGAAGTCAATTAATCTCTTTCTACTGATGACATGATTTTATATTTAGAAAACCCTGAAGATTCCTCCAAAAGCCTCCTTGACTTGATAAACAACTTCAGTAGTTTCAGGATACAAAATTAACACAAAAAAATCAGCTGTTTCCTTACCCCAGCAATACTCAAGCTGAGAACCAAAAGAGGCGAGGGCTAAAAAATTATATATTGGGTACCATGCTCACTATTTGGATGACGGGTTCAGTAGAAGCCCACACCTCACAATTATGCAATATATTCATGTAACAAATCTGCACAGGTACCCCCTGGATCTAAAATAAAATAGAATAACAAAACCTCCCACAAAAACAAAGAATATTAATATGGTTACAAAGGTCAAAGTTGTGCAAAAAGGTTACTTCTTAAGCAAGTACTCAGGTTACTTCTCACCTTCCACCTGCCCCAATCCTACTCTTATTTTCCCTTGTTATCTCCTCCCTCTTGTGGTTAACCACTCTCAACAATCTCAGTGGTCCTTGGCTTATCCTTTCTGTGTTTCTTTTAGAACAAATGAATAGATAAGTATATATATTTTCTTCTCCTCCCCACTTTTAAATTATAGGTATTCTTTTGCATTTTGCTTTTTTCACTTAACAATATGTTTTTTAGAAATTCACATCAGTTTATAGAGATTTTCTTTGTTTTTCTTCTTTCTTTCTGTTTTTACAGTTGTGTAGTACTTCACCGTGTGAATGTACCATAATTTATTCAACCATTCTCCTATGTTGTATGTTTAGGTTGTTTCCAATATTTTACAATTATAAACAGTACTCCTGTGAATAACCTTCTGCATATATATTTTCATATTTTGAAAGCACTGAGTAACTTTTTTTTCCCCTTGGAATTTTTAATTGTATAGATTTAAATGTAACACAAAATTAGGTTCCTACCTTTCAAATTGTGGAACAACAGATGTCATGAACAATACAATTGTTTAAACTTAATCTTTTTTTTTTTTTTTGAGTTGGGATCTCACTCTGTCACCCAGGCTGGAGTCCAATGGCATGCTCATGGCCACCCCAACAGTGACCTGCTGGACTCAGAGGATCCTTCTGCCTTAGCCTTCCAAGTAGCTGGAACTATAGGCACGTGCTACCACACTCAGCTAATTTCTTGATATATTGTAGAGACAAGATCTCACCAAGTTTCCTGGGCTGGTCTCGAACCCCTGAGCTCAGGCAATCCTCTTGCCTAGGCCTCCCAAAGTGCTGGGATTACAAGCTTGAGTCACTGCACCCAGCAAATTTAAAAAAATTTTTTAGAGAGATGCGGTCTTGTCATTTTACCTGGGGTTGTCTCAAAATCCTGGGCTCAAGCATCCCCTGCCCCGCCTCGACCTCCTGAAGTGCTGAGATTTACAGGCATGAACCACCACACCCAGCCACTACTCTTGTTTTTGAAGACCTGTTCTGACTTATCTGTTACTGTCTGGCTGTTTTTTTTGCTAGTACTTGCAGACTGAAAAAAAGAAAGAGACAGAGATAGAGACAGAAGAAGTTCTTGCTGAATGTAGTGAGAAACTATACAAACTAAATTTATTTGATGGTGTGTTTATAAAAAAATGCCCAATTGGTTACCTGGAGTTTAAGTTGATTGTGTTCATTTAAGATATTTTTCACATGTGCAAAATGTGACTTTCCTTTAGTCAGAGAAAAAAGCTAGACTTTATTTATTTATTTGTTTATTTATTATTTTTAAAATTTTAAAGATGTGGGGTACAATTCAGGATTAGGTATACAAGTGGTCATTGCACAGGTCAAATTTGGACCCCCCCTTTGTCCTCACTTTGACTGTTTTGAGATCAGGCCCCCTTATTGATGTTATCTGTCCCTCCAAACCTCCCCTGGCAGTGTGGAGATTCCTAAAAGAACTAAAAATTGGCCTTCCATATGACCCAGCAGTCCTCTTTCTGGGACTATACCAGGAGAGACTTTGACTACAAAAAAGATACCCGTGCGTGCATGTTTTATTGTAGCACTATTCAATTCACAATAGCAAAAATATGGAAACAAACATGCTGCCCATTGAAGTTAGACTTTCTTATGGGACTTCTCTTAGTCTCTGATTCCAGAATCTTTAGGAATGAGCCAGAATGTAGTGGAAATTTTGCTACAACTCCACGAAACACTTAATTTTCTAGCATGCTCGTCCTTAAAAGCATTACCAATTGAAAAGCTACTGAGTAGGCAGAAACAAATATGGCCCTATTCAAATTTGCATTGGGTCTTCAAGCAAAATGGTAGTGCCCTATTTGTGAAAATTTGCATGAAAATATCCAGAATAGAAAAAAAGGCATTAATATTGAATACCACTATGTTATACCACAGAAATAATCAATATGTGATGTAAGTCCATTATTTATATTTATTTATTTTTTAGAAAGCAGGATTTATTAAAAGAATAATAAAGAGAAGCTCCCACAGCGGGAGGGGACCTGAAAGGGTTGCCCCTATTTATATTTAAATAATAACTTGGCTCATGTGGTTATGGAGTTCAGAATCTGCAGGGTGGGTCAACCGACTAGAGAATCAAAAGACCCAATATTCCAGTTTCAGTTTAATGGCAGTGTGTTGTAGAACCAAGAAGTACTGGTGTTGCATGTGAAGCTTGAAGGCAGTCTACTGAAGAATTCTCTCCTGATTGTAAGAGGCTAGTCCTTTTGTTCTGTCCAGGCTGTCAACTGCCCATCCACATTATGAAGGGCAGTCTGCTCTACTCAAATTCCACAATGGGCATGTTAATCTCATCTAAAGCACTGTCATAGAAATACCCAAGATAATGTTTGGCCAAATATCTGGAAATCCTGTGGCCTAGCCAAATTGGCACATAAAATCAACCATCACAAAATCAAAAAAGGGCTTAAGGTGAATGAGAGAAGGCTGATCTCCCAGTCACAGTCTCAGAATGTTAGCATTGAAGGGACAACGGAGATGATTTATTTTAGTTATCTATTTTGCAGATGAGATAACCAAGGCCTAGAGTTATTAAATGAATACTTCAAGATTCCACATAGTTTCACTAAATAACTAAATACAATAACTATTGATTGAGCCCTTTTTATATGCGGGTGCTGTGCTAGGCACTAAGGATTCAGTGGTGAACAAGAGAGATGCTGTCCCTGCCCTCATGAAGCTTCTCTGAGGAAGGGACATTTAAGCTGACACATGAGGAGATACAGAAGTCAATCAGTGGACCATGGAGCAGGGACAGGGTGAGGGGATCATGCCCAGAAATCCAAGGATGGGCAGGTGCTGAGGTGGGAAGGAATCGTGTGAGTTTGAAGAACTGAGAGAAATTCAGAATAAATTGAAAGGCAAATAAAAGACTCAAAGAGGTTTACATTGCACCTTCCCATACAGATCCCCCCCCACAAGCTATTTTTTTTTTCAAAGTGCTTAGCAATTTTTAAGCAATCAGTCTTACAGCCAGAAGACAGCAGGTATCATTATCGCTATTAAGCAACTAGAGGAATTAAGGTATTGAGCACTCCAATGCCTTGCCCAAGGTCATTGAAAAATTCAGTTGAAAGAACTAGAATTAAAAGTCACGAGGGAAGGCTTGGATTCTCTGAGACAATCGTGGGAAAAGAAATTATTTATTCTGACAATTGAAATAGTCATCTTGGAACCTTTGGTGAAACCAGAGTGCAAAAATAGACCTTCCCCAGACCCCCAGCACAGCAGCAATTTAGCAGTAATTATGGTAATGATTGCTGAATGATTTGTGTGCTAGGAATTCTCAGGATTGCATTCCCATGTGAGCCTCCTGAGTCTCCCTCTGTGATTTTCCTAGGGCAGTACCATGACTCCACTCACATAGCTCTCCAGCCATGAGCTCTACCCGCTGTAGACCAACCACTCCCATTCAATGTCGTTGGTGTAAACACACCTGAAGTGACCGATGGAGCTGCCTTCTCAGGAACGCTCTGGATCACTTGGTGATTTACTGTTTGGTGGGAGTTTCCATTAAACAGCTATCCCTTTCCCTGACTGTCTGATTTACATTTACCTGTGGTTTTTCTGAATGTATTGAAAACATCAAACTTTTATCTTTCTTTAATTTTTAATAGTCTTATGATTGTCACTTAATTAAGCTTTAATAGACTCTGTTGAAAACGAAAAGCCAATGCTTACTGGTAAGCTGTTCAGTTTTCATTATGTCTGACAAGTCAGAGAAATAAAGAAACAAGGGAACGTGCGTATGTCTTCTGGAAGATGTATGGCATGTAATGGGCCTAGATTTTGCTCGTCCTGGGAAAAGGAGTAATCCTTCAAAACCACAAGATGTTCAGATGACATTCAAATGTGTCTCTTGCTGATAATGTTCTATGTCTGTGATGACTCTGAGCTACTTTTCAAATTTTACCTATTCATTTGCCTCTACTGACTCTCTGTGGTGTAAGTAGAAGAAAGGTGGGCCTTGAAGGAGGAGAGACCTTGTTTCCAGTTCTGGTATGAGAGTCTCCTGGCCATATGATTGCTCACATGGTTCTGAACCTTTAACCCTTGCTTCTTTATAATTAAATAGAGATAATATTTTCCTCATTGTGTTGTTCCTGTGATTAAATGTAATGTGAAAGTCCTCGGCACTACCCTAGCTTGCCTTGCCAGTTCTTCTAACACTTTCCCTGGAAGTTTGTCACTGTCAAGTCTCATGTGGAGAGCTGCTGAACTTTATAAAAATGTGGTGATTTGTTCACTCCTTATAATTATATTTAAACACCACATTTTATTTTTTAGGGCTTAGAAAAGTATATCAGAATTATTAAGGCAAGCATCTATATCACCATTTCAGTATTCAATACCACTATTTTGAAATTATTTTATCTTTTATATTAATAGCAATTTGGAGAGCAGCAAATGTGTCATAATTAAAGAGAATTGAAATGGAACATAACTTATTTAATATTCCCTTTTAGGTTAAGAGTCAAGTACAAGTGAGCTCTCATTTATTTTTGTCCAAATCACACTCAGAACTTGATCCATATTTCTTTGTTAACTTCTGTTATCTGTACTTAATATTCATGTCCATAAACCTTTCTCTTTTTTACTTTTCCCAAACAAAACTGATTCTGAGTCTGCAGGGTTGTCTTTGTTGAAGCCAAATTGAAATTATTTCCAATGTGAACAGTTCAGATGGCTATGGACATGCATAAGAGCAGAACTGAAATGCAATAGTAATAACAGAAGAATTCCTTATATATTTCAGAGCTTTGTGTTATTCAACATGTACTCATATATTATTTAATTGCTCCTTACAGTGACTCTGTGAGGTTCTTCCACTATTCAAAAAATACTTAGAGGGTAAAAGCTGCCAAGCTCATGTTCTGAGGTTTGTGTAATCTTGATGCTAAAATCAGACAAGATAACAAAAGAAAAGAAAGCTACAGTCCCTTTCACCTATGAACATAGAGGAAGAAATCCTAAATAAAGGTTTTATCTTACTGTTTATTTATTTATTTATTTATTTATTGCATTGCCCTAAAGGAATACTATTTGTTACTTTCTTATTGAAGCATAGCATACAGTGAAGTGTGCAATCTTGAGTGTATGACTTCATGAATTTTTATATGCATATATATCCATGTAACTCTGCATCAGAATATAGGACAGTTTCAAACACCCAGCATGCTCCCTTGTACCATCTCACAGTTAATATAAAAGAAACCATACAGTATTCTTTGTGTCTCGCTTCTTTGACTCAAAATTATGTCTGTGAGATTCTTTCATGTTGTTGCATATACCAGTAGATTTTTTCTCTGCTATGTAGTATTGTATTTTGTAATTATATCACTATTTATTAAATCGACATTGATACGCATTTGGATTATTTTCAGTTTTTGGCCTGTATGAACAAAGCAACCATGTTTTATGAAACTCATTTCTTTGAGGTGTATATCCATAAATAAAATTGCTGAATCTTAGTGTATTCTGTTTTCTTTTCTTTCTTTTTTTTTGAGTTGGAGTCTCACTCTATCACCCAGGCTGGAGTGCAGTGGCACGCTCATGACCTCCCCAGTGCCAACCTGCTGACCTCTGGCAATCCTTCTGCCTCAGTCTTCCAAGTAGCCAGAACTACAGGCACACGCTACCATGCCTGGCTAATTTTTTATTTATTGTAGAGCTGAGGTCTGACCAAGTTGCCTGGTCTGGTCTCGAGCCCACGTGTTCAGACAATCCACTCGCTTCAGTCTCCCAAAGTGCTAGGATTACAGGCTGAGCCACTGAGTCTGGCCTCCTTTTTTTTTTTTTTTCTGAGTCAGAGTCTCATTCTGTTGCCCATGGTGGAGTGCAGTGGCACGCTCACGGTCACTGCAGCCTCAGCCTGCTGGGTTCAGATGATCCTTCTACCTTAGCCTTCCAAGTAGGTGGAACTACAGGCGCATGCCACCATGCCTGGCGAATTTGTTGTAGAGACAAAATCTCACCAACTTGCCCAGGCTGGTCTTGAAGCTATGAGTTCAGGCAATCCTCTCACCTCAGCCTCCCAAAGTGCTGGGATTATAGGCATGAGCCACCGTCCCTGGTGTCTTCAATTACTGTTTTCAAAAGTAGTTCCACCAATTAATACTCTTACTAGTGTGTGTATAGTGTATCGTATATAGTGTATGTGGCGTATACAGTTGCTCTACATCCTCACCTCCCAAGACTTTACTTGAAATTGCCAGTCTTTTTAGTTTTAGTCATTCTGGTGAAGATTTAATCATGTCTCATTGTGAATTTCATCTTCATCTCTCCACTGATTAATGATGACTGATAATGTTGAGCATCTCTAATGTGCTCATTAGCCATTTGCATATTCCTTTTTATGAATTGCTTGTTCAAATCTTTGCAAATTTCAAAAATCTAATTGTCTTTTTCTTACTGACTTGTAACATTTAAAAAAACTTTATTTAGCCGGGCTCGGTGGCTCAGCCTGTAATCCCAGCGCTTTGGGAGGCTGAGGTGAGTGGATTGCCTGAGCCTGCAGGTTCAAGACCTGCCTGGGCAGGTGAGACCTCATCTCTACAATAAATCAAAAAATTAGCCGGGTGTGGTAGCGTGCGCCTGTAGTTCCACCTACTGGAAGGCTGAGGCGGAAGGATCGCCGGAGCCCAGCAGGTCGAGGTTGCGGTGGCCAGAAGCAGCCACTGCACTCCAGTCTGGGCTACTGAGTGAGACTCCAACTCAAAACAAAACAAAACAAAACAAAAAACTTTATTTGACATATTTATCCTTTGTCAGATATATGTACTGGGAATATATTTTCCCAGTCAGTGATTTACCTTTTTATTCTCTTAATCATGTCTTTTTCAGGGTATAAAACAAATATTCAAAAGACAGTCACATTCTTATACATCAACAAAAACAGCCAGAAACTCAAAAAAAAGCACAACCCCATTCACAATAGCCACACAAAAAAATGAAATACCTTGACATCGTCCTAACCAGAGAAGTCAAAGACTTTTACAATGAAAACTACAAAGCACTGCTCAAAGAAATCCAAGAAGACACAAACAAGCGGAAAAATATTCCATGCTCACAGATTTGAAGAATCAATATTGTTAAGATGTCTATCCTACCCAAGGCAATCTACTGATTTAACACAATACCCATGAAATTACCAGCAGTAGCCAGGCTCGGTGGCTCAGCCTGCAATTCCGCACTTTGGGAGGCTGAGGTGAGTGGATTGCCTCAGTCGGTGGGTTTGAGACCTGCCTGGGCAACTTGGCGAGACCTCATCTCTACAATAAATCAAAAAATTAGCTGGGCATGGTAGCGCGCACCTGTACTTCCAGCTACTTGGAAGGCTGAGGTGGAAGGATCGCTGGAGCCCAGCAGGTCGAGGCTGCGGTGACTGGGAGTGTGCCACTGCACTCCAGTCTGGGCGACAGAGTGAGACTCCAACTCAGAAAAAAAAAAAAAACCAAAAAATTACCAGCAGCATTCTTCTCAGACCTGGAAATGACAATGTAGGAATTCATATAGAAACATAAACGACCATGAATAGCCAAAACAATCCTCAGCAAAAAGAAAAACAGAGAGGGAGGTATCACACCCCCAGACTTCAAGTTTTATTTAAAGGCAACAGTAATCAAAACAGCCTGGTGTTGGTACAAGAGCAGGCATATAGACCAATGGAGCCACTTAGAGATTCTGGAAGCAAAACCTCAATTTCTAAACCAACTCATCTTGACAAAGCCTCCTCCATCAACCACTGGGGAGAGGAGAACCTATTCAGTAAATGGTGCTGGGAAAACTGACTGATCACATGCAGAAGATTAAAATAACACCACTACCTATCACCATACACAAAAATCAACTCTAAATGAATCAAAGACCTAAATGTAGAACTTCAAACTATAAGAACCTTAGAAAACGCTGGAGACCCCCTTATGGAAATTGGAATAGGCAACCAATTCCTGATCAAAACCCTAAGCGCCCATGCCATAAGAGATAAGATCAACAAGTGGGACCTCATCAAACTGACAAGCTTCTGCAAAGTCAAATAAACCAGTGAGAGAGTAGGGAGACAGCCCAAAGACTGGGAAAAAACATTTCCCAACTGTATATCTGTCAAAGCCCTAACATCCAGGATCTACAAGGAACTCAGATGTGTTGAAAAGAAAAAGCAAACAAACAGCCCCATTACAAAACAGACAAAACATATGAATAGACACTTCTCAAAAGAAGACATACGAGCAGCCAACAGATACATGAAAAAATTCTGTCTCACTAGTCATCCAAAGAAATGCAAATTAGAACCACACTGAGATACCACCTAACTCCAGTCAGGATGGCCATTATCAAGAACTCAAAAGACAACAGATGCTGGAGAGGTTGTGGGGAAAAGGGAACATTTCTACACTGTTGGTGGGAGTGTAAACTAGTACAACCTCTGTGAAAAACAGTGTGGCAATTTCTAAATGATCTAAAAATCGACCTTTCATACAACTCTGCAATTCCCCTTCTGGGAATATAACTGGATAAACTCAAATCACTCTATGAACAAGATACCTGCACATGCATGTTTATTGCAGCATTATTAACAATAGCAAAGACATGGAACCAATCGTCCTGCCCACTGAAAGAGAACTGGATTAAAAAAATTTGGTACATATATATGGTGGAATATTATGCAGCCATAAATAAGGACAAAATTACAAATTTGGATGGACTTAGAGTCTATAATACTGAGTGATCTATCACAGTAACAAAGAACTGAGTACCACATGTTCTCACTCATAAGTAGATCCTGAACAATTATCATAAAACTATATGAAAGGGATTGGCAGTAGTGAGAAAATACCAGGGGAGGGGGGAGCACACCTCATCAATTATGGTATCTGTATAATAATTGAATTGTATCCCACATCTTTAAAATAAAAAATTAAAAAAAACATGTCTTTGATGAACAGAAGATATTAATTATAATGAAGTTCATTTTATCAGTCTTTTATAATTAGTGTTTCTTACAGCAACACAAAAATGGAATGAGGTAGTTTGTAATTTCTTTTCTTGAGGTATCCTTGTCTAGCTTTGGTATAAGGGCAAAGCTGGCCTTGTAAAATTAGTTTGGAAATATTTATTGCTTTCAAATTTTTGGAAGAGTTTGAGAAAGATTTGGCATAAATCTTTCTTTAAATGTTTGGTAGAATTCACCAGTGAAACCATCAGGTCCTGAGCTTTTCTTTGTTGAGAGGTTTGTGGTTACTAATTCAATCTCTTTACTCATTCCTAGTTTGTTGCAATTTTCTATTTCTTCATGATTCAATCTTGATAGGTTGTATGTTTCTAGGAATTTATCAATATATTTAGGTTGTCCAATTTGTTGACATATAATTGTTCATAATAGTCTCTTATTCTCCTTTGTATATCGGTGGTATTAGTTGTAATGTCTTGTCTTTCATTTATATTTTTATTTATTTGGCTCTTCTCTCTTTTTTTCTAAGTCTAACTAAAGGTTTATTGATTTTATTAAAAACTTTTTTTTTAAACCAACTCATAGTCTCATTGATCTTTTCAATTGGTTTTCTATTTTCTATTTTGTTCATTTCTTTTCTGGTCTTTATTATTTCTTTCCTTCTGCTAACTTTGGGCTTTGTGTGTTCTGCTTTGACTTTTGAGAATTTAATTATAATGTGTCTTGGTGAAGATATCATATGTTTAGTCTATTTTGGGTTTTTTGGACTTCATGGATCTGAATGTTCATTTCCCTCTCCAGATTTCAGAAGTTTTATATCATTATTTCCTTAAAAAGCCCTTGTCCCTCATTCTCTTCTTCTGGGACTCTTGTAATTCATATATTGGTTTGCTTGATGATAACCCATAAGTCTCAGAATTTCTTCACTTTTTTAAGCTTTTTGCTTCTTTGGGTAATTCCACATGACATGGCTTCATGTTTACTGGCTCTTTCTTGTGCTTTATTGAGTCTGTTGTTGAATCTTTCTGTGGAATTTTCATTCATTATGTTCTTCAGCTCTAGAGTTGCTGTTTTAGAAAATGAATCATTGAACTTCTCATTTTGTTCATGTATTGTTTTTCTAATTCCAATTAGTTTATTTTCTGTTTTCGCTTGTAGCTCACTGAATTTCTTAAGATAATTATGGTTTCTACTCTTTATCCATAGGTTCCATATCCACAGATTCAACCAAATGCAGATAGAAAATATTTCTTAAAACTAGGTGATTGCATCTGTACTGAATGTGTACGGACTTTTTTCTTGTCATTATTCCCTAAACAATACAGTATAACAACTACTTACATAGCATTTACAATTTATTAGATATTACAAGTAATATAAAGATAATTTAATGTATATGGGAGGATGTACATAGGTTATATGCAAATACTACACTGTTTTATATAAGGAACTTGAGCATTCACAGATTTTGGCATCTGCAGGGAATCTTGGAACAAATTCCCCTCAGATATTGAGGTAAGACTGTATTTTAAAATCTTTGTCAGGCAGTGGTAGACCTCCATTTCTTTAGGGTCAGTTACTGGTGCTTTATTTTACTCCTTTGTTGGTGTCATGTTTCCCTGATTATTCATGATTCTTGTGTCCTTGCTCCGGTGTCTGCATTTGAAGAAGTTAGCACCTATTCCAATCTTTGTAGCCTGGTTTTAACAGGAAAAGTCCTTCAAAATCAGTTTGTTCAGAGATTCTGGGTGAACTTTCTTGTGGAGTCTACAGGTGGACTTGTTGTTAGAGCCCTTGAGTGGGTTGACCCTGATGCCTGGGTCAGTGGGCAGGTAGGCCTAGTGTCTGAGTCCATAGAGACTAAATTGGTACCCAGGTTTATGGAGGCAGAACTGAAGCCTGGCTCCACAGAGGAAAGCCTGGATTCTGGGTTTGTAGGGGTTGGTCTGACACCAGGGTCCACTAGTTTGGACCTGGTGCCTTGGTTCATTAGGGAAAGTCCAGATTCTGTTCTGTAGGGACATGTGTGAAGCCTAAATCCAAAGGATAATTCTAGAGCACAGATACATGAAGGCAAGTTCAGTGCTAGGCTCTTATAGAGTGGATCTGGATCTTGGTTCTGTTGGAGTAAGCCTGACTACTGGAACCCTGAGCTACAGGGCCTGTCCTGGCACTGAGACAGTCTTAGAACATGCGGCCATAGGGGACAGTCTTGTGTCAGGATTCACTAGGTCAGACTTGGAGCTGGGGTCAGCAGCAAAACAGGTGTTTACTTTACTCTCTTTCTCCCATGCAGAAGGTAACTCTCTCTGTGATGCACTATGTGGACTTGGGGAAAAGGTGATGTAAGTAGTCTGAAACTGTCCTTCCTATGCTCTTCAATGTGCCTTTTTAAATTTCTGTGCTCCACTCAGGGACATGACTGTTTCACCTGGATCTCTTAGTTTTTTGTGAATGTATTTTCACTTGTGGTTGGTTGTTCAAACTGGTGTTTCTGCAAGGAGACAAGAATAGGAAACTCCTATTCTGCCATCTTGCTAACATTATTTTTCTATGATCCATTTTAATAATTTTTTTTTGCACGTGTGTGGTAGAAGTCAAGGATTATTTTTTCCAAATAAATTTCCAAATGACATAGCATCATTTGTTGAAAGGACTATTCTTTTCCTACTGAATTTCTATAGTTTTTTTTTGTAATTAGAGTTTATGATTGGGCATTTTACAGAAGAGAAAACCCCTCCTAAAATGTTTAAAAGCATTACATGTAATGCTCTATCTAACTCATTAGAAGCCAGGGGAAAGAATCCAGAAAAACATAGAATCAACACAACACACTTCACAACTGCAAAATTGAAAACACACACATATATCAACCCAAAAGTTAAAAGAAAGCAAAACAGCCTTATAAGAGCCTCATGACAGGGATAAACTCTCACATTTCAATAATCAGCCTGAATGTCAATGAATTAAATGCACCACTGAAAAGACATAGAATGACAAACTGGATAAAACACCCCCCCCACACACACAGGCAGAACTGAGGCAGAACACACACACAAAACCTAACAATATGCTGCTTCCAGGAAACACATCTCACTATGAAGGACAACCACAGACTCAAAGTTAAAGGATGGAAAACAAACTATCTGGCAAACAGAAAAAAGAAAGCAGGAGCTGCAATTTTAATATCAGACCAAACAACTTTCAAGTTATCAAAAATTAAAAAGGATACAGGACATTGCATAATGATAATAGGTTCAATCCATCACATGAACTATCCCTGCTAAACATATAGGCACCCAACACAGGATTGTCTGGATTTATAAAGCACCTACTAAGTAAACTAAAAAGAATACTCACTCTAACACTCTCATAACGTGAGACTTAAATACCCTGCTAACAATCCTAGATAGACAACTGAGGCCAAAAATCAATAAGGAGATTTGGAACCTTAACTTGACGTTTGACCAAATGGATTTAATAGATATCTATAGAATACTCCACCCAACAACCAAAGACTACACATTCTACTTATTACCACATGGAACATACTCCAGGATTGACCACCTCCTTGGCCATACATCAAGCATAAACAAATTCCATAAGATTGAAATACTACCATGTACCTTCTCAGACCACAGTGGAATAAAAATAAATATCACCACAAACAAAATTCCTAAACAACCCACAAAGACATGGTCACTAAACAGCACAATTCTGAACAACTCCTGGGTCAACATAGAAATCAAAACAGAAATTAAAAGATTCTTGGAGACAAATGAAAACAAAGACGCATCTTACCAAAGTCTCTGGGATGCCATGAAAACTGTACTAAGAGGGGAATTTTTATCTCTATGAACACACATCAACAAAACAGAAAGATCACAGACAACAGCCTAACAAATTACTTAAGGGAGCTGGAAAGACAGGACCACCAAAATTCCAAATTCAGCAGAATAATCCAGATTACCAAAGTAAAAGCCCAAATATGGAACATTGAAGGCAAAAATATCATAGAAAAAATAAATGAAACAAAAAACTGGCTCTTTGAAAGGATAAACAAGATTGATGGACATGTAGACAGACTGATCAAGAAAAAGAGACAAAAAACCCAAATAAACACAATCAGAAATTCAAAAGATCAAGTCACAACCAACACTGAAGAAGTACAAAAGATTGTCAGAGATTACTATGCACACCTGTATGGAAACAAATTCAAAAACCCAAACAAAATAGAGGACTTTCTGACATCGCTCAACCTCCCAAGATTGAAACAAGAAGAAATAGAAATCCCAAATAGAGCAATAACAACCCAGGAAATTGACTCCATCACAAGAAAACTACCAAAAAGAAAAAAAGAAAAAGTCCCGAACCCGCTGGCTTTCCAGCAGAATTCTACAAAACATACAAGGAGGAATTGATACTAATTCCATCGAAAGTATTCCAGACCATTGAGAAAGACAGAACTCTCTCCAAATCATTTTATGAAGTTAACATCACACGAACACCCAAACCAGGCAAAGACCCAAAAAAGAAAGAGAGCTGCAAGCCAATATCCCTGATGAACATAAATGCAAAAATTCTCAATAAGATTCTAGCAAATCAGATCCAACAATGCATCTCAAAAATTATCCACCATGACCAAATACATTTTATCCCTGAGATGCAGGGCTGTTTTAATATTTGCAAGACCATAAATGTAATTAAATATATCAACAGATGTAAAAACAAGAACTGCGTGATTATATCCTTAGATGCAGAAAAAGCTTTTGATCAAACCCAGCATCCATTCTTGATAGAAAAAAACCCTTGAATAGGTATAGTAAACAGTAAAAGCCATCTACAATAAACCCAGTGCCAATATATTACCAAATGGACAGAAATTGGAAGCATTTCCCCTGAAAACCACAACAAGACAAGGCTGTTCACTCTCACCCCTCTTGTTCAACATAGTGTTGGAAGTCCTAGCTAGAGCAATTGGAAAAGGAAAAGGATATTGGGGTATCCAAATAGAAGAGGAAGTTAAGCGATCCCTCTTTGTGGATGTTATGATCCTATGTCTGGAAAATCCAAGGGAATCTGTCAAAAACCTCCTTGCACTGATAAAGGACTTTGACAAAGTCTCAGGGTATAAAATCAATGTGCAAAAGACAGTCACATTTTTATGCACTAACAGCAAACAGGCCAGAAAACCAAACAAAAAGAACAATCCCATTCACAATAGCCACAAAAAAATTAAATACTGTGGCATCTTCTAACCAGAGAAGAACCTTTACAATAAAAACTACAAAACAATGCTCAAAGAAATCAAAGAAGACGCAAACAAATGGAAAAATATTCCATGCTCACAGATTGGAAGAATCAACATTGTTAAGATATCCATCCTACACAAGGCAATCTACAGATTCAACGTAATACCTATTAAATTACCATCATCATTCTTCTCAGACCTGGAAACAACAATACATAAATTCATATGGAAACAAAAATGACCACAAATAGCCAAAACAATCCTCAGCAAAATAAACAAAATGGGAGGTGTCACACTCCCAGACTTTAAACTTTTTAATATGACTACAGTAATCAAAACAGCTGGGTGTTGGTACAAGAACAGGCATATAGACCAATGGAACAGGATAGAGAGTCCAGAAGCAAAACCTCAATTTCTCAACCAACTCATCTTTGACAAAGACTCTACCTTCAACCACTGGGGAGAGGAGAACCTATTCAATAAATGCTGCTGGGAAAACTAGCTGACCACATGCAGAAGAATGAAACAGGATCCCTACATATCACCATACACAAAAATCAACTCCATATGGATCAAAGACCTAAACGTAAAACCTCAGACTATAGGAATCTTAGAAAACACAAGAGACACCCATATGGAAATTGGAATAGGCAACCAATTCCTGATCAAAACCCTAAGTGCCCATGCCATAAGAGAGAAGATAGACAAGTGGGACCTCATCAAACTGAAAAGCTTCTGCAAAGCAAAAGAAACCATTAAGAGAGTGGGGAGACAGCCCACAGTATGGGAAAAAATATTTGCCAACTGTAAATCTGATGAAGGTATAACATACAGGATCTACAAGGAACTCAAACATGCCAAAAGGAAAAAATAAACAGCCCCATTTAAAAATGGGAAAAATACATGAATAGACACTTCTCAAAAGAAGATATAAGAGCAGCCAACAGACATATGAAAAAATTCTCAGCCTCACCAATCAACAGAGAAATGCAAACCAAAACTACATTGAGATACTGCCTAACTCTGGTAAGAATGGCCATCATTAATAAAACAAAAAACAACAGATGCTGGCAAGAAAAGAGAATGCTTCTACATTGTTGGTGGAAGTGCTAACTAATTTAACCTCTATGGAAAACAGTGCGGTTCTTTCTAAAAGAACTAAAAACCTTCCATACAACCCAGTAATCCCCTTCTGGGAATATACTCAGAGGAGCTAAAATCATTCTATACAAAAGATACCTGTGCACACATGTTTCTTACAGCACTATTCACAATAGCAAAAACATGAAACCAACCGTGCTGCTCATTGAAACTGGACTGGATTTAAAAATGTGGCACATATACACAGTGGAATATTATGCAGCCATAAAGAAGTACAAAATTATGGACTTTGCAGCAACTATCATACTCAGTGATAGAGTCTATCATACTCAGTGATCTGTCACAGAAACAAAAAACTGATTACCACATGTTCTCACTCATAAGCAGACTCTGAACACCTTTCATAATACTACAAAAAAAGGGATTGGCAGTAGTGGGACACTGCCAGGGAATGGGAGTGGGGGGCGTAACATAATAAGGGTGCCTGATCCTAATCCAGGTGAGGTCCAATGAAAGGCCCCAAACTTCACCTGTACCTAAACCACTTATGTATGTAATCCTGACTTGTATCCCACAACTTTAAATTAAATTAAATTTTTAAAAGTCAGGGAAATGAAAATTAAAGAAACAATGGATGATCTGGTAGCATTTAGTTAAATTAAGTATATGCATACTCAATTCTGTTCTTACATATCTGTGACAAACATTTTTTCAGAATCATAAGAGAGTACTGCATCATTATTTGTTGTGGCAGGGAGTTGTAGATAGCCTGGTGTTCTGTGAAGTGGAGAGGTTAAATGTGGTGGATGTACACAATGGAATATTGTTAATCATTTCAAAGCAACAGTTTATGTGTCTACATAGAAAAATATATGCATCTTAAAAAGATAGCGTTTAGTGAAAGAGGAATGATATAGGCCAGGTTGTGCAGTCACGCATGCTTATATCACAGCTCTTTAGAAGGCTGGGGTGGGAAAGAGTAACTTGGACATCACAGTGAGATTCATCTCTACATAGAAATTTAAACATAAGCTGGGAATTGTGACAGTGATTGTAGTTCTATCTACTCAGGAGACTGAGGCAGGCAGATCGCTGGAGCCAAGGAGTTGGATGCTACAGTGAACCATGATTGTTTCCAGTTTTTGAAGTTAAGAGCAATGCTGTAATAAGATTTATATATATAATAATGTTGATTACATGCAGTATTTATTATATTTAAAATTTATATATATATCTGCTAGGCTTATATGTTGTTTAATTTTATGTGTCAGCTTGACTAGTTTACAGGATGCTCAGATAGCAAGTTAAGACATGCTTTCTGGATGTATCTGTGAGGGTGTTTTTAGAAGAGATGAGCATTTGGGAGTGGGCATTATTCAATCCATTGAGGACTTGTATAAAACAAAAAATAGGAAGAAGGGTAAAATTGCTGTCTCTTTGGGAGCTAGGATGTCCATCTTCTCTTGCCCTGGAACATGGGCACTCCTGGTTCTTTGGCCTTTGGCCTCATGTTGAATTACATTACAGACTTTTGTGGTTCTTCAGTTTGCAGATAGCAGATTGTGGGACATTGTCACCTTAATAATTACATGAGCCAATTTCCATAATGAATCATCTTTTATATAACTATATCTATAGTGTATTGGTTTTGTTTTCTGAATAACCTAATACAGCACAATATATAGAAATGAAATTCCTGGGCCATAAAGCATATGCAGTTCCAATTTTGTGAGCCATTTCCTTCTGCCTCAGCCTCCCAAATATCTGGGACTACAGGTGTGTGCCAACATGCTGGCTAAATTTTTGATTTTTTTTTTTTTTGTAGAGATGAGGTTTCGCTATGTTACCCAGGCTGATCTTGAACTCTTGAGCACAACCAATCCTCCCACTTTGGCCTCCCAAAGTGCTGTGATTACATGCCCAGCCTAGCTTCCAGTCTTTTTTGGTTTGCAATACAATACATACTGATCAACAAAGTACTAAGCCAACATCTTTGGCCCATGCTTCCTTGGCTGTATGCTGTATTTTACAGCTTTCTCTTGCCTTTTTGGTTTCTGTGAGGACAAGGACAACCACAGGCTTGTCCTCTCACCCCGCTGCCTTGCAGATCATCACTCTGCTTTCTGAACAACCCTAGCATTTTGGCTTGATTCTCCCTATGGTGATCATCACAGTTCATGTTGATTTCTAATTAAATATGTCTCTTGTCTTCGTTTAGATCTGAAGGCAGAATCTGCTCTTCATTTTTCTCCCTCCCCCCATAATTCCAACTACAGTGCCTTTCATAGAACATACATACTTTCAAAAAATATATACTTTAAAAATGTTAATTACGTGAATACATTAGTAAGTATCAGGGGTGAGGAAAGGAACAATTTTCATACTACTTAATACTTCAGTTCTGCCTTTGTTGGGTACTATAGTGTTTATGGGGAAATTTGGCGTTTCTCCTATAAGTTGTTAATGTTCTTAAGGGAAAGTATCGTATGGCATCTTTGTGTGCATGTGTCAAATATCTATTGGGCAAATATTTATATGTAAGGTATTGTGATGGAGCGGACGTGCGGTGAGAAGAAAGAGAATCTAGGTAAATAAGACATGGTTTTGGTTCTAGAAGTTTATAGATTAATGTGACTGAGGAAATGTAAGCATATATTTCACACTGTCTAAGGGAAGGGAAGGGGCTGACATTTAGATAACATCTACTATAATACTTTGCTGAGGTGGGTATTATCATGCCCATATTATAGCTGAGGACACTGAGGCTTCAGAGAGTTTACCGAAGGTCACTTAGGTCTGACTCCAAAGCCTTTCCCACTCATAAATAGTAGGGATTGCAAAAACACTTGTAGGGTAAATAAATACTGGAAGCACATAAGCACTGGCTTCTTCATTTAAATTAAAGTAAAATGAGAAAAGAATACAGATTAAATCTGAGACATTTCTTTTTTTTCAATCAGACTCTCAAACTAAAATCTGACTGCTGGATGTTTCCTTCAGGCAATAGCAGTCTCCTGTTTGTTCTGTGTTTCCTTTCTTAATTTTCCATTTGGGGACAGCTTCCTAGAAGACATGATAACCACTACTGAACTCAGTAGTGGTTAACCAGGCAGACAAGATCCTAGAAAGCTAGGGAAGATGTCCTGGGCAAAGGAAGAGAATATGTTGAGACCCATAAGGTGTTGCATATCAGGTTCAAGGAAGTGCTGAGGAAGATGGAAAATTAGTCTCCTAAGGTTGTTAGGTAGGAAGCCTTTTAACAAAACCAACACATGCGACTGGCTCCAGGACTTAGTATGTGATTGTTGGAGCAGTCTGTGCCCTGTACTGGCCAGGGGATGATAAACTCCCCTCACCAGGCTGTGGGCCATGACCCTGGTAACCTAGCTTAGAGGAAGTATAGCCTTTTTCTACTGGATCTAACTGGAGTAGGTACTTTTTCTAATTCAGAGTTACCTTTTTTGTTATTTATCCCCCAGGAGGGGACACTGTTTTGTCTTTCTTTGAACAGAGGCTCAATTCTACAGAGTGTTGCCTTGGCTGGCAGTGTTTAGAAATTACTATTCTCTAAGAAGGAAAGATTTTCCCACTGATTTCAGTATGAGTTCCTGGATAAAAAAAGGAACACTTCTACACTGCTGGTGGGAATGCAGACTAATACAACCTCTTAGGAAGACAGTGTGGCTATTTCTGAAGGAACTAGAAATTGACCTTGCATATGACCCAGCAATTCCCCTATTGAGAACATACCCAGAGGAACTCAAATCATTCTACAAAAAAGATATCTGCACACGTATGTTTGTTGCAGCTCTATTCACAATAGCAAAAACATGGAACCAACCGTGTTGCCCGTCAAAGCTGGACTGGATAAAAAAAAAAAAGTGGTACATAGACACAATGGAATATTACGCAGCCATAAAGAAGGACAAATATATGGACTTTGTAGCAAATTGGATGGATTTGGAGTCGATCATACTCAGTGATTTATTAAAGAAACAAAGCACTGAGTTCCATATGTTCTCACTCATAAGGTGACCTTGAACAATTATAATGTTATAAGAAAGCAATTGGCAGTAGTGGAAAACTGTCAGGGGAAGCGGGGGTGGGACTGGCAGTTGGGGGAAACTGCTAGGGGAGGGAGAGGCATACCTCATCAACAAGGGTATCTGCATGATAAATGTTTGTATACCTAACCCTGAATTGTACCCCACATCTTTATAATAAATAAATAAATTTAAAAAAACAAGTATGGAATTCAAGTAGATAACATGTAGAGTGAACACATTTTACCCCTCCTGAAAGCATCTGTCTCTTTAGCCATCTAGCCATCCCTTTCCTTTCTTCCTCTTTCCCTCAGTCAAACTACTGCCTCAAAAGGTTTATAAACACAGGAAGGGTAAACACAAGCTGGCTACTATTTTGTTTCCTTGTCTGTGCAATGAGGACAATGCTAGTACCTACTTCATGGAGGCTCATGAAGCTTAAAAGCAGCAATTCATATCAAGATATTCAGAATAATGTCTGGCAAATTAACTATGCTCATGAAACATTAGTTTCCCCTCTCATCCGCCCTTCTTCCTTCTCGCCCTCCTCTTTCTTTTCTCCCACCCCTCTTTTTACATGACTAAATGTCTGTTTGGATCAATATGCTCTCTTTCTCTCTTGCCTGCTAGCTGCCTCCTGCCCAAGTCACTGGATGGTCCCTATCACATTTACATAATGTTAAGTATCTTTTAGGGCATGAACATTTTGAGAATTAATAGCATTCTCTTTTCTAATACAGGTTTAATGTAATCACAAAACCCTATTGATTATTCTATCCATTTAAGTGATTTTTATCAACATTATCAAGAATTGGTCTTTATCCTTAAGCTCTATTTTTATAATGAAGTATGCAAAAACCTCCAGGCACACGAAACTGGCATAAAGTCTTTAACTAATTAAATGAGTCAAGAGGGTCTAATAGTAAAAACGTTCTTACAATTTTAAGTGAATAAGCCAGCCTCTATGACTTAATCTAAAATAAATGTCTAATTCCTATGAAAGTATTTCAGTTCATTTTATTATGCCCAGTTTTTAAAAAATAAATACATCTGTAAACATACCAATTCCCAGGTTTTTGCTCACAGAAAGCTGAAAAATGGATAACTTGAAGTACCATGTATTTTGAAAATTATTTGCAGAATGCCTTAGAATGTATTGCATAATTATTGTTCCTGCTAGTGGATTTGTTTATTTCTTCATGTTCTTTAAAAAAGAGCAATATAGAAATTATTTTGAATTTCCTGGGTAGACTAGCTATAGGTAAGGGGATTACACATTCACCATTGTAAATCCCCAGACCTAGCTCTGCTTGCTGGTAGTTTAAAATTAAATGTAGTTCTCATTATGTAACCAATAAGAATAGGTAGAATAAAAATCAACATCTATCAAATACCAATTTTCTACAGAGGGTTTTAAGATTTGCTTTAGTGGAAATGGGCTTTTGGTATGTAGGAGATTATAAAATAAATCATGTATTATTTGCTTATTCCATCCCTCTTATACATTTTATTGTATTACAATTTTGAGGAAGAAATATGATTTTGTTTTCTTTGATTAATTTTCTTTCTGGGAAGCTATTCAACATGTAAAGTCTTACTAACAGTTGCAAGAAATGGAATAATTGACCTTTGTATAATAAATTCTGGCAATGCTTTCTCAGATATAATAAAAATATTGCTATGATCTTCTTTTTGTAAGGTTGAATAATATTCCATTGTATAGACCCTACATTTTTCCTATCCATCTGTTGATGCACATTTAGGTTGCTTCATATCTTGGCTATTGTGAATAATGCTGCAATGAACATGAGAATGCAGGTTTTATGAGGTGCTGATTTCATCTCCTTTGGGTACATACCCAGAAGAGGAATCGCTAACCTGACATTTGCCACAACATGGATGGGCCTGGAGGACATTATCCTAAGTAAAATAAGCCAGACACAGAAAGAAAAATATTGCATGATCTCACTTATATGTGGAATATGAAAAAAAAAAGCTCAAATACACAGAGTAGAGAATGAATAATGGTTACCACGGGGGAAGAGGGTGGAAAGGAAAAAGGAGACAAAGGATACTAAGTAACAGATACGTAGAATGAATGAGTTTAGAAATCTCCTGTACAACATGAAGACTAAAGGTCATGTATTGTATTAGGAATTTTTGTTAAATAAGTGGATTTTAACTGTTCTTGTCACAAAAAAAGCGACTAGGTGAGATGATAGATTTGTTAATCTGCCTCACTCTAATAACTGTTTTGCTGTCTAAATGTATCCCATAAAATCATGTTGTAAACCTCAAATATACACAATCAAGTTTATTTTTTAAAAAAGAAGGTTGTGGCTGGGCACAGTGGCTATGCCTATATCACATCACTTTGGGAGGCAGAGGGGAGAGGATTGCCTGAGCCCAGAGGTTCAAGACCAGCCTGGGTAACTTGGTGAGACCTCATCTCTACAAGAAATCAAAAAACTAGCCGGGCACGGTAGCACATGCCTGTAATTCCAGCTACTTGGAAGACTGAGGTGGAAGGATTACCTGATCCCAGCAGGTCGAGGCTGCAGTGGCCATGGGCCTGCCACTGCACTCCTGCCTGGGCAACAGAGTGAGACTCCAACTCAAAAAAAAAAAAAAAAAAAAAGGAAGGTTGTTACGTACTTCTAATTTTTGGGGGGTGGGAGAGAGAAGATAGATTATTTCCTCCTGAAACTTTTGCAAACAACCACTGATTTTTACTTTTTCTTGTTTAGCAATATTTTATTTTTTTCTAGGAGAACTTTGATTCCACAGAAGTGCTACATTTCTTATTCTTTTTTATTCCTTGAGAATAAGGAAAAGAGCAGACCAGGTTTCTATACTGTCTAGAAATCATTTGATTTTGCAGAATTTTTAGCAATTCTGCCTGGTAAGGACTTCAGGAGTACAATTATCCCATTTGTGGCAATTTTAAGTATAAATCTATTACTCTTACGTGGTATTGGATAACTCTTAAAATGAGCTTACTTAGAGGATAGCTGCTATTGACTGATGGACAAGTTTCACTTATGAGAAGTACAAAACACTATTTTGTCATTTCATTTTTATTCCCTCCCCCATTTAAAAATCAAACATCCAAAGCAAAAGAGACTAGGATTATAAATAATTATGGAAGAAGGAACTATCCATTACTTTCAGTAGCTCATGGTCTAGATGGATTAACAGATTAGGCAAACATAAATGACTCTATGTTATTGAATAACTTAATTGTCCTGGAAGTTTTATGTTATAGTGGTTTAGGCACAGGTGATGGATTCAGATAGTCCAGGTTCAAAGCCTTGTTCTGACATGTTCTAGCTATGAGAGTCTGGACAAATGCTTAACTTTTCTAAACATCGATTTTCTTACCTACTAAATGGGGATAATAGTACACATATTAAAAGATCTTTTGGTGAGGATTAAGTGAGCTAATCTTCATGTAAAATGCATGGTCATAGTAAATGCTTAACTAATGTAAACCATTTTGGCTGGATATATGCTCATGCATGACAAGAGTCCTTAAATGATAAAGGGACTGAGGGCAGAACAGTGGTTCTAGTAGTTGGATGGCATTTATCAGGGAGAACAAACTAAAGGGGAGGAAATTTAGCCTCATTTTTGAAGTGCTGATTCATGGATGAAGACAGGAGAAGGAATATTTCAGGCAATGGAACTACATGCAAGTAAAAACAAACATGCTTTTGAGACTAAATAAATCATGCTGATTGGAGTTTGGAAATATATTTGTTTGGCCAGAGGTAGATATGTGCAGGAAAGTAAGAAATGATGGGGTTGATTAGATAAATGGTCAGATAAATGTCAGCTTACATTAAAAAAATCTATTTAGAAGTCGGGAGATTTCGTGTCTGAAGAATGAGTTTATAAAATAAATATTTGTGAAGGTGATTCTATCAGAAGTTTCTGGGTTGGATGGGGAGACAATGGTATCTATGGAAAGTGCTGATAATCCAGGTACTGCAGATTTGGTTCTGTAAAGTGTCTGTGGAATTTGAAAGCATGAGTACAATTCCAAGAGGCAGTTTTGTTAGAAGAATGGTGCAGTTTAGTAAGAAACTCAAGGTGGGAACTCAGAGTAGTTGATAATAGCTTCAGTTATTTCCTTATCTGTTTACCTGTTATATAAATAGCACCTCCCCTGTTACCATACACCATTCACATTGGAAATGGAGGAGGAGATACTCTGCTTAGGAACTTTGTCAGAGATTCAACAATGGTAATATCAAAGTTTCAGACTTTAGTTATTACAAGGGAGTCCTCGTATTGGGGCACCAGAGGGAGATAAATCACTCTGCACTAGAAAAAAAAAATATATGTGTGTGTACATTATGTACTTATATATTCATTAAAATATAAATATTTTGCTCCTGATTGGGTTGGTTTAGGAGGAAGATGTAAAGAGGGCAGAGGAGAAATGGAGAATGACAAAAACTTCAATGAATGGAGATGTCTAATATTAAATGTGAGTTTTTGTGCGATGCTATAACATTTTTTTTCCTTCAGTATTTCCAGACACTCAGACATTGATGCCATGCTATCAGGAGTGAGTGTTTTATTTTTTGTGTGTAAATCATGGAGGTTAACGTAGTATGGAGAATAACTTAGACATAGGAAGAAAAGATGATTCTTATACAGAACTAGCTGAGCAGAGGTAGGAGCTGAGAACCAGAGGTGTCCATCATAATATAATTCTGGAAATCTGCAGAAATCCCAGGGATGACATGGACTTCCTTCAAGGTACTAGATATGGGCTCGAGCTTCTCTTATTGTGATTTTATGGGACAGGCTGACAGGCTGAATTTTTATAGGGATAAAGTTGTCTTTATATACTCATTTTTGTAGAGATAAGAGGTGACTTAACAGGTCAGCTTCTTTTGGTGTTATATGCCCCCAAAGCCCTACCCTCTAGGTCTAAGCTCTTTTTACTGGCTTCCTGATGCTACCATCCAGAAAGGAGCCTCAGAGGAGTTAACTTGTTTGCTTAACTAACTTGCTGGTGTAGCTTCTCTCAATCTTTTCACAGACACTGAAACATGACACTGTGGGTGACTGTGTCTTTTTGACTTAACTCCAGGACTGAAAGTCTCCCTCCTTCACCTCCATTTGTCAATCATAAAGACAGAGATAATCTTTTGATAGAGTAACATTTAAAATTTTAATTACTTAACATCTGCAGCCAGAAACACTGGGAAGAAAATATGAGGCACTAGTTTTTTTTTTTTTTTTAACAGATGCTCCTTGACTTATGGTGGGTTGTATCCTGATAAACCCATCATACGTTGAAAATATTGTAAGTGGAATCACACCAGACCAGGTTCAAGTTCTGGTTGGCATCCTTGGGCAAGTTATTTAACCTCCTGAAACTGCTAACATCCAGCTGTAAGGCATGAATAACCAAGCCCACTTCTTAAGCTTGCTGTGAGTTTTTCAATGAAGGCTCTTTGTCACTACATGATGCATCCATGTAACCAAAAACTATTTGTACCTTTTAAAGCTGTTGAAATAAAGAAAAAGAAAAAGAAATGAAGACAAAGCTCTTGGCACACAGGACTTGATCAGCAGCGGGGCGGGACAAGGGCCCTGATTCTGGGGCAGCAGTAGCAGTTTCTAGGCTCACCTGTGTGGCACACAGGTCCTGTGGAGCTCCGACTGTTATAGACTGAATTGCCATTCCCTAAAACCCACAAGTTGAATCCCTGATTTAATGTGACCAGTGTCTTGCTAAGAAGAGGAAATTTGGACACCCAGAAAGACACCAGGGATGTCCTCACACAGAGAGAAAACCTCGTGAGGACACAGTAAGAAGGTAGCCATCTGCAAGAAAGGCCTTAGGAGAAACCAAACCTGTTGACACCTTAATCTTAGGATTAGAACCTCCAGAACTGTGAGAAAATACATTTCTGCTGTATTTTTTCAAAGAAAATATTTTAAGTTGAAAGTGAGTATTTTCAACTTATGATTGGTTTATCATGATGTAGTTCCATTGCAGTACATAGCTCCATCCTAAGTCAGAGCATACCGAATGTGTATCGCTTTCTCACCATTCTAAAGTCAAAAAACCGTTACTCAAACAATCCACAAGTCAGGGACTGTCTGCAGATAAATGTTTTGAAGAATCTGCTTGGAGTCACCTCTTGGTCTTTGTCTTTTGTCTGTCCAATTCTGTGGTTATTTTGAAATTAAATGTCACAAAACACAAGTCAAAATAAATTTGCTATTATTTTTATTATACTTAAATATCATTAAATGAGGGTTGTTATAAAGAAAATAGAAAAAATTATGCTGGTGACAGAGTTAAGAGCAATTGGGTTGGGATCTCTGCTCCTTTACGTTCTGGTCCATAACCTTAAAGAAGTTATTTAAATTCTATGGTTCTTAAACTCATGGATAAAATGGGATTAATCATAGTACCTACTTTACAGGGCTAAGATAATTCATATAAGCTCTGAGAACAGCAATGAGCGCCTAGTTAAATGTTCAATTAGATATTTATTTGTATTATTGCTACATTATTATGTACAAGAAAAATCAGTCTACTGAAAAAAATGTCTTATTTCATTGGACTCATCTTGTTTTGGACTCAAACTAATACATTCTTATTTGATTATTTGTAATAGTTAGTAAATTTGCTACCATATTACTTTTGATGTTTTCAAAGCAAATTCATGCTTAAGTGCATACAAATTTACTAAAATTATAGCTATTCTAGGAATGTTTCTTTGCACTTGAAGACAGCACCAGAAAAGGGACCCCTTGACCATTTTCAGCATGATTAGAAAGTGTGTGATCTCTCTAAGTGGAACTATTTTGAAGGAGATATTATTTGAAAATGTAGGTTCTACTTTTTGTTTTTGAATATTGTATGCAAATTCATTCATATGAGGTCTCACAATTAAGTTCATGAACTCATCCCAGAAAAAGGGCTACATACTTCATTGCTGAATATCACTATGGTCACCTTCGAAGTACTCCCCTTGGGAAGCTATGCACCGATGTCAGTGCCCAGTCAACCCATTAAAGCAATTCTGGAACTCTTTCTGGAATGACCATCAGAGCTGCTGTAGTATTACCCTTGATGTCCTGAACGCCAACATGTCTTTCTTTCAATATTTCCTTTAGTTTTGAGTAAAGAAAAAAGTCACTGGGGGCCAGATCGGGTGAGTAGAGAGGGTGTTCCAATACAGTTATTTGTTTACTGGCTAAAAACTCCCTCATAGGCAGTGCTATGTGAGCTGGTACATTGTTGTGATGCAAGAGCTCCTTCAGGACCATTTTTGCACACACCTTTCTCGTGTCAAGATTTTCAGTTAAGATTTTTCTGTTTTTCTATCAATGTTTATTTGGTCTGTTATGCTTCTCACAGTCAGCTGACAATTTTGACGCACAATTTGATGAATCTTTGTAATGTTTTTATAAGTTCTACCTTTTTTTTAAAGCAGGATTTATTGAGAACACAGAAGAACTCCCACTGTGGGAGGGTACCTGAGGGGGTTGCCCAGTCCTGTCTGTTACTGGTCATTCTGATCTCTCTTCATCAGTGATGTTTCTCTCCCACTAAGAAAATGTTTAACCCATTTGTACATTGCTATTTTCTTCATGGCATGATCCCCATAAACTTGGACTAACATGTCCTTGATTTCACTTTTATTCTTGCCAAATTTAGCAAGAAATTTCATGTTTATTCATTGCTCCAGTTCAAGCTCTGACATTCTTGTGATGGCACACAAAAACATGCACAACAAGAATGAATGCCACTCAGCAAGACACCACCACATGCCAACACAAACACAGCTGTGAGACATTGATATACCAAGGTTATGAAACCTTAATGAGTTGTTTGTACAGTGTTGCCAACGTAAACACACAGTGGCAAGTTAATTTGACAAACTTAATTTGTCAGACCTTGTAGTACTATGATAGAGAAAATAATGGCCTCCCAAAGATGTTCACATCTTTACTCTCAAAACATGTAAATGTGTTATGTTACTGGCAAAGAGGAATTTAGGTTGCTAATCAGCTGATTTGAGATGGGGAGACTAGATTGGATTATCCAGGTGGGCCTAATGTAATCACAAGATTCTTCTAGTTCAAAGATGGAAGAAGAAAGTCAGTGTCAGAATGGCACAGTGTGGAAGCTCATCTGTTCACTGCTGGTTTTGAAGATGGAAGGGGACCAGGAGTTAAATCTGTAGGCAGCTTCTGGAATCTGGAAAAGCTAAAGAAACAGATTCTTCTCTATCTAGAGCCTCTGCAAGGAATGTTGAGTTTAGCTCTGTGAGACCCATTTCAGACTTCTGACCTCCAAACAGTAAGATAATTAATGTGTTGTTTTAAGCCATTAAGTTTTTGTTCAGTTATGGCAGCTAATTGTTATAGGAAACTAATATAATATTGTATATTAATATAACATGTACTAATATAACACTTGGTCTGATACCAATTAAGTTTAAAATTATAGTTTTTTTGTTTGTGTCACTATTTTAGGAAACTTAGAAGCAGGATGAAGATCACTTTCAGAAAGTAGTATACCAAAAAAATGAACACCCAAGGTGTATTCTCTGCTATTTAAAGAAATGTTCTCTGCTATTTAAGTGAAAAGGTTACTTTCCTTCCTGTTTCACCAAGCAGAGAGTACTTCACATTTTGAAGCACATGTTGGAGCTTGGAATGAAAATAAAGAATAAATACGAGTCTCGTGCTATGAACAAAGCAAATCATGGAGGAAAATCTTACCTTGGGCAGCATGGCTGTGTTTGTGGAAATTTTGAAAAGATTAAACTGATGAAGCTTCTATTTATAGAACTATTCTGGTTGTTTCTGTTTTCCCCAGGCTACTGAAGGTAAATACATATGCTATTCATTGACGAATCTGTTTTATTTTTCTGTTGAAATATATGTGACAGAGTCTCTTCAACTTTTGGATATACGAAAGCTACAAAGAGAACAAAGGGACAACTTAACAGTGACAGTGTGTATGTTGACATGAGGTGAGAAAGTTTATGTGCTAGAATGATTATTTGACAGCATCATTTTGTGGAAGGGGGCACAGAATATATAGGACATGAAAGAGTAAAGTTTAGAAATAAAATATTTACTGAAAAGGGATCATAGGAAAGATTCAAACAAGAGAATCTCAATAGAACTATTACAGCCAGAAGAGATGAAGAAAATGAAGACACCAACTGAGCTAATGCTAACTGAAGGAATTAAAACGAATAAGCAGGCTCATTTACAATTTTATCATGGAAAAAGAAATACAAGAGGGAGAATGGCCCATCAATAAATGAGGAGGGAGGAGAAATCAATGTTAGTTGTAAAATGTCTGAGCTATTGAACTCCTGTTTTCAAGTCAGTCTTTATAAAGAAATAGGGGTCTGGATAATGAGGAAGTAATTAAGGTCCCACCGACTTTGAGGGACTATTGATGATAAATAAGTAAATAATTACCATTTGCATTAACAAAATGTGTGCGTATGTAGAAGAAATGCATTCTGTAATAAATCTCCCTGTTCCAATGGTAATTATTATACTACTTGTTAAACTAGCAACGGATGGAGGAAAAAACTCCATCTCTAAGCAGGCACAATTAAATAGATGCACTGGTGTGACCAGAGGAAAAAAGACAAAGGACTGAGCCTTTCAGGCTAAAATCAAGAGAGTTGATATCAGCTTACTTAAATAAACAACAACAACAACAACACACACACACATATAAACAATACTATAGTAAAACAATTTAGTCTGGAGTACCAGTGTAGGATTAGGAACTGTACAATGCCAAGTACAGTTTGTAGTTGTTCAGTGAACCTGGATTACTCAAGAGACAGACTGTACATTTTTCTTTTTTGAGTTGGGGGTCTCACTTTGTCACCTAGGCTGGAGTACAATATCACCATCAAGGCTTACTGCCAGCTCAACCTCCTGGGCTCAGGGGATCCTTCTGCCTCAACCTCCAGTGTAGCTGGGACTGCAGGCGCATGCCACCATGCCCAGCTGACTTTTTTTTTTTGGAGAGATGTGGTCTTGCTATGTTTCACAGGCTGATCTTGAACTCCTGGACTCAAGCAATCCCCCTGCCTTGGCCTCCCAAAGTGCTGGGAATACACACATGAGCCATCATGCCAAATCTTATTGTATGATTTTTACAAATGCTAGATAACTGGGAGTTTTATATCTTCAGAACTAAAATTGTATGGAAAATTGAAAGCTCTACAATTTATGTTACATAAAGTAGACCCAGGTATGAGCTGGGTATAAAGTCTGAGTTGGATGAACAAGTCTCATACACTTTTTATAAATGAATAAATTTATGTAAGAATGGACTTTTTTTGGTAATTCAAAGATAGTACAGAGTGAAGAAGAAAAGATGTCAGTCAGACAGATCTAGCTTAGACTCTTGCCTCAACTCCTTGCAATAAGCACATGAGCAAATACTTTTACCTTTTTGAGGAATGGTAATCATATTTCCTACATGTGGTTTTATTATGATAAAGTGAAATCATTGATATACAGTTCTTGGCATAAAGTAGATACTAAAAAAAACCTATTATCATAATAATATGGTAGATTTAAGTAAAACATATGACATAAATGCTTGTTCAAAAGCTAGAGACCCTGGAATCTTTTTTCTGATCTTGAATGACCTAAAACTTGTCATATTGGTACTTGATAAATGGTAGCTATTCATGTGTATTTATTATTTAGTCCTGTTACCTTGGAAAAATTATAGTCTCACTTGACCTCAATTTCCACATAAGTTAGGATTAATCTATATATTTTGGAGAATTTTTGTGTTATGAGAATTATTGGAGCACATGGTTTCTGAAGGAACTTGAGTGTAATTGGAGAGGTAAAACTAGTAAATGAGAAGCAACTGGAGGCAAAAATGGGTCTAAAATCTCATAGTGAATTAGGAGTTCAGAAAACAGAGAGGGTAGGCCATTGTAGCAATGGAAGATGTGGCAAGAAAAAAGCGGTACTCACTCTGGACCTTGAAGGTTATTTAAGATTTGGATGGATGAGGAGATGATGCTGAGTAGGCTGGAATGCTTTTTGGGTAGGTGACCAACTTGGGCCAGGGTGTGAAGGTAGGAATGAATATATCTATGATTACCTTTCTAAAACTTGGAACATGTGATTGGGTATAAGGTATGAGATTGTACCAGAATATTTGAAATTGGGACCATTGGTCTACATAAGAAGAGAGGTGAATGGATGTTTGAGTAGAAAGGAGTGTTAAAGGAATAAATAATTGGAGATAAAGTAAATAATTGGAGATAAAATAAAGGAATAAATAATTGGAGGACAAGGTAGAAGGATGTTGTCACTCATAGTTACTGTCTTTCTAAGGGTGTTACAGCGTTGGATGAAATGAGATGTTTGAATGCCTTAAGTGGTTTTCTTTATGTAGGAGTTCTATAACCATCTACAGACATTTCATTTTTCTTGTCTGTTTTCCTCACTCCTCTATTAGTCACCTGAGGTAAAAACCAAATTTTGTTTGTCTCCATATATAAGCACTTAACACAGTGCCTAACACATAATAATTAATATGAAATATTTGTGGGATGGATGAAACCTACTGTGGAGTTATAAACATGAAATAACATTTAATATTTGTGTTTCAACTACATTTATTTTAGTTACACATTTCATCTACTTCTAAAAGGGTTTACAGTGGCTTACACATTGAAATAGAATACCTGTTAAGAAACAGAGCTCGTATTTCAGAAGGAGAAAGTTTGCCTCCTTTTAGGCACCAAGGCCAAACAGATTATGATATCCAGGCAAGACAGTTTGGATTTTGTTTCTGGCAGCTGTAACATAAAGAGACTTGCACTGTACTTTCCTTTTCTGATAAGCAGTCTACAACATTCAACTGCAGAGAAAGAGTTTTCTCTGGAAACAAACTTGAGGAGGAAGTGATCACATAGGACCTTGTAATATTTCAATTAAACATTCCCACATAGGGAAGGATGTTCAACTGGATGTGAGTGAGCATAAAATAGGCTCTTGAGAGAATTGGCACTGAGACCAGCTCCATTTCTTCTGGCTTTCCAGATGGTTCAGAGATGAAGTTTTAACCCCATTTTTTTCCCTTAATTTTGGAAGTGCTGTGCATCTGGAAAAAATAACCAGGAATTCGATTGTTTAAAAAGTAAAGATATTTAGGTAAAGATAGAGAATAGAGCTTATATTAAATGACTTTGCTTTGAAACTTGGTCAATAACTTGGAGAATAGCATAAAACACTTTGCAGGGCTATGGCTCATAAATCTATAACATCACTTGTATTAATTTGGAATCTTCATGAGTAGCGATGAAGAAAATAGTCCTTGAATTGATTTCCACATTATGCTGATTTTGTGATCATCTGTGTGCTAAGAGACCACCCAATTCATCTCTGTTGTAACTAATACCAGATTTTGTTCTGGGTTTGAAATCTCTGGCTATGACATGCAACATATTTAAAAAATATGTTTGATTGATAGTTTAATCATTGTTCCCTATTACATCAGCAACGAGGCCTAGGATTCCAAGTTTGAAGGATTGTTTTGCCTCTGTCCCTGTGTCACACAAAGTACTTGTGGCTTGCCAATTGTAGATCTGATTGCAGTTTTATAGATTTCAGACATAGTTTAAAGTTTACATTTTATGTTTATCTTTTAGAGATCACGTGACTTCTATTCCTCCTGTTATAAAATAAAATCAACTTTCCTATCATTTTCAGCATGTGCTCTTGTGTCTTCTTTTCTTTCTTCCATATTTATGTGGGTGTCAAAACTTTATCCTTTTAAAAAGCTAGTGGGAAAAGCCAATCACCACTTGCTCTTTTGAACCTAAGCAGGCAAACACATAATCAAGTTTTCATCTGATGTGGTTATAAATTCCTCTTTTTGGTCAGTGTCATCATTCTAGGTTTTCTATGTGATTTAACAATCAGGAAAGTCAGCTTGGCTCTAGAGGCTGAAAGAAATTCACCCAGGCCTAAAAAAATAGGCCTATAGCTACATCTTTTCATTGAATTTGACATTGGCATTCATCTGCTGATGATACACTCTGCTGCCCAGGCAAAACTACTAAGAGGGTAAAATCTGCCTCAGGGATCTTGCTTTATAGGCATTCTTTCTGATTTCCACACTTTTTTTTTTGAGTCGAGGTCTCACTCTATTTCCTAGGCTGAAGTGCTGCAGCATGATCACAGGTCACTGCAACAGTGACCTCCTGGGCTCAGGTGATCCTTCCACCTCAGCCTCTCAAGCGGCTGAGACTACAGGTGTGCACCAGCATGCCTGCCTAATTTTTAATTTTTTTTTGTAGAGATGAGGTCTTACTAAATTATCCAGGCTGGTCTTGAACTACTGGGCTCAAGCAAACCTCCCGGCTCTACCTCCCAAAGTGCTGGGATTACAGGCCTGAGCCACTGCTGGCCTGTTGTTCCCACTTTTTAAATGACATTCTTAGGTTTTCTCTTCACTCCCCCTTCCCACAGCCATAGTACCTCACTTAAGTTGTCCTTTTTGAGTAATGTTCAATGTTTTGAGCTTTAAAGAAAAAGTTTAATTGAGGTATGATTGGCATACAATAAGCTTTCCATATTTATAGAATATAGTTGGGTAATTTTTGACATAGGTATATTTCTGTGATCACCAAAATTGAGAAGATAAATATGCCCATACCAACAAAAGTATCCTCATGCTTCTTTGCAATCCTTTCCTCCTTCCTCTCCTGGAGCTCCATCCTATCTCCAGAAAACTCCTGTTTTCTGTATCCACACATTTGCTTTTATTTTCTAACATTTTATATAAATGAAACCATAAATATGTAATCTCTTTTGTGGCTTGGTTTTTTTTTTTGATTCACCATTATTATTCTGAGAGCCATCCATGCTGTTTTGTGTATCAGTAGTTTGTTCTTTTTGTTGCTGAGTAGTATTCCATTGTATGGATGTACCACAATTTATCTCTTCACCTTTTAATGGGCATTTGGGTTATTTCCAACTTTTGGCTAATACAAACAAAGCTGTTATCAACATTATGTACAAGTTTTAGTTTGGACATACGTTTTCATATTTCTTGGATATTTGCCTAGGCTATACAAGTTGCTGGGTCACATGGTAAATGCATGCTTAACATCTTTACTTTTCTTTTTTCTAGATTTGTAAAATAAAGAGATAAGCCACGCTTTTTTTTTCTTTTTTGAGTAGGAGTCTCACTCTGTCGCCCAGGTTAGAGTGCAGTGGCATGATTACCATCACTGCAGCCTCAACCTGATGGACTCAAGTGATCCTTCCTCCTCAGCCTTCCAAGTAGCTGGGACTATAGGTGTGCGCCACTGCACCTGGCTAATTTTGTTAATTTATTGTAGAGATGACTTCTTGCTATGTTGCTTAGGCTGGTCTCAACCTTTTGAGCTCATGCAATCCGCTTGCCTCAGCTTCCCAAAGTGCTGAGATTACAGGTGTGAGCCACTGTGCTTGGCTGTTTAACTTCTTAAGAAACTGCCAAAGTAATCATACCATTTTACATTCCCACCATCTGTGTATGGGAATTCTAGTTGCTCCACATCCTTATCAACATTCTGTATTGTCAGTTTTAATTTTAGATACTCTAATAGGTATGTAATACTGTCTTATTGTGGTTTTAATGGTCATTTCTCTAATGACAAGCAATGTTAACCACTTTTTCATATGCTATTTGCCATTTTAGTGTGCTCTTCGGTGATGCATCTGTTGAAATATTTTGCTTATTTAAAAATTGAATGGTGTGGTTTCTTATTGTCGAATTTGGAGAATCTTCAAATATTCTTGATACAAGTCTTTTATCAGATTTGTGATTTGCAAATGATTTCTCCTCGCTTATGAATTGCTTTTTCATCTCTTATTTCTCAGAGTAAAATTTCTTAGTTTTGATCAATTCTAAGTTATGAATTTGTCCTTTTCTGGATCGTGTATTTGATATTGTAGTTAAGCAATCATTTGCCTAACCCAATGACTATGTTGTCTGTCAATAAAGACAGTTTTACATCTCCTTGCATGCTCCTGATTTTAGGGGAAAAGCTGTCAGTCTTTCACCAGTAAGCATGATGTTCACTACAGGTCTTTTGTAGACTCCCATTATCAGGTTGAGAAAGTTCCTTTCTGTCCCAAGTTTTCTGAGAGATTTTATAATAAAGGATATTGGACTTAATCACATGCTTTTTCTACCCCTATTGAGAACATATGACTTTCCTGTTTCAGTTTGTTAATTTGGCCAATTGTGTTAATTGATTTTTTTGAATATTAAACCAAGCTTTTATTCCTAGGATGAAACCTACTTGATTATGATGTATTATGGTTTTTATGTTATTGATTTGTTAGCATTTTATCAAGAGTTTAGCAAAATTTTGTTATGAATTTTATGTTCAGGAATGAAATTGGTCTATAGTTTTCTTTCTTTAATTGCTGATATTTGGTTTTGGTATTGAGTAATGCTGGTTTTCTAGAATGAGTTGGGAACTATTTCCTAATTTCCAAACTTCTTGAAGAGTTTGTGTAGAATTGGTGTTATTTTCCGGGCTTAGTGGCTCAGCCTGTAATCCCAGTGCTTTGGGAGGCCGAGGTGAATGGATTGCCTGAGCCCGCAGGTTCGAGACCTGCCTGGGCAACTTGGTGAGACCTCATCTCTACAATAAATCGAAAATCAGCTGGGCGTGGTAGCATGGGCCTGTAATTCCAGCTACTTGGAAGGCTGAGGCGGAAGATCGCCAGAGCCCAGCAGGTCTAGGCTGCGGTGGCCAGGAGTGGCCACTACACTCCAGTCTGGGCGACAGAGTGAGACTCAAACTCAAAAAAACAAAAATTTTTATCTGTGAATCTACTTGGGTTGGAGTTTTTTCATGGACAAGTTTTTTTTGCTACAAATCCAATTTCTTTAATAGATATGATTATCTATTTATTCTTTTAAAAAATGTATTGTGAGCCGGGCTTGGTGGCTCAGCCTGTAATCCCGCGCTTTAGGAGGCTGAGGTGAGTGGATTGCCTGAGCCCGTGGGTTCGAGACCCACCTGGGCAACTTGGCGAGCCCTCATCTCTACAATAAATCAAAAAATTAGCCGGGCAAGGGAGCGCGTGCCTGTAGTTCCAACTACTTGGAAGGCTGAGGTGGAAGGACTGCCAGAGCCCAGCAGGTCGAGGTTGGAGTGGCCGGGAGCAGCCACTGCACTCCAGTCTGGGTTACAGAGTGAGACTCCAACTCAAAAAACAAACAACAGCAAAAAATTTTAAAAAATGTATTGTATATATTAAGATAGATATCATGTTATTATACATGTGTGTATATATACATACATATATACAGAGAGAGAGAGAAAGAGAAAGAATAAAATGGTTACTATAGTGAAAAAATAAACATATCCATCATCTCACATAGTGACCCATTTCCCCCCTGTGGCAAGAGCAGCTATAATCTACTTATTTATAAAAAATCATGAATGCAATACAGTATTATTAAGTATAGTCATCATATTGTATATAGATCTTTAGACTTGTTCTATTACATATCTATTACTTTGTATCCTTTAATCTGCATCTCCTCATTTCTAATCCCCATTCCATTCCAATCCTGGTAATCACCATTTTATTCTTTATCTCTGTTTTTACTTTTTAGATTCTACATGTAAGTGAGATTATGCAATATCTTTTCTTTCAATGTCTGTCTTACTTCACTTAGCATAATGTTCTTCAGGCTCATCCATGTTGTGGCAAGTGGCAGGACATCTTCCTTTTTTAAGGCTGAGTACTATTCGTATATCCAGGGTTGCCAAAAAAATGTATACACATTTTAAGTATGACCTTCTCTCAAAAGGTGGTGTTAATCAAGTGAATGGTAGCATCATCAAGTAACAGGCAGGACAGTCAAAGAAAATGGCAGAAGCATGGTTGAGCAAACATCGTACTACACATTGCCACCATAATTTAATTCAACTTTGAAAAGTACTACACAGATAATATCTCTTAAAATATGTATTTTTTTGGCCTCCCCGTATATGTCATAGTTTCTTTTTATTCATCTGTTGACAGATGCTTAAATTTTTTCTATGCCTTGGCTGTTGTGAATAATTCTGTAATAAATAAGCACTTGGAAGTGCAGATATCTTTATAAGGTGATGATTTCATTTTCTTTGGGTATATTCCTGGGTCATATGGTAGTTCTATTTTTAATTTTGTTAGGAACCTCCCTACTATAGTAAGTCCCCTACATCCAAACTTTTAAGTTGCAAATTTTCAAAGGTGTGTGTTTTCATGTCCAGTTGCATAAGTTAGTTCTTGTGTCTGGTGTACATTGTCATGTGTGTGCAAGGTACTGTAAGATTAAAAATGTTTTCTTTATTTTTTGTTTGTTTTTTATGTATTATTTGTGTGAAAAGTATTATAAACCTATTACAGTACAGTACTATACAGCCAATTGTGTTAGTTGGGTACCTAGACTAACTTTGTTGGACTTACAAACAAATTGGACTTACAAACACACTCTCAGAACAGAACTTTTTCATATGTAGGGGACTTCCTGTATTTTCCACAATGACTGCCTCAATCTACACTCCTGTCAACAGTGTACAATGGTTCCCTTTTCTCCTCACCCTCACCAACACTAGTTATTTATTGCTTTTTGATAATAGCTATCCTAAAGGGTGTGAGGTAATATCTCATTGTGGTTTTGATTTGCATTTCTCTGATGATTAGTAATGTTGAGTACTTTTTCATATACCTATAGGCCATTTTTATGTTGTCTTTGGAGAAACAGGTCCTTTGCCTATTAACAAAAAGTCAGATTATGTTTTCTTGCTATTGATTGTATGCATTATTTAGAAATTTTAGACATCAATTTCTTTCTAAAGAAACTTATTTTAGATTCGAGGCGTACATGTGAGAGTTTGTTATATGGGTGTATTGTATGATTGTGAGGTTTGAGCTTCTACTAAGCCCGTCACCCAGGTGGTGAGCGTGGTACCAAATGGGTGGTTTTTCAATCCTTATTTCCCTCCCTCGGTTCCACCTTTAAGAGTCCCCAGTGTCCGTTTTCCCATCCTTATCCCTGTGTGTGTACCCAGTGTTTGGATCCCACTTGTAAATGAGAACATATGGCATTCAGTTTTCTGCTTTTTGTGTTAATTCACTCGGAATGATAGCCTCCAGCTGCATCCGTTTTGCAGGGAAGAATATGACTTCATTCTTTTTTGTGTCTGCATAGCATTCTGTGGTGTGTATATGCCACTTTTCTTTATCCAATCCAAACTCATGGATTGGAGCAACCAATACCTTTAAAACGTCCATGCTGCCCAAAGCAGTCTTGTAGATTCAATGCAATCCTTGTCAAACTACCAGCATCATTTTTCACTGATCTAGAAAAAAAAATACTTAAATCCATATGGAAGCAAAAAATAGCCAATGCAATCCTAGGCAAAACAACAAAGCCAGAAACATCACATTACTGGACTTCAAGCTTTACTACGGGACAACAGTAACCAAAACAGCATGGTACTGGTACAAAAATAGACATGTAGATCAATGGAACAGAATAGAGAACCCAGAAATAAAACCACTAACCTACAATCAACTGATCTTTGACAAAGTCAACAAAAATAAACATTGGGGAAAAGACACCCTATTCAATAAATAGGTGTTAACTTATAAAATATATGGTTTGCAAAATATTTTTTTCTAATCTGTAACTTGCCTTTTAATTTTGTTGATTTTTCCCCCTTTGCTGTGCAGTAACTTGTTCATTTGATATAATACCGTTTATTTATTTTTGCTTTTATAGCCTGAGCTTTTGGTGAGATATGCAAAAAATTATTGCCAAGGCCAATGGCAAGGAGACTTTTTTACTATGTTTTCTTCTGGGAGTTTTATGATTTCGGTTCTTTAATCTACTTAGAGTTTTTTTTGTGTGTGTGTACAGTGGGGTCTAATTTCATTCTTTTGCATATGGAAGTTTTCCCAGCATTATTTATTGAAGAGACTATTCTCTCCCTATTGTTTCTGGGCTTTTTATTCTGTTCTCCTGGTTTATGTGTCTGTTTCTGTGCCAGTGCTATACTGTTTTGACTACTATAGCTTTGTAATATAATGATATTTATTTATTTTTGCATCTTTATTTTATTTTTTGAGTAAGAGTCTCACTCTGTCACCCAGGCTGGAGTGCAGTGGCACACTCATGGCCACTGCAGCCTAGATCTGCTGGACTCAGGTGATGCTTCTGCCTCAGCCTTCCAAGTAGCTGGAACCATAGGCATGCACCACCACACCTGGTTTATTTTTTGGTTTACTGCTGAGGTAAAGTCTTGTCAAGTTGCCCAGGCTGGACTCAGGCAATCCTCTCGCCTCCCAAAGTGCTGGGATCTTTATTTTTATTTATACAAACTTGTGGGATACATGAGAAATTTTGTTACAAGTATATAACGTGTAGTGATCAAGTCAGGGTATTTAGGGTGTCTATCACCCAAGTACAATACATTTTTGTTGCATATAGTCACCCTACTTTGCTATCAAACATTAAATTTATTCCTTCTATCTTACTGTATGTTTGCACTATTTAACCCACTTCTCTTCATCTTCCTCCTTCATCTCCACTCAGACTTCCTAGTTGCTGTTATCTATCTTTCCACTCTCTACCTTCATGTGATCAAATTCTTTAGCTCCCATAGATAAGTGAGTATATGAAATATTTGTCTTTTTGTGCCTGGCTTATTTCACTTAAAGATAATGACCTACAATTCCATCCACGTTGCTGCAAAGAGCATGATTTCATTCTTCTTAATGACTAAATGGTATGTGTATATATGCTATATTTTCTTTATTCATTTACCTGTTTATGAACACTTACGTTGATGCATAACTTTGATTCATAACTTTGTATTGTAAGTATTGCTGCAATAAACATGCAAGTACAGGTATCCCTTTGATATATTGATTTATTTTCCTTTGGGTAGATATCCATCCAATAGTGGGGTTGCTAGATTGATTGGTAATTCTATTTTTAGTTTTTTATGAAATCTTCATACTTTTTTTATAGTGGCTCTACTAACATACATTCCCACCAACAGTGAGTAAGAGCCCTCTTTTCTCCACATCCTCACTAACATCTGTAATTTTTTGTCTTTTTAATAATAGCCATTCCAACTGGGGGAATATGATATCTCATTGTGGTTTGACTTTGCATTTCTCTGATGATTAGTGATGTTGAACATTTTTCATACACCTGTTGTCCATTTGTATGTCTTCTTTTGAGAAATTTCTTCTCATGTCCTTTGCCCACTTTTTAGTGGGATTATTTGTTTTCATTCTCGTGAGTTGTTTGAGTTCTTCTATATTCTAGATATTAGTTCCCTGTTGGATGAATAATTTGCAAATATTTTCTCCTATTCTTTAGGTTATCTCTTCAATCTATTGTTAGTTTTCTTTGTTGTGCAGAAGCTTTTAGTTTAGTATAGTCCCATTTGTTTATTTTGTTTTTGTTGCCTGTGCTTTTGAGATTTTAGTCATAAATTTTTTGTCTAGACCAATATCCAGGAGAGTTTTCTCCTGGTATTTTTATAGTTTTGGGTCCTATGTTTAAGTCCTTAATCCATTTTGAGTTGATTTTTGTGTATGGTGAGATAGCAATGGCTATCCAGTTTTCCCAGCATCATTTATTGAAGAGGTTATCCTTTCCCCAGTGTAAGTTCTTATTGGCTTTGTTGAAGATTAGTTGGCTTTATCTGGATAAATACGTGGCTTTATCTGGATTCTTTATTTCATTCCATAGCCTATGGGTCTAGTTTTATGCTAATACCATGCTTTTTTGGTTCTGATAGCCTTCTAATATATTTTGAAGTCATTGTAAAGTATAGAATTATCTCCAGCTTTATTATTATTATTATTATTTCTCAGGATTGTTTTGACTATTGAGGCTCTTTTTTGGTTCCATATGAATTCTAGAATTTTTTTCTAATTTTGTGAAGTGTGACATTAATGTTTTGATAAGGATTTCATTGAATCTGTAGATTACATTGAGTAGTAGCATTATTTTTAATAATATTAATTCTTCTGGTCCATGAGCATGAGGTGTTCTCTATTTGTTTGTATCATCTTCAATTTCTTTCATCAGTGTTTTACAGTTTTCCTTAGAGATCTTTCACCTCCATAGTGAAATTTATTCCTAAGTCTTTTATTATAATTTTTGTTGCTATTGTCTGTGGCATTGCCTTCTTGATTTCTTTCTCACCTAGCTCATTATTGGTGTACACTGATTTTGTATCCTACAACTTTACTGAATTCATTTATCAAATCTAAGAGTTTTTTTGGTGGAATCTGGAGGCTTTTCCAGATATAAGATCATGTCATCAGCCAAAAGGGGCCATCTGACTTTCTCTTTTCCAATTTGGATGCCTTTTATTTCTTTCTCTTGCTTGATTGCTCTGGCTAAGACTTCTAGTACTATGTTGAATAGGAGTGATGACAGTGGACATCTTTGCCTTATCTTAGTTTTTGGAGTAAAACTTTTACTCATTCATGTGATTTTAGCAGTGGGTTTGTTGTATATAGACTTTATTATTTTGAGAAATGTTCCTTCTGTACCTAGTTTGTTATTTTTTATCATGAAGAGATGTTAAATTTTATCAAACAATTTTTCTGCATCTATTAAGATGATCATATGGTTTTTGTCCATCATTGTGCATCACATTCATTGATTTGTGTATGTTGAATCATCCTTGCATCCCTGGTATAAATACCACTTGAGTGTGGTGTATTATCTTTTTGCTGTGCTGTTGGATTAAGTTTTCTCGTACTTTGTTGAGAATTTTTGCACGCAAGTTCATCAGGAATATTTTTGTTATTGTTGTTGTTTTTGTGTCCTTGTCTGATTTTGGTATCAGGGTGTTGCTGGCCTCATAGAATAAATTAGGAATAATTCCCTCCTCTTTTGATTTTTTGGAACAGTTTCAGGAGGACTGGTATTAGTTCTTCATATGTTTGATAAAATTCAGTTGTGAATTTATCTGGTACTGGGCTTTTCTTTCATGAGATTTTTAAAAAAATTATTGATTCAATCTTGCTACTTATTTTTGTTCTGTTCAGGTTGTCTATTTCTTTCTGATTCAATCTTGGTAGATTGTATGTTTCCAGAAATTTATCCACTTCCTCTAGGTTTTCAAATTTGTCAGCATATAGTTGTTTGTAATAGTCTCTGATGATCTTTTGTGTTTTTGTGGTATCAGTTGTAATGTCTCTTTTTTTCTTTTTTTTAATAATATTTTTTATTATGATATTGTGGGGTACAGTTAAGGGTTAGGTATACAAATAAGTTTCGTTCAGGCACCCTTGTTGATAAGAGGTGTTTCCCCGTCCCCAGACAGATATTTACTACCGTTAATCCCATCTCCCTCCCCCCCCATAGTTTCCCACTGCTGTCAGTCATTTTCTTATAGTATTACATTGGATGTTCAATGTCCACTATATGAGTGAGAACATGTGATATTCGGATCTTTGTTTCTGTGAGAGATCACTCAGTATTATAGACACTAGTTCCATCCAGGTTGCTACGAGATTCATGATTTTGTTCTTTTTTATGGCTGCATAGTATTCCATCGTATATATGTACTACATTTTTTAATCCAGTCCTCTTTTGATGGGCAGCATGGTTGCTTCCAGGTTCTTGCTATTGTGAACAATGCTGCGATAAACATGCATGTGCAGGTATCTTTTTTATAGAGTGATTTGAGTTCTTCAGGATATATTCCCAGTAGGGGGATTGTGGGGTCATATGGAAGGTTGATATTTAGAGCTTTTAGGAATCACCACACTGTCTTCCACAGAGGCTGCACTAGTTTACACTCCCACCAACAGTGTAGGAGTGTTCCCTTTTCGCCACACCCTCTCCAGCAGCTGTTATTTTTTGAGTTGTTGATAATTGCCACTCTGACTGGAGTTAGGTGGTATCTCAGTGTGGTTTTGATTTGCATCTCCCTGATGATTAGTGAGGTTGAACATTTTTTCATGTGTCTGTTGGCTGCTCGGATGTCTTCCTTTGTGAAGTGTCTGTTCATATCTTTTGCCCATTTTATAATGGGGTTGTTTGTTTTTTTCTTTTCAGCACGTTTGAGTTCCTTGTAGATCCAAGATGTTAAGCCTTTGTCAGACCTGGTGTTGGCAAATACCATTTCCCAGTCTGTAGTCTGTCTCCCTGCTCTCTTGATGGTTTCTTTGGCTTTGCAGAAGATTGTCAGTTTAATAAGGTCCCACTTGTCTATCTTCTCTCTTATGACCTGTGGGTTTCGGGTTTTGTTCAGGAATTGGATGCCAGTTTCGATTTCCATGAGGGTATGTCCTTCATTTTCAAAGGTTCTTATGGTCTGAGGTTTTAGGTCTCTGATCCATTTGGAGTTAATTTTTGTGTATGAGGATAGATAGGGGTCCTGTTTCAATCTTCTGCATGTGGTCAGCCAGTTTTCCCAGCACCATTTACCGAATAGGTTCTCCTCTCCCCAGTGGTAGGTGGTGGAGGCTTTGTCGAAGATGAGTTGGTTGAGAAATTGAGGTTTTGCTTCTGGAATCTCATTTCTATTCCATTGATCTATATGCCTGTTCCTATACCAATACCAAGCTGTTTGATGATTATAGCTTTATAGTAAAGTTTGAAGTCTGGTAATGTGATACCACCTGCTTTGTTTTGTTTTGTTTTGTTTTTTTCTGAGGATTGTTCTGGCTATTCTTGGACATTTGTTTTTCCATATGAATTCCTGTGTTGTTTTTTCTAGGTCTGAGAAGAATGCTGCTGGCAATTTGATGGGTATTGCATTGAATTTGTAGATTGCCTTAAGTAAGATGAACATCTTCACAATGTTGATTCTTCCAATCCATGAGCATGGGATATTTTTCCACTTGTTTGTGTCATCTTTGATTTCTTTGAGCAGTGTTTTGTAGTTTTCATTGTAAAGGTCTTTCACTTCTCTGATTAGGAAGATGCCAAGGTATTTCATTTTTTGTGTGGCTATTGTGAATGGAATTGTGGTTTTTATTTGGGTTTCTGTTTGTTTATTATTGGTGTAAAGAAATGTGATTGCCTTTTGCACATTTATTTTGTATTCTGAGACTTTGCTAAAGGCCTTTATCAGTGTAAGGAGGTTTTTGACAGATTCTCTTGGGTTTTCAAGGTAGACAATCATATCGTCTACAAAGAGAGATAACTTGACTTCCTCTTTTCCTATTTGGATACCACTGATTGCCTTCTCTTCTCTGATTGCTCAAGCCAGGACTTCCAATACTATGTTGAACAGGAGGGGTGAGAGTGGGCATCCTTGTCTTGTTCCAGTTTTCAGGGGAAATGTTCCAATTTATGTCCATTTAGGAGTATGCTGGCTGTGGGTTTCTTGTAGATGGCTTTTACTATTTTGAGGTATGTTCCCTGTATGCCTAGATGTTCAAGGGTTTTTATCAAGAAAGGGTGCTGGATTTTATCAAAAGCTTTTTCTGCATCTAATGATATAATCATGTGGTTTTTGTTTTGACATCTGTTGATGTATTTAATTACATTTATGGTTTTATGAATGTTGAACAAATCTTACATACCAGGAATGAAACCTACTTGGTCATGATGGATGATTTTTGAGATGTATTGTTGAATCTGGTTTGCTAGGATCTTGTTGAGAATTTTAGCATCTATGTTCATCAAAGACACTGGCCTGTAGTGCTCTTTCTTTGTTGGATCTTTACCTGGCTTGGGTATCAATGTGATGTTGGCTTCATAAAATGACTTGGAGAGAGTTCCATCTTTTTCAATCGCCTGGAATACCTTCAGTAGGATTGGTATCAGCTCCTCCTTAAATGTCTTGTAGAATTCTGCTGGAAAGCCATCTGGACCAGGGCTTTTTTTTTGTAGGAAGTTTTCTTATTATGTAGTCGATTTCCTTGATTGTTATTGGTCTATTTAGGGTCTAAATTTCTTCTTGTTCCAACCTAGGTAGGTTGTGTGATGTCAGAAAGTCCTCCATTTCCTTAAAGTTTTCAAGTTTGTTTCCATACAAGTGTACGTAGTAGTCTCTAATGATCTTTTGTATTTCTTCAGGGTCAGATGTGACTTCATCTTTTGTGTTTCTGATTGTGCTTATTTGGGATTTTTCTTTCTTTTTCTTGGTCAGTCTAGCTAGGGGACCATCGATCTTGTTTATCCTTTAGAAGAACCAGCTTTTTGTTTCATTGATTTTTTGTATTGTCTTTTTGTCTTCTATGTCCTGGATTTGGGCTTTTATTTTGGTGATCTGGATTCTTCTGCTGAAATTAGGGTTTTTGTGGTCTTGCTTTTCCAGCTTCCTTAGGTGGCTTTTTAGGTTGTTAATTTGTGATCCTTCCATTTTCTTCATGTGTGTTTGCAGGGATATAAATTCCCCTCTTACTATAGCTTTTAAGGCGTCCCAGAGATTTTGGTAAGATGTTTCTTCATTTTCATTTGTTTCCAGGTACCTTTTGATCTCTGTTTTGATTTCATCATTGACCCAGGAGTTGTTTAGCATTATGCTGTTTAGTGTCCATGTCTTTGTGGGTTTTGGGGTGACCTTGTTGGTGTTAATGTTTATTTTTATTCCACTGTGGTCCAAGAAGGTGCATGGTAGAATTTCGGTCCTTTTAAATTTGCGTATGCTTCATTTATGGCCAATTATGTGGTCGATCTTAGAATACGTTCCATGCGGTGATGAGTAGAATGTGCATTCTGTGGTCTTTGGATGGAATGTTCTGTAGGTATCAATTAAGTCCATTTGGTCCAGAGTCACATTGAGGTTCCAGATCTTCTTGCTGATTTTTTGTCCCAATGATCTGTTTAGGGTTGTGAGTGGGGTATTAAAGTCCCCAGTTATGATGGTGTTAGAGTCAATATCTTTCTTTAGTTTCCCTAGACGTTGCTTTATGAAAGTTAGCCCACCTATGTTGGTTGCATATATGTTTAGGATAGATAGTTCTTGTTGATGGAGTGAACCTTTTATCATTATGTAGTGGCCCTCTGTATCTTTTAAAATTTTTGATAGCTTAAATGGTATTTCGTCTGAAATTAGGATCATGACTCCTCCTTTCTTTTGTGTTCCATTCGCCTGAAAATTTGTTTCCCATCCTCTTACTTTGAGTCTGTGTGCGTCCTTTCTAGTGAGATGGGTCTCTTGAAGACATTATATTGTTGTCTGGTGATATTTTATCCACTTTGCCATCCTATGTCTTTTCAGTGGTGTGTTTAGTCCATTCATATTCAGGCTAATTATTGAAATGTGAGAGTCCATCCCTACCATAGAGTTCTTATAGAGTTGTTGTTCTTCAGCTTGGTTTATTGTCTTTCTTTTGGTTTTGGGGTTGGTTCGTGTATATTTTATTCTTTTTCCTGTACTCTTGTGAAGAACATTGTTCTTTTTTCCTTTTCTTCTGTGTTTAGTACTTTCTTAAGTGTTTCATGTAGAGGTGATTTGGTGGCAGCTTAAGTTCTTAGGGATTGGATATCTGGGAAAGAGTTTAATTCTCCCTTGCTGATGAAGCTTAGCTTGACTAGGTAGGTTATTCTTGGTTGAAATTGTTTATCTTTTAGGGCTTTGAAGATAGAGCTCCAAGCTCTCCTAGCCTGCAGGGTTTCTGTAGATAAATCTGCTGCCATTCTGATTGGTCTTCCATGGTAGGTGATCTGGCCTTTTTCACTTGCTGCCTTTAGGATTTTTTCTTTTATGCCTACTTTGTTTAGGTGAATTATTATGTGTCTAGGAGTTGTTCTTCTCATTTGTTGTCTTTCAAGGGTTCTCTGAATCTCTTGTGTTTGAATTTTTGCATCACTAATTAGATAAGGGAAGTTTTCTTGAATGAGCTCATGGAAAGTTTGTTCCAGTGTGGTCTCTGTCCCTCTTTCTGCCTCAGGAAGGCCAATTACTCTTAGGTTTGGTTTCTTGAAGTAATTGCTCATCTCTTGAAGGTTTTTTTCTATCTTTTTGAGCTTATTTTCTGTGTTTTTAAGAGTTTGGGTTAGTTCTATGTTTTGGTCCTCAAGTTCTGAGATTCTTTCTTCTGCTTGGGTAATTCTGCTTTCCATGCTTATCAGTTTGTTATTTATTTCATTCACAATATTCTTTATTACTGTTATCTCAGATGTCAGCTCCTTCCTAGTTTCTTCTTGTGTCTCCTCAATTCTTTTTAATCTCTCCATTAATGTCTTGATATCTAGGTTTGTAGTTTGAGGCCCTTCATTCTGGGGGCTCTTCATTGTTTGCATTCTGAAGTCAGTTTTCTCAGTGTCTGCCCTCCCAGGGGTCTGGGAGAGACCCATACTCTTCTTTTGGTTTTTCTTCATTGTGTAGATTTTTCTCTCTCCCCCCTTTTCCCTCCCCTTCTTTAATTCTGTTTTTGAGGGAAGGTGGGGTTGCTTTTGTTTCACTTCTGCAATATCCTGTTTTTCCTTATGAGGGTCTTCTGGCTTGGTTTACTTTTGAGGTTGGAGTGTGGGCTGTGGACTGTACTTTTTGCAGTTTTGAGGTTTAATTGATGGGGAAGCTGTGGTTCAGAATGTATATGCTGATTCTAGCATCTATGAACAGGTGTATGAGCACACTGTAACCTATTTCCCTCTGTCTTACAATCTGTCTGTGCAGCAGTATGTAGCCTTGGTCCCTAGATTAAAAAAGGGGTATAAAAGAGGAAAATAATGGTGGAAAGGGGGGTCTATAGGAAGTTAGAAAGAGAGAAGAGCGAGAGGAAAAACAGAGATACATACCAACTATCAGGTGAAAAAGAGACACAAGACCAGAGAGAAGTGAAAAAAGACACGTAAGAAAGATTCCCTAGCCTGGCTCGGTGGTTCAGCCTGTCAATCTGTGCCTTTGGGAGGCTGAGATAAGTGGATTGCCTGAGCCCGCAGGTTCGAGACCCGCCTGGGCAGCGAGACCTCATATCTACAGTAAATCAAAAAATCAGCCGGGCATGGTAGTGCATGCCTGTAATTCTGGGTACTTGGAAGGCTGAGGCGGAAGGACCGCTGGAGTCCAGCAGGTCGAGGTTGCGGTGGCTGGGAGCGGCCACTGCACTCCAGTCTGGGCGACAGAGTGAGACTCCAACTCAAAAAAAAAAAAGAAAGATTCCCTAAAGAATACTGATAGCTACACAGAGACAGACCAATAAAATCATGAAAAAGTATGTCAGAAGGCAAACAACAAACGTGATCAAAACAAACAGTCAAAATGATAAAATCATAAGTCAAAATAAGAGATCAGACTAAAGGCACTTCAGCTCTGATCTCCGGCCTCTCCCCTTTGTTTTTCGTTGCAGGCAGCTAGATTTACTCACAGTTTGGGTTTTCTTTTTTCAGCCTGCTGCCTGGGAGTTGCTTTTGTCTGATTCAGCATAGGGGTCGGGCTTTGTCTCCTGTTTAGCGACATTACCTTAGGAACCAAGGTGGAGGTTGTTAATAGGTGGGCGGGGCAATGAAAATCTCTGCCTGGAGAATCGCCGAGGCAGATTCACTTTTGCAGATCCATTTCTCTCTGCTTATCTGGGTCCCCAAGCTTGGGTTCACACACTGAGTGCCTCAACCAGGGTGGGCCCAGAGCTCCAGAGCTCCAAAGCTCCAAAGGGCAGGCAGTGAGTGATGAGAGTGGTCCTGGGCCCCCCACAGGGTACTTCAGCCATGAATGGGACTGGTGTCTCTGAGGGGCAGGTGCCCAGAGCCTCCCTGAGTGACTGGTGGCTTGGTGCTGAGTGCTGGGTGAGAGACGATGTAGCCAGGGAGGGAGCTGAGACCTGAGACTCCCACACAGGTGGGAGTAGCGTATGGTGGAACAGCAGCAGCAGGGGGCTGCAATATCTGGCCCTGCCTGGGACCGAAGTTCCCCGAGCCTCGGACCAGCAAGGCTGGTGGTGGGCTGGGGCATGGGGGAAGAAAACTAAGAGTCTTTTGGGAAACTCTCGTTTGGAGAATCTCCCAAGTCCACCTATGCCATCGCCATCTTATCGGAACCTCTTCTCTTTTTTTCATTTCTGATTTTATTTCAGTTTTTTCCTTTGCTTGGTCAGTCTAGCTAGTGGCATCTCAATTTTGCTTATCCTTTCAAAGAACTAACTTTTCGTTTCATTGATCCTTTGTTGTTGTTGTTTTACATTTCTATTTCACTTAGTTCTGCTCTGATCTTTATTATATCTTCTAATTTGGGATTTGGTTTATTCTTGCTTTTCTAGTTTCTTGAGACTCATTGTTAGATTCTTAACTTGTAATCTTTCTACTTTTTTGCTGTGGGCATTTAATGTTATTAATTACCTTCTTAGCATTGCTTTTCCTGTATCCTATAGATTTTGGTATGTTGTATTTTCATTTTCATTTGTTTCAAGAAATGTTTTGATTTCCATCTTAATTTTTTTGTTGACCCATTGGTTATTCAGGAGCATGTTATTTTATTTCTATGTATTTGTGTAGTTTCCAGAGTTCCTCTTGGTATTGATTTCTAGTTTTATTTAAAAGTAGTCTAAGAAAATACTTGATATGTTTTTGATTTTTAAAAATTTGTTAAGATTTGTTTTGTGCCCTAACACATGGTCTGTGTTGGAGAATGTTTTATGTACTGATGAGAAGAATGTATATTTTGTGATTGTTGGGTAGAATGTCTTGTAAATGTCTGTTAAGTCCATTTGCTGTAAAATTCAGCTAAGTTCAATGTTTCTTCATTGATTTTCTGTCTAGAATATCTGTCTAATGCTGAGAGTGAGGTATTGAAGTCCCCACTATTACTGTATTGGAACCTATCTTTCTTTCTAGATCTAATAATATTTGCTTTATATATATGGGTGCTCTCTCTATACAGGGCAAGTTTAGAGGTAATAAAATCCCTCAACATTTGCTCGGCTGGAAAACATTTTATTTCTCCTTTATTTATGAAGAATAATTTTGCTGAATATAATATTTTTGCCTGACAGTTTCTTTTCTCTGAGAACTTTGAATATTTCATCCCATTCTCTTTTGGTCTGTAAGATTTCTCTGAGAAACCTGCTATTAGTCTGATGGGATTTCCCTTATAGGTGACTAGAAACTTTTCTCTCATTGTTTTTAGGATTTACCCTTTATCTTTGACTTTAGACAGTCTGACATGAATAAAGTGTCATGGAGAAGACATTTTTGTCTTGTATCTTTCTATGGATCACTGAGTCTCCTGTATCTAAATGTCTAAATCTCTTGCTAGACTTGGAACATTTTCACCTATTATTTCATTCAATTGGTTTTCTAATCCTTTCTTTGTTTTTTCACACTTGGGCATACCTGCTATTCATATATCCAATGGCTTTATGCTGTCCTAAATATCAAAAAGGCTTTGCTCATTCTTATTTACTTATTTAATTTTGAACCAGAGCCTCACTCTGTTGTTTAGTCTGTGTGCAGTTGTATAATCACAGCTCACTGCAACCTTGACCTTCTGGGCTCAGGTGGTCCTTCTGCCTCAGTCTCTGGATTAGCTGGGACTCTAACTTTGTTTTTCTTTCTCAAATTGCTTTGACTATTCAGGGTCTTTTGTGGTTCCATATAAGTTTTAGGATCATTTTTTTCTTATTTCTCTGAAGAATGCCATTGGGATTTTGATAGGGATTTCACTGACTCTGTATATGACTTTGAGTAGTAAGGGCATTTTTACAATATTAATTCTTCTGATCAATGAGCATGGAGTATCTTTCCATTTATTTGTGTCATCTTCAATTTCTTTTATCAATGTTTTATAATTTTTAGTGTACATGTCTTTTACACCCTTAGTTAAATTTATTCCCAAGTGTTTTTTGGGTACTATTGTAAATAAAATTGTGGTTTTATTTTTTTTCCAGCTAGGTCACTATTTATGTATAGAAATGCCATGGATTTTGTATCTTGCAACTTTACTGAATTCATGTATAAGTCCTAAGAGTTATTTTGGTGAAGTCCTTGGTGAAGTCCTTTGGAGTTATTTTGGTAAAGTCCTTTGGTGAAGTCCTTTCTACACATAAGATCATGTCATCTGCAGTTAGAAATAATTTTATTCTTTTCTAATTTGGATACTGAAAGGACAGACTGAGAGTGGGAAGCCATTTTTCATGCTTTTGGAGAAATGCACACTTTAGGTATAATTAACTTTACCAACTTTGTCTTTTTAGAAACAGACTTCCAGGTATCAGAGGTATCTCACAGTGGCAAGCTTGCCTAGAGTAAGGAGAATTTACAAAGCCTAAGACATCATGCATTGGGCAAGGACTATAAAAATCATGAAACTTGTAATTACAAAAGTTATAACCACTCAGAGGGAGAGCAGGTGGGGATTCGATCTTCCAGTAAATTGGGCACTATCCACAGGGAAACCAAGTGCCACGCCCTCCAAGCTACCCACTGGGAATGCCTACGAGATAAGGGGAGGTAAACCCTCCTTTAGGTCTATGGGATGTCGTTTGGGAAGTTGCAGGAGAATTAGAATCCTTATCACGCCCTTCTCTAGGGGTTGTGATAATGTGAGCATATTAATGGGTCTCTGTGTCACAGGTTCTCCAAGACATCCACAGGTGATCGATAAGGAAGTCACAACAGTCAAGACAGTCACATGTAACATCTCCAAGAGAAGGATTTAAGCCAGGACTCTGGGGGGGCTATGCCGCCACACTCACCTAGAGTGTAGGCCCACTCCTTGTCTGTGGGGGGTGAACTTTCCTTAAATAAATCTTTTCTTCTCTCACCTCTGTGTGTCACAATTCTTTGCATCTACTCAGATTTCTGGGTTGCTGGCGCACACGTCTGGCTTGCCAACCCCAGCATTGCTGGGCCTCTCCACTCTCACCCAATCCATCTGTACCCTAACAGATACATTTTAATTGTTTTTCTTATCTGATAGCTCTTGATTGTATTTTCAGTATTATGTTGAATAGGAGTAATAAGAATGGGCTTCCTTGCCTTGTGCCAGATCTTAAAGGAAAATCTTTCAGTTTCTCCCCATTAATTATAATGTTAGCTATTGGTTTTTCTTAAGCAGCTTTTGTTATGTTGAGGAACTTTCCTTCTATACCTAAACTATTAAGTGTTTTCCACAAGAATGAATGTTAGACTTTGTGGAATGCTTTTCCTACATTGAGATGATAATGTGGTTTTTGTCTTTCATTCTGTTAATGTTATGTATCACATGAATTTGCATGTGTTAAACCAGGGATAAATCCTATTTGATCATGATGTATAATCTTTTTGATGCGTTGTTGAATTCAATTTGTTTATATTTTATAAAGGATTTTTGCATCATTGTTCATCAGATATTGTTTAGTAGTTTTTTAAACTATTTAATTTAATTTAATTTAATTTTAGGGATGGGGATCTCACTCTGTAGCTTACTATTGCTTTGAACTTCTGGGCTCAAGGGATCCCCTGCCTCAGCCTCTTGAGTAGCAGGGACTACAGGTATGCAACTTTACACCCAGCTAATTTTTCTGTTTTAAAATTTTTGGAGACAGGATCTTGCTATGTTGTCCTGGCTGGTCTCAAACTCCTGGCCTCAGGTGATCCTTCCACCTCAGCCGCCTGAGTCACTGGGATTACAGGCGTGAGCCACCACACCATGCTTGTAATTTTCTTTTTTTGTGGTGTCTTTGTATGGTTTAGGTATCAATGTGAAGTTGACCCTGTAAAATGTGTTAGAAAATATTCCCTTTAGCTCTGCATTCTGGAAAAGTTAAAGAAGTATTGACGTTAATTATTCTTTGAAAGTTTGGTAGAATTCAGCTCTGAAGTTATCTGGTTCTGGACTTTTCTTTGTTGGGAGAATTTAATGACTATTTTAATCTCTTTGTTACCGGTCTGTTCAAACTTTCTGTTTCTTCCTGATTCAACCATGTAGGTTGTATTTTTCTAGGAATTTATACATTAGGTTTGCACATTTACTGATGTATATTGTTCATGATAATACCTCATGATCCTTTTATTTCTGATGCATCTATTGTAATGACTCCACATTAATTTCTGATTTTATATGCTGAATTTTCTCTCTTTTTTTTCTTAGCTTGCATTTCTTGAGTGAGCTTTGGTAGTTAGCATCTTTCAAGAAATTTGTCTATTTCATCTAAGTTGCTGAATCTATTGATATAAAGTTATTTTTTAAACATTTTCTTAATAACTTTTTAATATCTCTGGCATCTGTAGTGATTTCGCCTCTCTGATTTTTGATATTGGTAGTTTTATCTTTTTCCTACTCTGATCATAGAGGTTTATGAATTTCCTCAAAGAACCATCTCTAGCTTGTCATTGGGTGCATATGCATTTATACTAGTTATACCTTCTTAATGAAAGGTACCCTGTTGGGAGCCGGCCTTGGAGGTCCACCTGATTGACAGGGTCCTGGTGGGCCAAAGACCCCGGGCCACAGGGCGAGCCCAGGAAACTGAGGCCCTTCTGTCTTCCACCTTTGCTGTTTGATGCGGCTGAAGAAATTCTGTGTAGTCGTGGAAGAAGAAAATGGCATGTTTATGCGAAGTACTCACACCTAACCTGAGAATGTCATGGTTCATTTTCCCATTTTCCCACTATGCCGTTTGGCCTTTTCTAACATATGCAAGGGTTAAACTCTGAAGCACATCAAGGATGCTTTCTTTCACTTGGTTATAAGTTACTAGATATTGCTTAAGTAATAAATGATATAAGTATATTCATTCCTTATTTGATTTAGAATTATGTAGTTTAGTGTTTAGACATAAGGTTTTTTAGAAGCACAAGTTTATAGTAAGTTCATTATGAATTCATTCTAAGTTCTAACACTTATATGGGAGTTATGTAGGTGATTTATAACACTGTCTTCACTGACTTAGGATAAAGATTATCTTTAAGGTTTTTACTTAATTCAATAGTTAAAACTCTAAGTTAACATTTATAGAGTGGGTTTTCACTGAACTCATAATATACTAATCAGACACTTTTATGATAAATTAGCTAAAGACAGAAAGCAACCTTGGGGGCCTGGGAAACATTACTAAAAGTTTCTTTTGAGTTCTCTTTAGAAATAAACACTGCAGGATAAAAGAAGAGTAATGAAGACACCTGGACAGGAGAGGCGATTACAAAGCTCTGAAGGTCATAAAAGCCCCATAAGGAAAACTACTGCTACATAAAGAAATGTACACTTGGAAACTTTCTGGAGACAGTTCAAGGACTGTAATTCGGGACTTTGGACTAAAACTACCATCTTTGGCCTTATGAATAAGACTCATTGACTGAATGTTTACAGGGTTCTTGGCTTGTTTGTTGCTAAGATCACTAGATGGGTAACTTGTAGAGGATATGTACGTGAAGGAATTTTCTTTGTCTTGCCCCTTTATGAATGGTATAAAAGCTCTGTATTAACTAACATTAAATTGCCATCTGTTCAAGAAGCAGGTGTCCGGGTATAATATTTTCATCCTTTGCCTACCCGTCTCTCCTTCAGGAAATCTCACGACCCTTGTGGGGCTGGACCCCCACAGAACCCTTTTATCAGTAGGAAATTACCCTCTTTATTATTGCTAAAGCAAAATATTTATTATGTCTGACATTATTATAGCCACTTCAACTTTCTTTTAATCAATGTTAGAATAGTGTATTTCCATGCAAACGAGTGCAACCTCTTTGGAAGACAGTGTGGCAGTTTCTGAAAGAACTAGAAATTGACCTTCCATATGACCCAGCAATTCCCCTATTAGGAATATACCTGGAGGAACTCAAATCATCCTACAAAAATGATACCTGCACCCCTATGCTTGTTGTAGCTCTATTCACAATAGCAAAAACATGGAAACAACCATGCTGCCCATTGAAGTTGGACTGGATTAAAAAATGTGGTACATATACACAATGGAATATTATGCAGCCATAAAGAAGGACAAACATATGGACTTCACAGTAACTTGGATGGATTTAGAGTCAGTCATACTCAGTGATCTGTCACAGAAACAAAGAACAGAGTACCATGTGTTCTCACTCATAAGTGGACCTTGAACAATTATCATAACACTATAAGAAAGGAATTGGCAGTAGTGGGAAACTTTCAGGGGAGGGGAGGTGGGAGTAGCAGTTGAGGGAAACTGCTAGGTGAGGGAGGGGCACACCTCATCATCAAGGGTACCTGCATAATCAACATTTGTACACCTAACTCTGAATTGTATCCCACATCTTTATAATAATAATAATAATAATAATAATACTGGTGTATTTCCTTCATCTTTTTACTTTTATCTGTTTGTGTCTCTATGTTTGGCCTTGCTTTATTTTATCAAATCTTTTATTTGTAGTGTTTCGACCATTTATGTTTAATGTGATTATTGCTCTATTTGGATTTAAATTTACTATCTTGCTTTTAAAAAATTTCTTATCTGTTCTTTTTCCTCTTTATTGTCTTTATTTCTTTATTTGTCATTTGGATTGAATAGTTTCTATGACTAAATTTTAACTCTTTTGTTGGCTTTTTAGGTATAACTCTTTATTATTTCAGTGATTTGATTACTTAGGGTTTATAATGATAAGTTAGAGATGCCCCACTTCACATATATGATGCCAGATCTTTCTTATAGTATGAAACTTGTGACAGCATACTTCCATTTCTTCCCTCCTGGACTTGGTGCTATTTATGACTTACATCAGCGGTCCCCAATCCCCAGGCCATGGCCAGGTACTGACTCTTGGCCTGTTAGTAATCGAGCTGCACAGTAGGAGGTGAGCTGCCAACTAAGCTTTATCTGTATTTACAGCCGCACCCCATTGTTGGTATTACCATTCGAGCTCCGCCTCCTTTCAGATCTGTGGCAGCATTAGACTCATAGAAGCAGGAATGCTATTGTGAACTGAGTATAAGAGGGATCTAGGTTACACGCTCCTTATGAGAATCTAATATCTGATGACTTGAGGTGGAGCTGCGGCAGTGATACTTGTGCTGGGAAGTGGCTGCAAACACAGATTAACATTAGCAGTGAGGTTTGACTGCACAGAGGCCATAATAAATCAATTGCTTTCAGATTCTAAACAAAACCCTATCAGTGAGCGGCAAGTGAGTTGATGTACTTCAATTGTACAGCTGAATCTGGTGGCAGGCTTTAGGTCAGAAGTCAACACTTATTTTAGTCCACCCATGGCCTGCCCATTATTCTATTTACCACATCCATCCGGGTCTCTCTTTAAATGATGAGTCGCATAATTATTTCATTATATATCACAATGTATTAATAATAGAAATAAAGTATACAATAAATGTTATGTGCTTGAATCATCCCCAAACTATCCACCACCTCCCATCCATGGAAAAATTGTCTTCCACAAAACCAGTCCCTGATGCCAAAAGGATTGGGGACCACTGTTTTACATTCTATTTCTACATATATTATATACTTAATAACACATTACTATAATTTATGCTTTAAGTAGCCAGTTATCTTTTAAAGAGGCTTAGACTGAAGAAAAACATGTTAATTGTATACCTGGTGCTCTTCTTTCCTTCATGTAGATCCATACTTCCATCTGGCATTATTATTCTGGCATCAGCTTTTGTGTGTCTGGAAATATCTTTATTTGCTTTTTTTAAAAGTTATTTTTACTGTGTATAGAATTATAGGTTGATGTTTTGAAAAATACATGGAAGACATTCCTTTATTGTCTTTTGATTTGGTACTTCCAAGAAGAAACTTGCTGTCTTCTTTATCTTTGTTTCAATATACATTAAATATCTTTTCTTTCTTTTCTGACCGCTTTAATGTGTACCTTTTTTCTTTTTTTTTTTTTTTTTTTGAGTCTGGCCTCACTGTCACCCAGGCTGGTGTGCAGTGGCACGATCATGGCTCACCACAACCTTGACCTCCTGGGCTCAGGTGATCCTTCTGCCTTAGTCTTCGGAGCAGCTGGGACTGGTGTGTTATCATGCCTGACTAATTTTTAAAATTTTTTGTAGAGACAAATCTTGCTATGATGCCCAGGCTAATCTCAAATTCCTGGGCTCAAGCAATTCTCCTGCCTCAGCTTCCCAAAGTGCTGGAAATATAGGTGTGAACCATCACACCCAGAAAATTGTTTACTCTTCAGTAGTGATTTTAAGCAATTTAATCATGATGTGACTTGACTTGGTCTTCAGTTTACCTTGCCCTGTGGGACCCAGAGAGCTGGAGCTGAAAATACATTTTAAGGTCAACCAGGTTCCTTATACCCCTAGCTTACTTACTTCTCCTCTGCTTGGTCAATTATCTTTTGGATCTAGGATTCCTGGTAACCAAGGCTACATAGGTTATGTCTGTCATTGAAAAATAATTTTTTGGGGGGGCAAAGTAACTCCACTTATTTATTTTACATAAATAAGATATGTTACTTTTCCAGATTATAAATATAATAAATACTCATGTGGCCAACTTGGGCACTTTAGAAAAATATAAATAACATAATTAAATTTTCCTATAACTCCAGCTACTTTAACATATTTTATACTTCTCTTTTTTTTACATAGTTGGTCTTATACTGTACATCCACTTTAAACTCTGCTTATTTTCCATTATTTTTTCCTGTATCACTAAACAACTTTTAGGATTAATGCTATTTCATTATACAGGCATGACATAATTCATGTAACTATTTCCCTATAATGGGACATTTAGCCATATGTCATTCTACATAATTTATTCGTTTTTGGATTATTTTTTAGTATAGATTCCGAAATGGAATAACAAAAACGAACATTTTCAGGCAGTGCCAGATTGCTTTCCAGAATGGCTATAACAATGTATACTTAAACTCAATCAGCATTTGATATAACTTCCAGGTTAGCAGGTAAACATTTTTTTAAATGATGCAAGGTTTACTAATGCAAAACAGGAGATAATATTTAATAATTTGATATTTACCTTGAATTAAACAGTCAGTTGAGAAAAATTTTTAGGTAACTGTCTAATTGTAGTAGAATTTTTTTTCTACATTCAAATAAGTTTGAAAAAATTTATTTCCATCCATTTTATAACTACAACTAAGTACATCCTTTTTCTTTCATTCTGAGTCTTACATTAGCATTAATTTGACAAACCACACTGCAGAATTAACATGTTATATCTTCCTTAATTTGGATGAGAGTTTCCTTCCATTGTTAATGCCAGGAATTCTTTTGGGATATGTTCAAGTCTAATCTAAGTCCTTTAATTTATTATCCTATTTGTTTTATTTATTTAGGATTTCTATCTTGCCTACTAATAAACAGGACTTGAGGTGATTTGTGCATAATAAGATAAAAAAATACCAAAAGGAAAAAGTCTTGATGAGAACCTAAGTTAATTATCATATCTGAGTACTAATTTTTACATCAGAGTTTTGTGGCATTAAGAAAAAAAAAGTATTAATTTTTTTTCTCTTGGTCTGTGTGGGCAGCTTGTAAGAACTGCGTGGGATGAGACAGCAACTCAGAGACTGGGGAGGTTCCTGGCACCTCGACATCAACCTCAGAGGCCCTCTAGAGAATGCTGGGATCTGACTTTCTCACTGGAAAGCACTCATCTATCACATTCACATTCTCCCAGGAAAATCCTCAGAGGGCACACTTGCCTTAGAGGATGACTTTCCAGGAGCAATTGCGGCAGTCAGTGGGCAGCATTTCACAGACCGTTGGCCTCTGCGGTGGGACAGACAATTTGTCTTTGACTTCAACAAGGGTCCTTTGCACAGTGGTGCAGCAGGAAGTGGAAGACCGCGGCCCTGCTCTTGTGCTAAGAAGTCATTATCCCCAGACAGAGCAGAAGTATGGACTGCAGATAATGGGCCTCTCAGGCTGTCCAGAAATCATTACATGACTGAGGAAAAGGCAGCAACTGTTTTAAATCCCATTAGTGTGGCTGATGGGCTGTCTGGGACAGGATGCCTATACCCAAACCAGTAGCTTAGAATAACTTCTCCTTATTAACCCTCTAATACTGGGAACTGTCATTCCCTAGACTGTACTTTTCCAAAAAGGGGAAGGAAATCATGTTAGGTGCCTCATACATTATCTCATTTAATTCGAACAACTACCTTCTGAAGTCAATATTAACTCCATTATGCAGGTGAAGAGCCTGAGCTATGGTCATGGTCACATACCTAGTGAGTTACAGGGTCGGGTCAAGATTTGAACCCAGACTGTCTGATTCTAAAGCCCATATTTCTTTCATATACCAGTGGACTCCATAATAGTGTGTGTGTTTGGGGAGGAGTTGGGGAGGCATGAGAATATTGTAGTTCATGAGTGACCTTCACTATGGGTGAAACTAACAGCTAGGGACTTGGTGCTAAGCCTTGAAATTCATATATTTTTGTCAATTTGAAACCTCACATTTTTCTGTATATGTTGTATTTTCAGAATTTATCAATATTTGTGCCATTTGAAAGTTATCTTTTCCTTTCTAGAAAAAGCTTTCTTTCCTGCTTTTTGTTCTGTAACCAGAATAACAAAACTCAGATACTATTTGCTTTGTAAGCTGATTGCCCAAATGGCCTAATAAAACAGCGATGGGGAGGAACAGCATACATTTGATTTTCTTTAGTTCCACGACCTGATTTTAATTTTTTCAAGTCCCCTCTGATTTTTCTTAAACCTAGCGGTTTTGGTGTTACAAAATGAGTCATGCTAATAATGGCTTTTAGGGAATAATTTTTATTGTTTTAATATCTACAGATTATTATTAAACAGGTTTTACAATCTTTTTAGGGAAGATATTATACATACAAAATAATTATTATGGTGATGTCATCTAATAACTTTGTGTATTACAGGGTGATGTGACATCTGAAGAGTCATAATTATAGGATATACTAAATGTAGGTGTCTTTTAAAAAATTGGCCTTTTTTCTTATGCTATTTTGGGCATTGAGTAATTCATTGCTAAAACATAGCAAAGTCCTAAATAACAAAAATATGTTTTTAGTTAAGGACCACCTCGTTTTTAAAAATCAGGCTACCCTTAGCTTGCAAAACTAGATTGTATAAACTTGTTTGTTCAGAATGTTTGCCATAGTGCTGGTTCCAATGTTTTTGCCACTTTGGTTCCACTTACTTTACAGAAGAGTCATGAGGCAAATCAGTGGCCAAAACAGAAAGAGTATACAGAAACAATCTGACCCGTAAGGAGTCTTTTTCCATGTTGTAACCAGTGCTCAATTGTATTCATTCCAGCTGTCTGTAGTGCTGTGTTAGACTAGTTAGAAATGTCTTTGACTCTTAAAATGTCATGTTAGCAAAAAGCTTAACTTTTGGAATCTTTTAGAGTATTTGAAACTCAAAACTATTATTTGAACCAAACAACACATTGGCATGAAAGAATGTTCTGGGCACAAGGGCAATAAACTAGGCAGATGTGAGAAACTACACGGCTCTTAACAATCTACAGGTGGTCTATCCACTACAAATTTCTCATCCCATGACAGCTTTTCCTTGATAGTAATTGTATTTCCAAGGGGACAGCCCCTTACCATTAGTCTGTTCATTAGTTTCCACACCTTGATTAAGTGCCTCATGGATGAGGCACTTATGGTAGTAGTAATAGGTACTCATGGATAATTCAAAGGTAAGGAAGACATAGCCCTGGTCTTCAGTCTGTGGGCATTCTTGAGAGGCTTAAATGCATGAATTGCATTTCAGTAGTAGAAAGACAAGAAGTAAACTCCAAGGTGAAGAGGATGGTGTAGATTTAACTGGTTGTAGAGTAGTTGTGGCATGGGTAAGAAGAGGGGAATAAACAATAGAGGCATTGAAAACAGAATGCATAGGAATTGGTGACTGCTTAGACTTGAAGGTGAAGCAAGGAAGAGAAAGAAGAAAATAACAAACAAACGACATTGAACCTGGTAACTAGAAAAGACAGTCAACCCTTAAACAACATGGGTTTGAACTGTGAGAAGCCACTTATACATGGATTTTGTTCGCCTCTGCCACTCCTGAGCAAGTCCAATCCTTCCTCTCCCTCCTCGGTCTACCCAACATGAAAACAGTGAGAATGAAGACCTTTGTGATGATTCACCTCCACTATAATAAATACAGTTCTCTTCTTATGATTTTTAATAACATTTTCTTCTTTCTAGCTTACTTTATTATAACAAAGTAATACATATAACATGCAAAATATATGTTAATTGACTGTGTTATCAGTAAGGCTTCTGGTCAACAGTATGCTATCAGTGATTAAGTTCTGGAGGAGTCAAAAGTTATAGATTTTTGACAGTGTGAAGGGTTGGTACCCTTAGCCCCTGCATTGTTCAAGTACTGACTGTAGTTTTTGATGTCTGAATTGTGCAATGTCAATAAAATAGATGAACACGGAGCCAAATTATAAGGGATTGGAGTGAGTGTAAGGACAAACAAGGGAATTTTGTTTATTCCTTGAGAAATACGTTAACACAAAGAAGGAGAGCAAGGGTAGACATATTTATTAAGGAGAATTAAACAGGGTTGAGGCAAAAGGGAAGGGTCCAGAGGCAAGGTAGAGATTAATGGATAAAAGTACAATTAATGGAAAAGGGAAATGGAAGAAAATGACATGAATATATAAGTGGAAGAGTTAGATTTGAACAGGAAGAGAGATGTCCGTTCTTTTGAGGAAGAGAAAAAAATGAGACCGAGCAGAAGTACAGAGAGATTTTTAAATGTCCTGCAGGAAAGACATCGGGTGTCAAGGTTGTTTATCCTGATTTCAGAAGAATCTGCTGGGATGTGAGGAGAATGTAAAAAGTCTGACCAATTTTTGTGGAGTATAGACAAGGAGATCAACAAGTGCTGAGGAGGACGACTGATTATAAATGAGCCCTGACTGATTTTAGAGGGCCAGACAGGGCAGGGCTGGGGCTGAGCGGGTCAGGGATGCAAGACTAGGTTGTCATGATGTCACCTGCTCCATAAATATTGATTTTCATTATTGGCCTAGAGAAAAACATATAAAGGCTAGTATGGTGAAAAAAGTCATATAAACTTGAAATTCAGTAGAAATGGTATTATTGGGTTCCATGTGCTTCTGTCTGTAAGTGCAAATGACTGAGATTGGACTGTAATAGAGGCCTAACATGATCTAGCGAGGGCAGGTCTAAAGGCAGTAGCCTCAATAAAGTGGTCCTCTCACTACTTTGCATCTCAGCGCTGATAGAATCTATAGGATTGACTCAGGCTAAGGTGTGGAGCAGCTGGGCCAGCAATCTCTCTCTCTCTGTCTATTTCTGGCTTGTTAGTAGTAACTTGAGGTACAATTTAGAGGAATCATAAATTAACCTTTTCTGGGTGGGATTTAATAGAACTCAGTCAGCCACAGGAAAAAAAATGGAATACATCTAGTTGTCTGCTTTTATCCTTTTGTAAGTTGGAATCTATATGCATATCTGTGTTTATATAAAGGCTTAGAGCTGCTGTAATAAAGATATGTCAAAAATGTAATCAGGACAAAGGAAGTCATGGAGAGGTGGAGGTGGTTGACAATTACAGGGATAAGGTAATTTTATAGGCCAAGTTTTACATGGTTGTTAATAGTTAAGTATTACATGGTTAATTTGAGTAGATGATGCATCTTATGAGGATCTGTGTTTAACTGAAAAAATGTTATAAGGAAAACAAATAACAGGAACTGGAAAGCAGAAGAGGATGAGTTATGGTTCTGGGTTTTCTGGGAACTGAGGGTGAGACATTAACTTCCCTGGGCCTTATGTTTCTCATCTGTGAAATAATGGGAATGGACTGAGATGCTTTCGAGCTGTATAATGTTTTATGATTCTAGACACAAAAGTAGCAGGTTTGCCAAAAGGTCTGTGTAAGGATCATACTGGCAATTTGTTTTCTTAGATTATTACATCACCGTGCAGCAGAAAAGTAGTGAAATGAACACTGAATGCAGAGTCAAAGAACTGTGTTTTAGTTCTATTCTTTCCCTTGCTAGTTTTGTCACATAAGCTCTCTGATCTCTGGAAAGGTAAACAGAATTATGTATTTTCTATATCTACCCAAGTTGTTCATATTCTAATCCCTGGAACATGTGATATGGTATGTTATACGGAAGAAGAAAATTTGCAGGTGGAATTATGTTACAAACCTTAATATAACAGTATTATCCTAAATTAAGCAGCCCTTAAAAGTAGAAAAGGAGGCTGGAAGGTAGATCAGTGACATCTGAGGAAGAAGAGGAGGAGATATCTGAAGTGTGAGAGATACTTGATCCACCATTGTTGGCTTTGCAGGTAAAGGAAGGGGGCCACAAGCCAAGGAATGTGGGCAGCATGAGAAACTGAGAATTGCCCTTAGATGACAGCTAGCAAAAAAACAGGAAACTTAGTTTTACAACTACAGGTCACTGAATTCTCTAACAACCTGAGTGAGCAAGGAAATTGAATTTTTTCCTAGACTCTCCAGAAAGGAATGCAGCCCTGCCAGTGCCTTTCTATTAGTCTGGTGAGACCCCTGCCAGGCTTCTGACCTATGCAATTGAAAGAGCATAAATTTGTGTTGTTTTAAGTTGCCTAGTTTTTAGGTATTTGCTTTGGCATCAATCGAACACTTAGACACCTACTTGCTTTTTTCATCTATAAATTATAGTAATAGCCCATCTCTCTGTATATGAGGTTATTATAACAGGTGATAACAGGTGACATCAGTGGAAGTAGCTGATAAGGACCTCTGAAATTGCACTCCTCTATAAAAGCAATGAGAACACTGGCAAAAATCAATTTAAAAACAATTTAGAAAACTCTTGAAATTAGCAACAATTAAAGAAGTGTTCTAAAAATACAGCTGCATCTTGGTCACAACATTGAACTTTGTGGTATTATAATGTGCCCTAGTTTTATCCCCCTCTTCCTGGCTCTGCAGTAGCCTTGAAAATCAAACAAAATATTTAATACAAAATAATTTACAAATAAATGTATATAGGAGGAAAAAGAACACAAGATATATAGAAAACATGAAACAAAATGGCAAACATAAGTCCTACCCTACCAGTAATTAAGTGGAAATGAAGCACTTAAAAGGCAGAGATTGGCAAAATGGATAAAAAGATAATCCAACTACATATTATCTACAAGAGATACTCTTTAGATTCAAAGACACAGACAGATTGAAAGTAAAAAGATATACTATGCAACCAGTAACCAAGAGAACTGCAGTGACTATACTAATAACATATTAAATAGATTTTACGAAAAAAATTGTTACTAGAGACAAAGAAAAAACACCTTGTAATGATAAAAGCATCAACACATCAAGAAAACAAACATAACAATTATAGACATATATGTATCTAACAACAGAGTTCCAAAATACATGAATAAAACGGTGATAGACTTGAAGTAAAAAATAAACAATTCAACAATATTAATGGGTAGAAAACCAAAAAGAAGATTAATAAGAAAATTGAAGAGTTGAGCAATACTATAAATCATCTGGATCTAACACTGTGGAACACCCCACCCAACAATAGCAGAATGCACATTCTTCTATAGTGCATGGGCAATATTATTTAGAATAGGCCATATGTTAGGCAAAAATCAAACGACTAAAATCATATAAAGTATATTTCTGACTACAGTGGAATACATTTAGGAATATATAACAAAAGGAACTTTGAGAAATTTACTAATATGTGGGAGTCAACACACTTCTAAATAATCAGTAGGTGAAGGAAGAAATTACAAGGGAAATTAGAAAATACTTTGAGATGAATGAAAACAAAGCATAACATAACTTATGAAATACAGATAGAGAAGTACTTAGAGAGAAATTTATAGTAGTAAATGCCCATATTAACAAAGAAGAAATATCTCAAATCAATAACCTAACGTTCAGTTTTAAGAGACTAGATAAACAAGAGCCAACTAAATCCAATGCACACATAAGAAAGGAAATAATAAGGATTAGTGTAGAAATCAATGAAATAAAAAATAGAAAACCAATAGAGGAAATCAACAAAGCCAGAAGTTAGTTCTTTGAAAAGAGCAACAAAATTAAGTCTTAAGCTAGACTAACCAAGAAAAAAAAAGAGAACTCAGATGACTAAAATCAAGAATGAAAAAGAGGATAACATTACCAATCTTATAGAAATAAAATAATTACAAAGGAATAACAAATAATTATATACCAATAAATAAGGCAAACAAGATGAAATAAATGTGTATGTGGCTAAGAGAATTTGGGTATATTTACATGTCCAGACAATTGAAAACATGTACACACAAAATCTTGGACATGGATGATCATTGTAGCATTATTCATTGTAGCCAAAAAATGAGAAACCTAAATGTTCATCAGTTGATAAATGAAAAAACAAAGTATTGTATTTCCATACAATATAATATTATTCAACCACATGAATGAACCTTGAAGCTAGATACAAAAGGCCACATATTGTATGATTCCACTTATATAAAATGTCCAGAATAGGCAAATCCATTAATAGTCGCTTGGGGTGGAAGATGAGGAGAACTGCTAATGAGTATTTTTTGGGGGATGATGAAAATATTCAGAAATTAGATGTGAGAATTTCTGTTAGCTTCATATGTCTGCCATAACAAACCTGGTCACTTAAAACAACAGAAATTTATCCTGACAGTTTTGGAAGCCAGAAATCCAAAATCAGTATGTTGGAAGTGGTGTTTCATTCTGTGGAGGCTCTGAGGGAGAGGTTATCCACTGCCTTTCTCTTAGCTTCTGATGGCTGCTGGCAATTCTTGGTATTTCTTGGTTTGCAGACACATCATTCCAATCTCTGTCCCCATCTCCAAATCACCTTCTCCTATCTGTTTCTTCTCCTTTGTGTCTTCTCCTCTTCTTATAAGAACACTTGTCAATGGATTTAGGGCCCACTGGATAATCCAGAATGAATTTATCTTATGATCGTTACCGTAATTAAATCTGCAATGGCCTCTTTGAAAAATAAAATCACTTTCATACATTGCAGGTAAACACCATCCAACTAAATGCAGAGTTGGACAATTTTATGAATATAGTAAAACCACTGAATTGTGCACTTTAAAAGGATGACTTTTATGGTATGACAATTATATTTTGATGAAAAAGAGATAAGATGGAAAATGTTAACACAATGTCTGTATAAAGATATCTTTATAAAGGGCAATGATTAAAAATCTATTTAGGTAGATTAAAAAACTAAGAATTATTCTTATTAATCTTTACCAAGATTATAATGAAGATGCTGTTATATAGTGAAACTCATTATAATGATGGTATCATAATAATGAAACTCTCTAAGGAACAATTTAGAAGATATTTTTGTCTTTTCCATATCATACTTAGCCATATTTGTTTTGAAAATTTTTTAATGAATATAAATAAAGGTAGATGCATCTATATAATGGACACAAAAACGGAAAGTCAAGATAATTTTTAGGTAGCTATGATGTACCAGTATTCATCAGAATGTTCCAGGGTTTAATTTCTCATCAACTTCCTGATAAATTTGCTTGCCATCACTTACTATTTGATGACATTTATCATGTGTAGTTTAAAATTAAAGTAATTATTGACCCAAAAGAATGAATTGGGGGATTAGTACTCATAAACAGATTCAGCAGTTGCTCAAAGAATAAATGAATCAAGTTATAATTCCCTTTTTTGTAAACCAGGATCAGAAATTGAGGCTTGCTTCCAAGAAGACTTGGATCCTGATTACCTATCCATTCTTTCCCTCTCTTTTTCCACACAATTTAAATCACCCTTTATTCTGAAGACATTGACATAGATAGAGAAGGAAATACATAAACATTATATATATATGTATAATATTTATGTATATTTAATAATAGACATATATTTGAGTCAAAGTCTCACTCTGTCACCTAGGTTGGATTGTAGTGACATGATCATGATTCACCACAGCCTCAACCTCTTGGGCTCAGCCTCCTGAAGCTGGGGCTACAAGTGAATGCCACCATGTCTGGCTTATTTTTCTGATTTTTTTAAAGACAAGGTTTTGCTATGTTGCCTAGGCTTGTCTCAAACTCAAGGGCTCAAGTAATTCTCCCTCCTTGACCTCCCAAAGTGCTGGGATTACAGACGTGAGCACCACACCTGGCCAAGATAGTTAGAAAATAATAATATGTTCACAATATATTGAGAACATGGATTTCACCCTGCACTATACTGGACTCTTCACACACATTCCCTTATTAAATCCTCAAGAACTACACGAGGAAGATGTTCTTTCTGCCAGATGAGGAAACAGACCCACAAAAGTCAAGAAACTTGTTTAAGGGCATTTAGCTACTAGGAGGAGGTTCTAGAACTTCAGTCAGGTGTTTCCTACTTGGGATGCTGTGCTCTTTTTGGTGTCCCACATTGCCTGCATTCATGTTTCTATCCAGCCTTCTCATGATTGGATGGGTATGCCAGTTATAGGTGGACTATATAACAGGGCCAGGATCTTTCTCTAGAATCAAGACTACTCTAGTCTCTATCATCAAGATTTCACCACACCTAATCTGGAAGGTCTCCCTCTTCATTCCATCTACCCCAAATCTACATGTTCTTCAAGAACTAGATTGAATCTGAACTCTGAACTCTTTCTTCCATACCACACTAAGGTGGTCAGACACCACTCCCCAACCATCTAATTTAAAGGTTCCTCTAAAAGGTTTGCAATGATAAAGATCTTTAAAAGAGTATTTGTCATAAGATATAAACTGATGCATCTAGAAAACGATTCCAATTATGGCTGTTATTTATAGAAGTAAATACCATTGGTGAGTTGTAGCAAAGCACTTACAGTAGAGTGGTTTGGATCAAATCCAGGTTGTTCACTGGTTAATATATTATTTATATTAACAAAATCAAATGTTAGGCTGAGCACCAAGTTCCCCCCTCCATTACCATATGTTTACTAAGGTTACTGACCTTCTTAATTACTATTTGCCAAACATAAATTTCATGATATGTACCATAATTTCGGAGACTCTTAATAACATATGGAAATGTAGGCACAGAGAATCAGCCAAAATGAAGGACAACCCACTTAGTCAATTTTGCATCATTGCCCGTAAAGCTCTTTTCTATGGTGGTTTAGAGAGATTCGAGATGAAAAGAGGCCATGGCTTGCTGTTGTTTTATGCATTCCCTCACTATCCATTGTGCTGGGTTGTTTGCCATGGATTACTCATTCTCTCCCAGTTGGCTTTCAACAGTGGTCAAATATTTAAGAAGTACATATTTTATCATGACTCTATCACATACTTCTCCTTCAGTGCCTCACTCCTTCCTAGCCTGGGTCATCACATGCTTGATTATCTATTGTAGGATTAACCTACTGCCATTTTCATTTATTGTCAGAGCAAGATTTTACAATATGGCAAACCAGAGCTACAGCTAAACGTGAGTCAGGTGGTCAGATTGGGTAGGTGAATAAAGAGGTGCCATCCAAACATAGTAGACTGTGTTAGTAGTAGACTGGACAACCTCCCTACACCTTCATCAGCTGCTGCCCCCACCCCCACCTGTGACTTCCAGATGGCTTGTAAGGGCAGAATCTGGCCCTGGAGCAAGATTTCATTCAATAGCTCTGCTCTTCAGTAAGTCCTTGTGTGCCCTCAGTTAAGTCTCAGTTTCCTTATCTGCATAAGAAGCTAATAATACACCTACCTCATAGGATTGTTGTAAAGAGGCTATGATACCACAAACATGAAAGTACTTCATAAATTCTACTTTTTTTTTTTTTGAGTTGGAGTCTCACTCTGTCGCCCAGACTGGAGTGCAGTGGCCACTCCCGGCCACCGCAGCCTTGCCTGCTGGGCTCCGGCGATCCTTCCACCTCAGCCTTCCAAGTAGCCGGAATTACAGGCATGTGCTACCACGCCCGGCTGATTTTTTGATTTATTGCAGAGATGAGGTCTCGCTGCCCAGGTGGGTCTCGAAACCGTGGGCTCAGGCAATCCACTCACCTCAGCCTCCCAAAGGCGCGAGGTTACAGGCTGAGCCACTGAGCCCGGCTATAAATTCTACTTTTAAGGCTATTTCATTGCTAGAGTCTATAATTATTAAAAAGTTAATCAATGTTTATTCAAAATCTGCCTTCCTCTAAATTATGTCCATTGCTTTTAGCTCTCCTAAGAATGAACAATTTACCAACAGCAAACAATGACAATGACAATAATGTCATTTGCCACTTATTGAGCACTTATTATACAAATTCATGATTTACGTGAATTATAGTCTTTATGGAGTGATACGAATTTTGAAACTGGCAGTATGATGCAAACTGGCACACTGAGAGAAGATTCATTAAAAAGTTAAAGCTAATAGGGATCTTGTAGAATAGGCACAGTGCTTATAAATCTAGGGTTGTTGTCTATAACACTCAGGGTCTTAGCAGGAAACAATGGTCCCCTATGGGGACAGTTTAATGATGGGACTATTTACAATGGTGTGGGCAGGTTGTGGGGAATCACTAGGAAATGGTGAAGTACCCAGGAAGGGGGACAGGGAAAGTGTTAACAGTCAGAGAGTCAAGGATGCTAGCTGTTATCAGACCTCCTGAGCACTGTAACCTTGGGAGAGTTGTTGTTCCCCTAGGAGCTCTGGTTTTAAGTAAAGGAACATATCTTCTGGCAAACTGGCACAGCAGGGAGTGAGGAAGGACTCAGACTCCTCCCATTCTTTGATCTCCTATCACTGCCTTCTGTTTGCTGAACCTAGTCAGAAGCTGGCAGGCTAGGTGAAACATGGAGGTCAGGTACCTGGGACAAAAAGCCGTGTGGAGAATCCTTCTGGAAGGTTAACTGGGGAAAAACCAGTGCAGGATCATGAGAAATGCTAGCACAAATGACATACATATATAGAAGAAAATAAATGAAATGGGCTGTTTCTAAAGCTTTGCTTTCTGGTTGTTTGGTGGTAAATTTGAGTATAATTTTCTTGGATGCATTTAAAAATGCTGACTCAGGTCTCCAGCTACTCCTTCGAGGCTCTGGGATTCACATTTAATTAAAATCTTGTACCAATAGGACAGGGCTGAATTCTGGTACTTGAGAGCAAAGAGTCATGTGGTGACAGAAAAAGAAAGATGAGTCCCTTCTCCTCCCCAGACAGGGGATGGGATTGGCCCTGGTAAAGTTTGAACTGGATAGATTGTTCTGTTCCTAACCCCTTTTGGTTGGGTCTCCTTCTCATTCTGCCCCCAAACAGCGGCTGTGACAGCCTGCTCTCCCTATAAAATACTTCATGCTCATAGATTACCCATGTGTCTTTTCCCCATGATCACAAGCAGGTTAGTGCCTGCTGGAGACAGAGGAATCACTTGAGAAGCCTCAGGCTGACTTAGCTTTTCCTCTGGTTCTGAGATGTAGTCCTTGAATTTATCCCAAGCATAGGATAGGTTGAATAAAAGCTACCATTTCCCTTAAATGAGAATGTTCAATAAAGAGGGTGTTTGAGTTCCTCTGAAAGAATGAACTGGGTGCAGTATAAAGTGAGCTCTTTGGATCTGACATGAACAGGTATTAGTAGTCATTGTTGGGGTTTCTGGGGCCTTGCAAAGAACTCTGGGATGTGCAGTTGGTCTCTGTGCTGTGGGACTGCCCATCGATTGCTCAGACTCTGTATTCTTTTATAAATAGGTTGGGAACTTTCACTAACTTTGTGTGTGTGTGTGTGTGTGTGTGTGTGTGTGTGTGTGTGTGTGTTGCATGTGGTCTTTTTCTACAGCTCTGGAGCCCAGTGGTTCTCAGACTTTAGCAAGCATCACAATCACCCAGAGAGCTTGTTAAAACAGATTTCTGGGTCTCCCTCCTAGAGTTTCATATTCAGTAGGTCTGTGGTGGGGCTTGATCCCTTGCATTTACATTCCTAGACGATGTTACTGCTGCTGGCCCAGGAACCACACTTTGAGAACCACTACTTTGTCCCTCTTCAGTTCTTTTCTAGCGGTTTTGAGAGGGTGAAATGAGGCAATCCACACAGAGTTCTTAGCACAGGGTCTGGCACTTAGTAAATGTGATCTCGGCAGCAGCCACTCCTTGTGCTACTACTGCTGTTCATTTGCTACTACTGCTTGGTAATCTTTCATTCCAGATAGCATTAGTTAAGTATTAAGAGCAATGCAATCTGACTTAATTAATTAAGGAATATAATTACCTCTCTGGGAGAGATTTGCATTTTAAAGAAGCATGTTAATTCAAAGAGATTTGTAATTTGAGGAATATTAGACACTGTGACAAAGAGATATACACAATATCTGGCATTGTGGTAAAACATACATCAGGGAAGAAAGCAGACATTCTAGACTCCCTTCTGGGTCACCTCTTTATAAAGCTGTCTGCTATTTAGGATTCCACATTCTTTCTGAATGTTCTGAGCTTTTCCACAGCCTTCCATGGCAGGGACAGCATGTGGCCTGGGTGTGGGATAGAGCAGCTGTGACCATTTATAAATGTATGTATGGGTTCTTTGCAAGTCTGGGGTCTATAAACTAGGCAATGCTTGCGTTGTGTTTATTTATTCAATCATGTAATAGAAGATGCGCACAAGATTCATTTGAAAAATATGCCTTCCAATTTCATGCTGAGAATAATGCAGGAAGTTCAATGTAATGCAATTATAATGAAATGGTAGCAAAACAACATTTTGTTTTAAATCATGAAATTAGCAAGTAGAAAACTAGTTGGAAGCCAATCTTCTGAAAATCTTTTGAATGTAATTTTGATTTGGAGAATATGGCTTGATGGCTATATGGACTTAATTTTCTGGCCTAACCCCAGAGTATGCATAAAGAACAAAAATAGTATAATGAACAACAGTTTCAAATCTGAACTTACCAGACATCTTGATAAAATGAGTATTGACATGTATATGAATGTCAACATTGTGTTTTTCCAATTCAGGACTGCGTTATGCCATAAAACTGCAGCAGTTAAAAAAATTAGAATTGGTTAAAAACTGTTGAAATCTTTAATTTTTTCTGCTGACAAAAATCCAGAAAGCATCAAACTTTTTCTAGAAGTTGAAGTAAAGAAATTAATGTCAGTGACAGAAATACAGTGAATCTAATTAGAAGTCCCTGGGCAGCAGCTCATTAGTGTGGTTAGTTAGTAAATGAAATTTCAGCTGCAGTGAATTAGACTATATGTCTTCAGTTATTTTTTCTGAAAAGAATTACAAAATGTCTTCAACTGTTTTTTATTAGTAGAGGTTTTTTTTTTTTTCCACAAACAAAAAATATTTAGGATCCTTTTGTCATAAGGAAAAAAATGGTCATTTGGGGACAGATTTTTTAAAATGTCTGAATGTTAAACTTGGGTAAGTGAAACAAAAGCTATTCTCCCATGAGGGAGAGGCTTTCATTTGTCTGCTGTATTACTCGGTTTCACATGTTTCTTCTGTCAAATCCTTTAATTTTTTTTTTTAACCATTTGTGCCTCTTGATCAGGTTTCTCAAAAAAAAAAAATCTCAGCTAGATTGAACAATATTCTAGTGACAGATATTTAAGGCAGGTTGGAACATTTATTTGTCAGTTGTTAAAATGTGACATATTTCCTTTTTTATGTTACTACCACGGACATTTGTATCTATGCCACTTGAGAGTTCATGGGTAATTTAAAGACCCAACAACAAGAGCCTAAATTCCAGTAGTTAAGACGTGTTCATAAGCAAGGTTATGATAATTGGGCAGTTACTACAGGATATGATAATCCTATCCCCCCAGAGTGCTTAAATGTTTTTTGGATTATGTTAGAAGTTTAGACCCTGGGCTCATCCCTTTCTGTAGAGACCCTGGAATTCACTGGCTGAGTCCTGTTCACCCACAAGTCAGCTGTGTTTCCAGTGTTTTGGGGGTCTGCATGTTCAGACTGAGCATACCCTATGGATGTGACTGGAGATGACTTTGTACCCCAAGGGATATTTGGCAATGCGTGTGGACAATTTTGGTTACAACTCACAATTGGCAGGGTGGAAGTGACTACTGGCATCTACTGCATAGTGACTAGGGATGCTGCTAAATATCCTACACAATGAAGAATAATCTGACCCAAATGTCAAGAGTGCTGAGATTGAGGAACCCTGTCCTACTGTGATCAAGTGCTTGCTGAATGAACAGATATGCAAGTCATGGATGGTACACCTTCCAGTTGCCTGAATCCCTGCAGAACGCAGGATGGGTTGCGCACTGGAAAGAAACCAAACATTCCAAAGATGTCCCAATCTTGTCATTGTAGTAACTGTTGATTTCCTTACTCTCCTTTTTAAAAAATTTACATTTCCAATTTATTTCTCTGTGGAAGTCCTTAGGTCAGTGCATGTAGAACACTGTTATACCTTCATCAACTGATACATACTTTTTTCCAATATGATCCGTTCTAAATATCAGTCACCAAAATATTCTTCAATCTAGCTTAAGAGTACTTTTTTTTTTTAAGTGGAGGAAGAATCATGTGAGGCCGAGTTAGACAATCTAAAACATCATGTTTCTTGTACAATAATAATATATCACAAGAAATATAAAGCAAAAAGTACGGGGGAGTCTGGGGGTGGTCCTAGGGGGAGAGAATTCACGGGCTGACATATTGGGCAGAAATATGGCAGGTGGAGGACAGTGCTGGAGGAAGAGTCCAGTAGGAGGTGGGGGATGTGGAAGAGTTCGCTCCAGGGGAGGAAGCCTCTTTGTTTTCATAAAGAAAATGTTTTGTTTGTGAACTCAGGGTAGAATTCTTTATTGTGTACAATCTCTTTCGCTTTTCTAAAAAATTCCACATTGGAAAGCAGAGGAAAAAGCCAGGAAAAATGGGCATACAAAGTGGCAGGAGAGGGAGATACTTTCTTCAAGTCACAAAGTGCTCTGCTATGTCAACAAACAGAAATTTGACTCAACTTCACAGACACTGCAAGCTACAGAAAATGGTTGAAACTTTGGCAAAATTTGGTACAATACACTGGGAATAAAGGCAATGCAAAATGTACTACCAAACTCAGGAAACCAAACGCTCTAGGGAATGCAATATACCAAGTGGTGGTGGATGTATATGTGATGTTCTACTCCATCAATGTTTCTTGGCTGTTAAAATTCTGCAAACTCTCGCAGTGCATAATTTGTTCTAACATACAAACACCTAAAGAATAAAACACAGATGAAAAGGAAGCACTGTGCTCGCTTCCACAATCTATGGGGATAGGGTTTAGTGAGTTTGCACGTGTCTTTTTTTCCTTCTGTTCCATGAGTGTCACCTTCCAGTTGCCCGAATCCCTGCAGAATGCAGGATAGGGTGTGCGCTGGAATGGAGCCAAACATTCCAAAGACCTCCAGTCTTATCATTGAAAAGACCTCTGTAGCAACTGCTGATTTCCTTACTCTCCTTAAAAAAAAAAATTAAATTTCCAATTTATTTCTCTGTGAAAGTCCTTAGGTCAGTGCATGTAGAACAGTGTTACACCTTCAGCAACTGATACGTAATTTTTTCCAAATAGTTTTTCCCCTTTCCATATTTCCTATTCTTCACTTCCTAAAAAATATTTTAACAACTCTATTGAAGTATAATTTATATACTATATAATTCACTTATTGTGAAATGTAGCTTAATGACTTAGTAAATGTATACAGTTGTGCAACCATCACCACAAACCAAGTTTAGAATATTTACATTAAGCCGGGTTCGGTGGCTCAGCCTGTAATCCTGCGCCTTTGGGAGGCTGAGGTGAGTGGATTGCCTGAGCCCGCAGGTTCGAGACCCGCCTGGGCAGGCGAGACCTCATCTCTACAATAAATAAAAAATTAGCCGGGCGTGGTAGCGCGCGCCTGTAATTCCGGCTACTAGGAAGGCTGAGGCGGAAGGATCGCCGGAGCCCAGCAGGTTGAGGCTGCGGTGGCCGGGAGCGGCCACTGCACTCCAGTTTGGGTGACAGAGTGAGACTCCAACTCAAAAAAAAAAAAAAAAAAGAATACTTACATCATTTCAAAAAGTTCCCTCCTTTGTCTATAGTCAATTCCTGCTTCTCTATTCTGCCCAGGCAACCATCCATCTGCCTCCTGTCTCTACAGTTTTTCTAGAAATTTCAGGTGAATAACATCACACAGTATGCAGTTATTTTGGTCTGGCTTCTTTCACGTGACATGACGCTTTTGGGATTCATCCATGCCTGTGTATCAATAGTTCATTCCTTTGTATTACTTAGTGGTATTTCATTGAATTGGTGCAGCACATTTTGTTTACCATTTAACAATTATGGGCATTGGGTCATTTCCATTTTTTTGGCTTTTATGAATAGTTCTGCTGTGAACATTCACTTATAAGTCTGTGTGCTTACTGACATGTTTTCATTTCCTTTGGGTATATGCCTAGGAGTAGAACTGTTGAGTCATAGAGTAAGTGTATTTTTAATTTTTTAAGAAACTGTTAACTGTTTTCTAACGTGGCTGTACCATTTTTTATCCCTATCGGCAATATATGAGAGTTCTGGTTTCTCCATATCCTCACCAACATTTGGTATGTCGCTCTTTTTGATTATTGACATCCTGGTGGATGTGAGCTAGACTGTTCCCTGCTTTCCAATGACCACTTCCTTCCTTTTTATCTTATTCTTTTCTTCCCAACTTGTGCCTTTAGCTGGTGGTCTAGTATTGTAGACGTCATTTATATCATGTCTCATTGCTGACCAACTCTTAGTAGACAAGTTGTCAAGAAATGATGCTGGTTGTGGATTCAAAGACTAATAATCCCCTTTGGTAATCCATTCAGTTGGATTTCCTGTTGAATGCTCTATTTTTTTTTCTTACAGATGCTCTAGTTTCACATATAGCAGAGTAGAACAAGCAGCTTTTAGGGTCACGATGTATATCTGTTTAAAATTAGCTCAGTGGTGAGGGCTAAGTAAAATGACAGTCACACCTGTAAGGATTTCCCCTCAAGCACCTAAAAATGCTCACACTCCCCTCCACACCCTGCAGATGGTGGAAGAACTGAAAGATTTTCTGTGTTCCCTTAGTTGTGAGGAAAGATTCACCTTTGCTAGTGTCCTGCTCAGTGGTGTCTCCTCGCCTCAGGCATGTGCCTATGATGCTGAGTTTCTCTGTGTTCTGCGTGGGGCCCCAGCTTAACTCAATTCAGTTTTGCAGGGTGTGTTCTAGCAATCCTCTAGGGATGGGGTTCCCACCCAATATGCCCATTAGAAGCACTTACTGAACTTTAAAGTAATACCCTAATCCTAGTTCCAACTGGAGCCTTAAATGACCTTGAAAATGCAAAAACAGCTAAGGGCTTTCTTTCCTGTCTCCAAACTAGATTTTTCATATTTCAGTAATTGGGGCTATCAAGATACAGTGGGGAAAAGCAGGTCCAAATCATTATAATAAAAATTTTAAAAGTGCTTTTTAAATTTGAAAATTAAAAAAGTTATGCTTTAGAGGTTGCTAGGAAATTGTGGAATTAGATCTGGATTTGGACTTAGATTAAGGTGAGGCTTCAGGCTGTCTTTGGTGAATATTCATAAACCAAGCTGGTCCCAGCTTGGGCCTCTTTGACTATCATGTGGGGAATCAAATTTGCCTTGTGTGGTATCAGGATCGAAGCAATTATTTACCAAGAAGTATTTAAAAATGATACATTTCCAGAGCACTTTCACATCTGCTAATTATTTGTTTTCAGCAAATTTTTTAAAGGTTGTCCGGCCTCACTTCACTACACATAATTTGGGTATATTTTTATTTTGTGTTTGCTCTTTTGATCTGAGATTGGGTTCTGGAGTCAGATTGCTTAGGGGCAAACCCCCATCCTGTCCTTGAGTTGGGATTGGGTAGGGGGGTATCGTCCATTGTAACCCTACTTTAACTTTAGTTTTCTCATCTGTAAAATGACCATGAAAGTACCTAGTCTGTAGTTTCAGGAGAATTAAAAGAGAGAATGAGCCAGGAGTGGTGGTTCACATCCTATAATCCCAGCACCTTGGGAGGCTGAGGCAAGATCGCCTGAGGTCAGGAGCTTGAGACCAGTCTGGGCAACAAAGTGAGACTGTCTTTACAAAAAAAGGAAGAAACAAACAAAGAAAGAAAAATTAGCTGGATGTGCTGGTGCATACCTGTAGTCCCAGCTACTTGGGAGGCTGAGGGAGAAGGGTTGCCTTAAGCCCAGCAGTTTGAGGTGATAGTGAGTCATGATTGTGCCACTGCACTGTAGCCTGGGTAACAGAGTGAGACTGTTGAGAGAGAGAGAGAGAGAAAGAGAGAGAGAGAGAGATAGGATAACATCTTAGCACACCTCTTGGAAATTGGACACTCAAAAAGTGTTAGTTTTTCTATTATAAAATAGAGTGAGAGCTTAAAAAAATCCAGTGAGATCAGGCGTTATATGGCTAGACGGACACTTGTACCCTAAGTGGGCAATTTTAAGAAATATAATAGTTTTAAATTCTTGGGAGATAATTCAATTCAGCCTCATTGTATATTGTTTGGACTCCTGCTTCAGGTCAATTAAATGTCAATATTTGTAAATAACTTTATTTGAAGTTTATTTTTTATTAATACATTATTGATTTTTTTCTTCCATACTGAGTATATGAAAGGAAGCTTTTCAAATAGGTTTCAAATTTTAAAATAAAGCAAAGAATTACAATTAACAACTTGTCTACTATCAAATTATAAACATGCACAAATTGCAGAAAACCTATTTCTTCCAGAACTGCATATTTCAGATGACCAACATGACACATTCTTTAAAAAACTTTTTATTATGGATATTTTCAAGTCATCCATAATTCATAAGATCAGAGGGAATAGTATAATCAACCTGCATGTACCCATCACCCATCTTCAACAATGATCAATGCTTAGTCATGACAAACACTTGAAAGTGTCATGTAAGAAGCAGGTAAAGAAACTCCAATCAAACTGATTTAATATATTCTTGTTGTTAAAAAAATCCAAGTAATTCAAAAGAGTGTGAAGTACAACAGAACACCCATATTTCCAATCATTTATTAATAATAATCCCTTAAGTAAGGATGCAGTGCAGTCAGGGCTTATAAAGTCACACAGTGTTGTAATTTAATGAGTGGTGGATAAAAATTCTGGTCATATCCTCACTGGGGATGGTTCTGACATATCAGTTACTTAGAAAAATCTGATCTTTTCAGAGTAAAGCCCTTTAGCTGCCATTCTGTTTTAGATCATCGTAATTCACTTGTTTCTTGATGGATGTGGATTACAAATTTTACAAGTTTCTGTAATTGTTTTCATGGCCACAGAGGGAAATAAAAACATGAATAAATAGTAAAAGAAACGACTTCAACTGTATTATGGGATGGTTGTATTCTAATGATGCTTTGGGTGAGGGATTACAAATGTGAGAAAAAGAAAGCTCATTATCGCCTGGCTAGGTTCAAGGACACCATCTTTCTGGATGAAAGGTGATTCCAGTATTCACATTTAGCACAGATTCTGAGATGTACATTGAAGGTTATGGTTTGAATTTTTCCCAAATTAAGTACATAGCCATTTCTGTGTGTAAGAGAAAATGGAAATTCAGGTCACATTTCAACTCGAGTTCATTTTTCAAATTGCACCTTCAGAAGAAAAGTCTACACAACCAACTAGCCTTCCAGAAAGCCTTCTCCCACTGTCTCCACTTCCACAGAGGGTTGGATTTGTTTGTCTTTGGTGTTGGTTATGCCATGACCTTTAATTTTAGATTTTGCAGAAATCTTGAGCTATCTAATACTTTTGTTTGTAAAAGAAGTTATAGTTTAATAGTTTTAAATCTGATTCCACTAATTAATTTTGATGCTTTCTAATCAGGCTTCAATTTTTCAGAAGTATTTGATGAGATTTCTTTTGTACCATCCACAACCTTTTCAATGAATTTTAAAGTATTCTAAAGATGTATTATTAAAAAATATTATACAAATTAAACTCAGGTCCTATATATACAATATGCTCTAAACTATTACTGACTGGATTAGTTCAACAATTGGGCCACACAGGATGTTTCATAAAGTTTAGACACTAGAATAACATCTTAAGGCAATAGTAATTTGATTTTTTTTCCCTAAATGTGTTGCCATAGATTTTCCTAAATGTTTTACAAACAGTTATTAAAAGCACATTGAGAATCCCAATTCCCTTTGGGCAAAACGTTTTAGTACTTAACTTTCATTTAATTTGAAATTACATATGGTTAGAGTTGCAGAAAAACATCAGAAAATCATAACCAGCTATCACAACACCACATATTGAAATCAATGCAGAGCAGCTTCATTAAGAGGCAACTCAAGGTGCCTAATAATAATAAAAATAAAATAAATAAAAGCAATCAGTAATACTCTTCCATACACTAAAAAAGGGACATTTTAATTTTAAGTGAGTTCCTAACAATTCAAAGTCTTCCTTGATATACTAATGAGGAAATTTCCAGTGATTGGTGTATTTTTGATCCGGGCTCGCTGCCAGAGAGAGAACAGGAGGGCTTGGTGCAGAAATTCTTAAAGGTTGGGGAATGGGTAGGTCTATCTGGAGTAAACATTGATTAAGGAACTTGGTCTGAAGTCCCAGCTCATTGACACAAAAAAGCTTTGTTTGTAAAATGCAAACATTTACGATTACCTAAATTAGAACTCAAACAATTAAATTTTATAATTTGAAGGATATGCAAATAGGTAATCGACTAACTACTAATGTATTTGGAGCTCACCGAAGTGGGAGTCTGTGAAACGAGCCAGCTGGTGGATGAAAAGAACTGAAAAATTATGTTTTATTTCTATTTAATGTTTCCATTTTAATTGTGCCTCTAGGTAACAGGATTATAAGTGGAAAGACTGCCTTTTGTATGGAAGGTAAAATTACCCTTAAAAAAATTTAAACTCTAAGAGCTGAAAAATACTTTCAAGAGAATAAATTATTAAAGAATACAGAGAGGACTTGCCAGTGCAAAATTATGCTATTTATGTGTCCAAAATTATTTGTATAAAAATGCAAATTAAAGTTTAGCATGTGTTTTAGTTGCCTTAAATCAGAGACAAGTTTTAAAATTTTCTTTTTGGTAAAATTTCAATGAAAAATATTTTTGATCTAGATTAAAACTGGGCATCTCTTTAAATCTGTGCATCTTCCTTGCAATTACCACTTTCCTAGAGGATAAAAAAGGAGCTTGGTGGGTGCTAACTGAATTGGTACAATGCTTTAAGGTCTGGGGTTTATGCTCCTCACTCATAATGTGCTGCCATGATTCTAGGCTTGTCTATGAACACGTTACATCCAAGATTTACGCCTGGTTTCTACTTTCAGTAGGTTTAAAATTAGTGTGCCACTAGCTTTATCTGGTGCCTGTGGTTTGCCATCACCTCTGAATAAAAGTTTAAATTATACAAAAAAATTCTTTATTAGCACAATTGTCTCTTTCAGGGAGATCAAGGAAACAGAGGAATACTAGGATCAGATAGCTTTGATTTTCCTACACAAAGGAGTGCAAAGTGCAAGTAACATTTCTAACTGCGTTATCACAATGTTAAGTCTTTCCACTGGTATAAAGCAAATTTTCTAAAGTATGTCAAGGATTTAAGAGCACACAAACTTCATAAAATTTGCCTGTCTCTTTAATGGAGTCATGTAGAAGGAAGTTAAATTATGCTGATTAATAAGGACAATAAGAATAATGTGTATTTTTGCCATCCTTAGACAACTGAAAACGTTGACCTAATTCTCCTGCAATGAAGAGGAGAACTGGGAAGAGAAAGAACTCCGGTCAATTTAAGTTGACATTGGATTATTTGTTAGTACAATAATGTATCATAGATACATAGATTAATGTGCTGATCTAGGTTTTGGTAAGTGTAGGTGCTGAATCCTGAGATTTGTGAAAATGGAAAAGGATTCAAGAAACAATGACTCCCTGCGAAGAAAAAGAGGACTGAGATCCACTTCCCCTCCTAAATTGCTTCTCCCAGAGTTTGCTAGGAATAGGTGATCACCAACACCCTGTGTTTTCTGTCTAGATGTTTCCACTTCATGATCTTCTCATGGATTCTCTTCCAAGTCCCTGCATTTGTTCCATCACAAGATCCGCCTGTCTTACTTCTGAAATCTCTCGCTCTATTCCTGCCTCTTTTCCAATTCCACTGCAGCTGCCTTGGTTTCAAGGTGGCTCATGCCTGTAATCTCAGAGCCATAATGCCTAGTATGCCAGAGCTTTGGATGTCTTCTCTTTCATGGACTATTGTTACAGCCCCCTCCCTGATTTTATGCTTTTAATTTCGTCTACTTCCGACACCCACCACTCGGTCATCAGAGTGATGTTTGTATAATAAAGGCAACACAAATCAGCCTGGGCAATCTCAGGAACATAAATCACTCTACCAAAAAGACAACTGCATATGTACATTCACTGCAGCGCTATTCACAATAGCAAAAACATGGAACCAACCCAGATGCCCATCAAAAGTGGACTGGATATAAAAAAAAATGTGGTACATATGCATGACAGAATACTATGTCATTAAAAAAGCATAAAACTATGCCCTTTGCAGCAACATGAATGCAGCTGGAGACCCTCATTCTTAGTGAACCGTCACAAAACACAAAATTGAATACTGCATGTTCTCACTCATACTCGGGCCCTAAACACTGAGCACAGAAGCACAAAGGTGGGAACAACAGTTGCTAGGTACTGATTAAGGAGGGAGTGAGGAAGGGGGGACAAGGGTGACACAACCACCCATTGGGTACCATGTCTACTATGAGGGAGAGAGAGGGCTCACTGGAAGCCCAAACCTCACCTTCACGCAATTTACTTGTATAGCAAATCCTCACACGTACCCCACAACTCTAAAAAAAAAAAGGGTCCTTGAATTATTTCCCAACTCAAAATTCTCCAGTGGCTTCTATCTCCTGCCAGAGAGAACTGGTAGTCCTTCATATAGCCTATCAATCACTTTTTGCCCTGATCCATACCTGCATGCTGGCATCACTCCTGCCATCCTGTCTTAGCAATACAGAACTACCTGGAACACGTCACCCGTGAACCTTGGCACATGTTCTCTCTTTTCTTTCCTCCAGTTTGCCCTTTCTACCTTTCTTCTCATGTTCAACTTCTGATTGTCCATTAATCATCATTCTTTTCCCACTGAAATGTTGAGTGGACAACTTTTGTTTCTCATATGTGCCTCACCCAAAAGTTCAGGCCTCTATCTACTCCAGTGGTACCTTCTGCCACTTTGTTGTCAAGGGGAATGTTATTTTGTAACTGTTTGCATATCTATTTCTACAATAAGCCTTAAGCAGATTCAGGTTGGGGAGGGAGTCACTCTGCTGGGTATGGAAGCCCACAACACACTATTCCTGAACACTACTGTCCAATAAATCTCTGTTGAGTGAATGAATATGTGAATAAGCTGTATGAATGGAACCAGATGAAACAGAAACTGAAAATGCCACATATCATTGAGCATTCACTGACCTGGTGATTTTCTGTATTTAGAATTCAGACTTTGACCTTAACTCCCACTAAAGAAAACCCAGCAGGTATTAAGAGCAGTTGTTTTCCAAAGGAAACTTTATGGCTTAGATTTTGGAGAATCACAAAGGGCTAAAAACCATGAACAGTATTTTTTACCACAGAAAAGACTTCAAATTAAAAAACACACACACGTGCAAAAACTAGTCACTGCACTTAGAACCTTTCCTGTAGACAAAATAAAATGATGATGAAAAGAACAAAGTGTTGTTTACAGATGTCTTAAAGATTTAGGACTGTACATCAAGGCCGATACTGGAACCATCTTGGCTTGACACACCAGGTGACTTCAGAAGGAAGCCCACTGGGGAGACCCCAGAGTCCCTGGAAGGACTGGAGGCTAGAAACCGAGCAACACTGGATCCATGCAAGATGGGACAGATACCAGTCCAAAGTAGAATCATATGGCAGTAAAGGCATAGCAAGATGACAGGAGAATCCAAACAATGCTTTGCAGTTCTAAAGTTCTTTTCATCTTAGGGCTCAAAGTACTTTGCTCTAGTTTTTTTTTTTTTTTTTTTTGAACAAGAAGCCTTGGGTTTGAAGAGACTAATCTGAGCAGAGTTTCAAGGATTGTGAGTTATATTTTATGATCTGGCACTTGTTCTAATTGGGAGCCCCAAGAAGTCACTAAAATGTCTTCTTCGAAACCATGTGACATTATCATTTTATGTCTTCAGCTTTAGAAGTGAATGTTTATGCCCTTCCTGGGTATTTTTTATGTGTCTATTAAGGATAAGACTCCATTGTATGTGAATGTTACAACCAGATTTTAGCCTTTCAACGTGGAATACATGCTTCCCACTTTTTTAAAAAGTGAAGAATGGCCGGGTGCGGTGTCTCATGCCTGTAATCTCAGAGCTGTAAAGCCTGTAATGCTAGAGCTTCGGCAGGCCGAGGGTTGGGAAGAATCACTTGAGCCCAGGAATTTGAGACCAAACCAACATAGTGTGGTCTCGTCTTTACAAAAAGTAAAAATATTAGCTGGGTATAGTGGCATGCACTTGTAATTCCAGCTACTTGAAGGCTGTGATGGGAATATCACTTGAGCCTGAGCCCAAGAGATCGAAGCTGCAGTGAGCTAGGATCATGCCACTGCACTCTAGCTTAAATGACAGAAATAAAATAAAATAAAAAGAATGGCTGATTAAAATGACACCTTATATTTAGGAATGGGTAGCAAACTCATACCAAATGTATTTTAAATCAGCTATCAAATTTCTTACTCTAATACCTTATACAATATTGATTAAATCAGAGAACCGCATCTATGGAATACCTAGATGTGAGAGATTGACAGGCTAGGACAGACACTAAATTTCCAAGTCAGATAAAACAAAATCTTTATTTTCAAAGAGCTAGTAGTTTAATGAAAGAGAAGGAGAACATGTCAGCAATTATATCGTGGTAGGTGCCATGAACAGGCTTGCAGTAGGTATGGCGATTCACTAAGAAGAGGGACCCTAGCCAGACTTGTGTGTGCAGGTGATGACTTCCAGGAGCTAAGTTTTAAAAAACAATTAGGAAATTAGTTGACAGAAGGCAGCAGGCATGAAGGATGTAGATCTAAAAATAAGATATGACTCTATGCAGTTTCTATGGCAAAAAAGAAGGGTGCATGGATGGGGGCGAGTGGTGGGAGATGAGTGTGACCAACAGGTGACATCATAGAGGGCTTGCGTCAGGCTAAGAAATTTGGATATTCTCTGGAATCGATTGGATTCCACTTGGGAGTAGGGACAGAACTATTTTTCCATTTGAGAAAGATTCCATTTAAAGTAGTAGGGAGGCTGGCGTGGAACCACAGGTGGGGAGACAAGAAGGAGCTCTTAGTGTCATCCTAAGGAGACATTGGTGAGGTCCAGTCCTGAGGCAGGATATGTGGGTAGTTATGAGGGAGAGATTGGCAATCGGCTCACGTGTATGTGTGTGTGTGTGCATTTATGTGTGTGCCCACAAAAGGGAAGGTGCTTTAATACATTGTCAGCTTTTGAAACTGACAATTTCTGAAATGTTTTGCTCAAGAAATTTTTTCACACATTTCTGCAACTCTACTTTTGGTTTTAGTCCTCAACAGCAAAACTAACTAGCCTCATTGTATATTTAAGGTTTTTTATTGATAACTCAATTTAAATTGTAGTCACTCAAACAATGTGAAATCCTGTTTTACAGACAGAATCTGTGAATAACCCATAGGCAAGATGATATGTCAATGACCATAAAGTGGCAGAGCTAGGATACTCTTTTTATTATTATTATTATTATTAACGGAAATTTATATGACTCATGGGTCTTAATACTGGAGAGTTCAGTATCAAGGTGCCAGCATCTGGTGAGGCTTTTTTTTTTTTTAAATTCTGAGTCCAGAGTTTGGTTCACCAAACATACCAAGCAGGCTTTCCCTCTTGGGTAAGACTGGCTTATCTGCCCTTTCCTGAGGTGTAATGACTATGTTGGGCAGTCTTATCCCTTTGATATAGATTTCACAGTTTGTTTCCTTAGCAAGAAAGCGTTCCTTAGTGGTCTCCTTTGAGTGAGGCCTTGGTTGGCTGCTTTCCATTGGGAAGCATATGCCAGTTAACGGCTGACAGCTACTAAGAGAAAGGGGCTTACTGGTGATCCTATGATCCAGATGAATGGTGCAAATTGAATTCTGGGCTACTTAGTCTTATCCTGGGCTCCAGTGCCTGTTTAGAAAGTTATGCCATATTGCTAGGAGAGTTTATGACATGGGTGTCATGGTTTTAGAATTTCCTCTGGGCCCAGTTTTCCTGATTTTTCTCACTGTCTTTCCTGGAGTCATCTTCACTAACAGCCATTGCCTATGGAATGCTTTTAATAGAAGGCCGGAGCCATAAAGTCAACTTTGGCCAAGACTGGCTTTTTACAGACCAGGGTGCTTGCAGGCTGTGGTTTGAGGCTGCGCCAGTGACTTTAGCCCTTTTCAGCCATGGGCCTCTCTGGATGCAAAGTCAACCAGGCAACCATTACATTGGGTTCATGATGTAATGGGCTTTTTCTTTTGTTTTGCTCCCCTTTGTTTGCAAAGTTAACTAGGCAACAGTTATACTGGCTTTGCAGTGTAATGAGTGTTTTGTTTTCTCAGGCTCAACCAGACAGGGCATAGACAATGCTGAAAAGAGTAGGAAAAAACCCCGAAACTGATTATGGATATTAATATGGCCTAGAGATTAGAGAGTTCTGGAATGGAAATCTGAAGACTGAACTCAGCAGTGATATAAGTGGGATGATATTTGCAGTTGGATCAGTGATTTTTAAATTTTTATAGTTACATATTTATTTTAAATTAAAAACACAGTTGTACACTTGTGATTTGACAAATATTAAGGCTTAGAATGAAGGAATAATTTTTTTTAAAGGAGTTATTTTAAACTCCTTTTAAAGAAAAACATTGCCTCAGTGATGTTCTAGGTGGTGGCCTTATATGAGGACTTCCGGTGAACCCAAGCACCCCTCTTGCTCTCCTGTCCGACGGCAGCTGTGTTGATTGGACAGACCAGGATAGGACCTTGAATGTCACCCTCTCATCATAGTGATCAATCCAGGTATGAGCAACAAACCTAAGATGGCCAATCAGAGTGAAACTCCAGACTTTACTCAATGATAGTAGGAAGCTACCCTCTTATTCCTTCTGGACAGTCTTATGTGTGTATAGGAGACCTTTGGAGAAAGGCATCTGTTTTTATTCCCCCACCACAGAAAGCTGTCCTCAGAATGAAGTAGACATATCAAGGAGGTGAGAACCAAGAGAACAGCAGAGAAAGGGAGGAGAGCTCAGTTGAAACCTAGCTTTGGAATTTTCCAAGATGTGAACCAATACATTCCCTTTATTGTCCTGTTTATGTGACTTTCGGCAGAGAACATTCTAATAGGGCAGATATTATAACATGAAGAAGGAAGACACAAGTGTCTAAGTTTAGGAAACATGAGTTTATAGGGCAAAGTGTAAACTCTTCACCTTGCAGTCAGATCTGTAATAATAATAATAGTGATAAAAACAATAATAGTTAACATCCACTGAGGGCTGACTACACGCTGGGCACTGTTCTTAGCACTTTTTACATGTTACCCCATTTAATCCTTACATCAATCTTATGACCAAGGAATCCTGGATTCTTGTCCCATATCTGCCATTTGCTGACTGGTGACTTTGTACACATTATCTTTGTACATACTATCTCTTAGTTTGTCACTTATCTGGGGCAGAGGGTTGTGAGGATCAAATGAGAGAATATGCTCTAAACACCTTAGTAAGGCACAGATGGAAGTTTCTCCCCCCCCCATCTTCTTTTTCTTTTTCTTTTCTTTTCTTTCCAAGTCAGGGTCTTGCTTTTTTGCCCAGGCTGGAGTACAGTAGCATGATCATAGCTCCCTGCAGCCTCGAACTTCTAGGCTTAAGGAATCCTCCACTTTCTCTTCCTGAGTAGCTAGAACTACAGGCCAGCACGATCATATCTGGATAATGTTTTTTTTTTTTTGTAAAGGTGTGGTCTCACTATGCTGCTCAGGCTGGTCTCGAACTCCAAACTCCTGGCCTCAAGCAATATTTCTGCCTTGACCTCCCAAAGTGCTGAGATTATAGGCATGAACCACCATGTCTGGCCTGGAAGTTGCTTTTAAAAAGTGATATCTCATGTTTAGTACCTTGGTTGTGATGGATCATGGGTATGTGCATATGTTCAAACTCACACATTAAATGTATGATTTTTAAAAATATATCAATACCCACTAAGACTAGATATCTCATATCCCATCGCCCTCCTGTAAAAATTCTGTTCTAGGACAACTAACCTCACAGTTATGAAATATAAACATATGCAGGTCTGTTTCTTTTGTGGGAAGCCCTCTTCTCCTCTCTGCTCGCCCACCTCCTACCCTTTTTTAAAAGCCTGGCTCATGACCCACCTTCTGGGCAGCTTTTCCACCACTTACTAGATCATACCACTATTCTTCCATGGACTGGTTGCCTATGGCATTTGCTGCTCACCTCCTTTTGGCCCTCATCACATAGGGCTATTTAACCCTGGGGCTATTTAATTCTGGATATCCTGCTCTTCTGAAGGATCCTAAGTTACCAAAGGGCAGGGACCCTGTACTCTAGCTTTGTAACTTAGCACTCACTGGGTGCCATGACAATGCAATGACTTTGAGAAAAATCCCTTTTTGTTTTAATTTATCCAAGCGTGAACTTGCTTTGAAGAGATATAGAGGGGAGAAGTCATTTTTGGTCAAATGTATAAAAACTAGTTGTTCTTTTTTGATGACTTCAGCTACCTGTATACTTGGCTATTACCCATTAACCTCTGGCTTCTGCTCCATCTTTCTTGTCTCCCAAACAATATAAATAAATAAAAAGCAAACAGTAACAAGAACAACTATAACAACCAGAAAATAGATTTCCACACAAATCAGAAATAGCTGGCCATTCATGCCAATAGAACGCTTGTTCTGTGGGTGTACAGAGAGCTTCCCTGAACTGACTTTTCTTTGGCTATTAAGGATTGGTGCAGAAGTGCAGATGTGTAGCCTGCGGGAAGGAAAGAGAGGTCCTCTTTGGCACATGAGAACATACTAACATTTTCTTCTTATCCAATATATTCCAGGCTGGTAGCTTGTGGAGGAGGTCTCAGCCCTGAACACACATATTATAAGGTGTTCTGAGTTTCCTTGAGTTCAGAGTAGGTGCTGAATAAACCCAAGGTGACATTATTTAATCCAGATGGACATTAGACTTTCTTTACTGTCTTAAATGCCGTTAACATTTGTTGAATCTCAGTAGTTATAATATGCCTGTTAAGGGAATACTAACACATGATCCATATATTTGTCACTTCAATTAACTTTATAACTTAAAAATCCCCCAAATTGCTTTTCATAAGTATTTTTCTGGTTCCTTTGTTTTCATGAGACTTGTTGACATTGGCTGAGGATGACTTATTTTCAAGACATAGAGTGGTAGATATTGTGTCAATGCTGGTAAAATGAAAACTAGGGCTTTGCCCTACTTAATCTAAGGAGAAGAGGAGGCAGTCTTAAATAATAGAAAATAATAATAATCTTCCTCATGTCTATATAGTGCTTTAGAGTTTGTAAAACACTTTCACATTTTTAATTCTGCCTTGGCAGTAAGTCGAATAGCAAACAGTCATGATGGGTGGTCCATGTGGTGAAGATGCAACACTCCAAGCAGGACAGGAGAGAACGTGGTTGATCGAAGCTGCTGCCTGGACAAGTAGAGAGCTAATCTCATTTCCCCATTAGGACACACACACATTTCCTAGTTGAAAGAAAGGAGAACAAAAGCTGCTCACTGTGGCGGGTGTAGTCAGGGACAGACACTCCGGAGGTCAGTTGCATCTTAACACCTTTGGCTTTAGGGTCCACTCAGAGATGGGGAGCACTGTTATTAACTGCCCGATGAGTATTAAGGAGGTAGGTAAAAACATTTTTTCACCAATGAAATAAATAACTCAAGTTGTATCTCAGATCCTTGGATAATGAACTAATGAACCCAGTTGTCTGGTTTGATGCTCCATGCTGGGTCCAGGTGAAATACCATGAATAACAACTGTCATGTTGAGCTCATGCTGTGTGTTGGGCACTGCACCATGTACTTTTCAGGAATTATGTTTATTTAATCTGTATCACACCCTACGAGGTAGTTACTATCATTGATCCCCTTTTACAGATGGGCATTCTGAAGTTTAAAGAGATTAAGTGATTTACTCAAGGCTGTCTAGCCAGTAATTGATGGAGTTGGGATTTAAATCCATGCTTTGAGGTTTTAATAACACTCAACATGCTTAATAATTGTGCCACCACGCAGTGCCAAATGCTTGTGGCAAAGCTGGTAGTCTGGAGTCTGTGTTGACTTCCACAGGTACCAGTCACAATCAGCACTAGGACCAAGCCCTGTGGGTTAGGAGCTGCAGACCAACCGTCCATGCACTAAACAAGCTGTCAGAGGGAGAGGAGGGTGGCAAGGGACTTCAATCTTGGCAGTGCCAGAAAGCACAAATTAAATATCAACAAATTTGTTTCCTTTTATATGAATGTAGCATTGTCACCACATAGGTTTTAGTGGGTAGATGGTGACAATGACAACCCTCAATGAGTTGAAGCCTCTCTGGGTTTGTGACCCCTATCCTACACTACTTCTCCCATCATGAAGTGGAATGTATTTCTCTATTCCCTTGAATCTGGGCTGGCTTTGGGACTTTTTTTAATCAGTAGAATATGGTGGAAATGATGTGTGTTCCAGAGCCTAGGCTATAACGGGTGTTGTGGCATCTGCTCTCACTGTCTTGAAACCCTGAGACCAACATGCTGTGAAGAAGTTCAGTTTAGCCTATTAGTGAATGAGACACTATAGAATGAGGAATAGGCTGGAACAGACTGAAATCCCTGCTCAGAGCTAGCAGCAACTGCCAGACATGAAAACAGTACTACATTGGACCCTCTAACTTCATGCAAGACCAGCATGAGAAATGCCAAACTACCAACTCCCAGAATCCTGAACAAATCATTGCGATGTTAAGATACTACATTTTAGGGGTGGTTTATTAGGCAATGAGAGGTAACTGAAACGGTTTTGGTAATCAGAATAATACCTACATTATGTAACATTTTGCAGCTATTTTCATAAAAACCTTGTGAGGTGTGCCAATCGGAAATGGTGAGTGATTAGCCCAATGCTCAGAGTTAAAAAGTAACTGAGTTGGTATTAGAACCTAGGTCTTGATACTTGTCTAGCAAGAACTCCAGTGCTCGTTATTTCCTTTGATGAAAGGAAAAAATAATGCTGGTTTATTTGAAAGTTGACTTAATTATGTACTTAATAGATTTGGATGACAGGTATCAAATACAACTATCGGTAATCATTTAAATGTTTCTGGAAGGTGGATTGGAGGCCATCTATGCAATCGCTCAAAAGCATAAGTAGGAGTATTCCCAGGCACCGAAGGTATCCACAGCTCTTTGTTTTTGTCCTACCACTTGGTTTACGAATTCATTTCTTACACAGAGGGAGAGATTTCCCAGGAAGTCATAATTATTAGGAAGAAGTGACTTCTTTCATTTAGAGTATGTTGTTTTATTTGTATTTATTTATTTATTTTTGAGTTGAAGTCTCACTCTGTCGCCTAAGCGAAAGTGCAGCGTCACAATTACGGCTCACTGCAGCCTCAGACTCCTGGGTGGTTGATTCTTCTGTCTTAGCCTCCAAAGTAGCTGAGACTACAGGCCCATGCCACCGTGCCCAGCTAATCTTTTTATTCTTTTGTAGAGATGGCTTCTTGCTGTTTTGCGTAGGCTGATGTTGATCTTCTGGGTTCAAGTAATCCTCCTTCCTCAGCCTCCCAAAGTGCTGTGACTGTAGGCATGAGCCATTGCGCCTAGTCCCATTTAGAGTTTTTAAAAGTAGCAAAAATAAATTTCACCTTGAAAAAACAATGCAAACAAAGTTAACCATTTTAAAATGCTGTAGAACATTTCTGGAGTGTTATCATGTGGTACCACAGAGTCCATTCGAAGGACTTGTTTTACAAACAAAACAAAAGCAAAACAAAACAAAACTGAACTTGGCTTTTCCAGAGATAAACGATTTAACTTTCAACCAATGTAACACTTATTTCTAGCTGTCATTGAATGCCAGGGACTTTTGTGTTTTTGTTTTTAAACAGCCTAGGCCATTAAGTTTTGTGTGTGTTTTGTGGTCAGAAAGACAGTCTGTCATTTTTCTTTAAGATAAATCATAAAACAATTGGCAAAAGTACGAGGAAAGGTTGCTCAAGTAGTATCTCAATCCAGAATGGGAAAAAAAAGGGTCTCTGAAATGTATACACAGTCTAACCTCTGGTCAAGTTATTTGTTGTTGCATTTGTAATAGTGTGGATGTTTCCTTCTGGAAAATGAAAGTGATTTGTAGAACTGTTTGCTACTAACTTAAGCATCTGCTTGTGTGCCGGAAGACTCGTTTGATATGAACAAGCAGGTACTTATTTTAACAACGAACTGACAGAAAATCAATTAAAAAATAGAAGTAGTGATAATTTTATAAACCGACTCACCAAAATTGAACCGTGTAGTGTTGGTTGACAGAATTGTTTGCCATCATTTTTAACACTTAAATATTTGAATATTCTTGGGGCTTACTGAAGTTAAGTAAATGTCTTTTCTTGTCGACTCAAAATGGCGTTTGGTGTGTAAAGCCAATTATTTAAACATGGCCTACATATTGCATAATGTGTAATGTTATGGTGGCTGTAATGTGATTTTCTAGCTTTCGAGAAAAAGCTACTTAAAAAAATTCCATTGTTCTGTGGCGATTATGCAAATTAAAACAGATACAAGCGTTAGCTCCCATATCTCATTTATTAGACCATGGGAGAAAATATGAAGATTTTCAAAAAATGTCCAATGTCTATTTGTTTCTAATTTTCTTTCTGTTAATGTCACTGTAAATTTCAATGTCATATTCCCACACGTTGCTGCCCCTAATCTGACAGTGTCAGAGGATCTATCTTCATTTTCTCACTCGTTTCATAATCTAATCCTCAGCTCTAACATGCAATTAGTGCCCTCTTCGCCCCCTGCATACCAAGCAGGCCGACTGCTACAGCTTTCCCTGTGCAATCCGTTTAGCAAGGCCGCCCGTAATGAATATGTACATTTAGAAGACCTCAGCGCAGAGGGTCACAGGCAATCAACCTTGAATTCAATTATGCGAGTCAAGGTTAATGACTCGCTGCAGTGGTCAGAGGCATTCAGAATCCTGCAGATTAAATCAGCCTGTCAGAGCTGACAATGTAGAAAGGACAGAATTACTTGTGTGAGAAACAGGGAATCGTGCAAAGATAAAATGGTGTCAGTCCTCAACGAAGATTACATGGACTTCTCTGTGGCAAATCAGATTGTAAATCTCCTCTGGACCTGCAATATGATTAGTCTACATAAAGACGTTTCTAGATTGTAATACGGAGCCACTAATAAGACCTCCTGAACTCCACCCTCACTAGGTAACTCCGTTTTTTACCTCATCATTTACATCTTCTGGTTGTTTAGCATGAAAAATGAGATTTTTTTTTAGTTATATTCATGAAGTGTGCCCCCTGTAATCTTTTATAACAGAGCTCAATATTTAATTGGTAAAAAAAAATTATTTTTTTGGTCAGTAATTTTGTTCTGCATTTTTCTTTAGTTTTCTTTTAAGCGCTAGTCCTGATAATAGACTATAGCTAGCTGGGAAAAACAAAATCAGAGACAGGTTAAAAACATTGTTAATCATAAAAGCCTCTTATGATTTAAATAAACATTAAGTTCATGAATTTTAAAAATTTAGTATAATTATTTTACAAAGCAAATAAATATAAATCTTCTTAGAATTTGCTCAAGAGACTATACAGTTTTTACGTGTGGTGAGAGGTGTACGTATTCCTCAAATTCCTGTGGGAGACAGACTTTCCTCTTTCCTTCCATAGTCTCTCTAGAGCAAACCTACCAATTCAGATTCATTTCTCGGTAGAGAATCCCTGACCTGTGAATAATCATTGACAACACATTTCTTGCATAGTTCACACATTCGTCCATTCCTTTAAATGAATATGTTCTTTAAAAGTTATGCTTTCATAAGAATTCCAGGACTTTTAAATAACATGTTGAATTCAACAGGAATGTTCTTCCTTCATTTCATTTTCTTTTCCCCTTTGTTTCTTCAGTCTGCATCTTCCTTTCCTCCTGTATTTGTTGGGCACATATTATATGTCTTTTTTGTGTCAATGCAGGATCAATGAAAAATTGTCTTAATCTGCAAAGAGCTCACAGTTAAGAGAGGGAAGAAGGTAACTGAGCAATATGGTCTGGTAAGTGCTGCAGTAGAGGAATGTGTAAAATACAATACTGGGCCCTGAGGAAGAGGCCATGGATCCTATCTGTGTGAGTGTGCTTGTCAGGGCACATATAGATAGTATGTTAGGAGTAGGGCTCCAGTAGCAAAGAAGACATCACAGAGAATGGAATATTGGAGTTGAGTTTTGAAAGATGAACAGGAGTTTTCTAGGCAGTCAAATGGGAAAAGGCCTTCCATGCCTGGAGAACAACATAAGCAAATGTATAAGGAATGTTTGGGATGGTAACCAGGGATGCGAGCTGGCCAGGGTATGTGGAGTGTAACAAGAGACAAAGGGGAGATATCATCTGGGTGCTAGAGGGCCCCATTCTCTAATGTCAATGAAACAGTTGGAAAATCTTAGACTCATTGAACCAAATCAGGTTCCTGTTTTTAAAAAAAATTTTTGTCCGCTTTATTGAGTCATGACTTACATATAATAAAATTGAATTTTAAGCAGTGTCACACAATCTTCATTTCTTTCCCGTATATTACAGGACAATAGCCCCTTTAGCACCTCCAAATCATTGAGACAACAAAAAAATCACCTATTTGTTTCCAACGGTGACCTCCTCACTGGACCAGGGCTACGAACCTCCCTTTTCTACCCAGCATTAAAAATCACTAAAGATCATTAAAAATCAAAATTAAAAATTTGGTGAATTTTGACAAATGAATGCCACCCTGTGACAACCACTGCAATCATGATAAGGAGCATTTCCATGACCCCTAAAAGGTACAGGGTGCCCCTTTGCAGTGACTCACCTCTCTCCTGCCTCTGGCAACCATAGATCCCTTTTTCTTGTTCACATCTTTTCAATATGCCTGGGTTTCTAACACAGGACTTTTTCAAGTAGGCTTGTAGTGCCTGCCACTTTACACTCCATGGTGAGGTGCAGAGGGGTCTGCTTCCCAGTTTCACATGGGTGAGACTGATTGCTGGGGAGGGGATATGTAGTCCTGTGTCTTCACTATAGGTACCCACTAGGAGCCAGACTCTTTCAAGCCTGAATGCTCAACTGTGGTCAATGTATTGGGCAGAGGGCTTTCTGGTGTTGTTTAGCCCCCAAAGTTGATACACATTCTTCTTTTGTGCCAATGAGCCTGGTCTCACACCATTTCCTATGACTGGGAGTGGCCTCTATTTTCTCAGTTCATCTTTTTTTTTTTTTTGCCTAGATGTGTCTTTCAGGTCTTGAGTTCTCATTCACTGGGACAATCTTCTCATGTCATAGGGTTAATTGTGGCCAATCATCAGGGCCAGGGTGACTAGGTTTCTCACATGATCCTTCTCTCTTAATTACTGAGAGAAATTTTGTTTAGCTCCTCGTTTAAAGCTTGACCCCATGGCATGGCCCACACTGTTTGGTCTGGTCAGACCCCATTTCCTGTTACTCACTGATTTTTAGTGCTGGGTAGAAAAGGGAGGTTGGTAGCCCTGGTCCAGTGAGGAGGTCACCGTTGGAAACATATAGGTGATTTTTTTGTTGTTGTTGTCTCAATGACTTGGAGGTGCTAAAGGGGCTATTGTCCTGTAATGAAATGAAGATTGTGTGACACTGAATTTTGGTTTAGCAAGCTTATGCCACATCAGAGTCCTTATGCGTGCAGTATCTCTGACTGGAATTCTTTCTCCTCAACCCTCTCCTGCCCGGCAAATTTTTAATCTTGTAGCTGACTGCTTTATATATGATGCTGATGCTCATACTCTAGGATTATTCACTATGCAGCTCCCTTTTCATAGTACATATTTATAATACATATGCATTTTTAATTATCTCTTTATTTTATTTATTGTTTACCCTTCTGATTCAAGAACAGGCCCTAGCACATAGTTAGCCATCAGCAATTATTTCTTAAATAATTCTTCTGCTCTAGGTAGGGTTTCAAATTTTAGCAAATAAAAATACAAGATGCTCAGTTAACTTTTAATTTCAGAAAAACAATGGACAACTTTTAAAGTATATGCCCCAAATATTATATGGGACATACTTGTACACAATAGATCTACTGAAAAATGATTCGCTGCTTATCTGAAATTCAAATTTAACTGGTATCCTATATTTTGTTTATCAAAAGCCTGAGGGAAGCACCATATATTATTAAATAGCTTATTGTTCTTTCCACTGTCCCAATGAATGCCTTCTAGAAGTGGGTACTCAAACATGTGCTGATTTGATTTGACTGAAAATAAATACCATTTTGGTATAACTGAAGATTGAATCCCTCTACTCTTAAGTTTCCTAAGTGAAATCCCAGGGCAATATATTTCCTTAGGTCAGAACAAGAGTGAAAAATATCTCTTCCCAAGGTTTTTTGTTGTTGTTGTAGTCATTTGTTTAGATGTGGTTATTGGAGTTGCTTTCAGTAAGAATTTTCCCAATCTTATAGTTAAGGCAAAGCCTATAGCTCAAGACGATAATTGTGTTATGGGACATTTTAACTGCTCATCCAAAAAACAATCTCTGTAAGTCACCCTCATGTTAAATGAACTTGATATTATTCATAGGACACTTTGTTCTAGAATATTATTCTGAGTCATGATGAAAAATGTTCTCCAAACAGAATTTAGTAATGGCAGAGGCCAAGGAACTGGCAGCAGTTATGTGGCACTGAAGTTCTTCTCATTCAATTTCGTCAGAATCACAAGCAGGAAAATAAATGGTCTGAGTCTAGTTTTGTGAGCCACATAGCTCAGAAATGACAGAAATAACAAGAGGGCAATAGCTGGGTTTCCAGTCCCAAGTTTGGCAGCATCCAGCTGTTCTTGGTACCCATGTGGTGCTTGAATGACAGAGTGCAATCCCTTCTAACTTGCCCCATCTTTTGTAAATAACTTGTCTGGAGGGAGCACGGCTGTCTGGAAGAAGAACTCAGCAACAGACATGGAATGCTGCAGGTCACTTGGCAGGAGACGTGGTAGGTGAAATGTATAAATGCATCTGTCTGCTATATTCTCAATAGGAAATACAGTTGAAGGACCAAACTTGTGATGGGTAAAAGAATGAATGAAAGAAACCAAGGAAAGATGAATGACATTTGTCTAGCTAAGGAGATATGGGTTAAATTAGAGATTTTGTCAGTGGTCTAATGTATGTCAATAAAATAAACTAGGCTTATATAAAGTTATATAATACCAGAAATTGTTATCTTTGTCACTAGCACATTAACTTCCTCTTTTGACATTATACAGGAGTACTGAAAGTAAAAAAAGTTTATTCAAGCTCTGACAATTAAGTTTGCAAACTCATCCTAGAAAAAGTTCTACATATCTCATTGCTGAATATCACTATGGTCACCTTTGAAGTACTCTCCTTGGGAAGCTATGCACAATGCCAGCACCTAGTTCACCCATCAAGGCAATTTTAGGACTCTTTTTCTGGAATGGCCATCAGAGCTGTAGTCGTATTACCCTAGATATCCTGAATGTCATCAAAATGTCTTCCCTTCAATATTTCCTTTATCGTCAGGTGAAGAAAAAAGACATTGGGGATCAGATCAATTGAGTAGGGTGGGTGTTCTAATACTGTTATTTGTTTACTGGCTAAAATCTCCCTCACAGACTGTGCTGTGTAAGCTGGTGCATTGTCCTGATGCAAGAGGTCCTTCAGGATCATTTTTGCACACACCTTTCTCATGCCAAGATTTTCAGTTAAGATTTTTTTGACTGTTTCTCTGTCAATGTTTATTTGGTCTATTATGCTTCTCACAGTCAATTGACAATTTTGATGCACAATTTGATGAATTTTTGCAATGCTTTTGTCAGTTCTGCTTGTTACTGGTTGTACTGACCTCCCTTCATCGGTGACACTTTCTCTCCCCTCAGAAAATGTTAAATTCATTTGTATACTGCTGTTTTCTTCATGGCATTATCTCCATAAGCTTGGACTAATATGTCCTTGATTTCATTTCCACTCTTGCCAAGTTTAACAAGAAATTTGACATTTGTTCTTTGCTCTATTTCAAGCTACGACATTCTTGCGACTGCACACAAAAACATGTAACAACAATAAGAATGCCACTCAGCAAGACACTGCTACACCCTGGCCAGAACACAGCTGTGAGACATTGATATCCTAAGGTTATGAAACCTTACCAAGTTGTCTGTACAGTGTTGTCAACATAAGCACATGGTGGCAAGTTTGTGAACTTAATTGTCAGACCTCGTAGCATTTGAAATGTAATCTCATTCTGCCCAGACATTCCAAGCAAAAGAACTCTTCAAAAAGCATGTTGCTACTCTGATCCAGATGCATATAGCTAAAAAATAGTTAACATTTCAAGACTGGGCACAATGGCTCACACCTGCAATCCCAGCACTTTGGGTGGCTAAGGTGGGAAGATCGCTTGAGCCCAGGAGTTTGAGACCAGCTTACATAACATAATGTGACTTAGTCTCTGCAAAAAAAAAAAAAAAAAAAAAAAATCAAATAATTAGTCAGGCATGGTGGTGCATGCCTCTAGTCTCAGCCACATGGGCTGAGGTGGGAGAATTGCTTGAACCCAGGAGGTCAAAGCTATGTTGAGCCATGGATATGTCACTCCACTTCAGCCTGAGTGAGACCCCCAACTCAAAAAAAAAGAAAAAGAAAAGAAAAAGAAAAAAGAAAAGAAAATAGTTAACATTTCAAAAGATTTTTATATTATTTATTCTGCATACACAGTATCTCCAGGTCTGTACATGTGCAATAACCCAAAATAGCTCTGAGAGAGCCACTGAGTTGTCTTTGAGTTGTGTATGCTCCACTTACACGATTCCTTGCCACGTCTTTGTGTTTTCCCTCTTTTTTCATATCTTTAACATTATTCACCAAAAATCATTTTTTCTCTTCTTATTCATCCCCTGATCCTCCTAGGATTTCAATTTTTCAAGAAAGCCATCTGATTCCATTAAAAAGCAGACAATGAAACAAATGCTTCCAAGCCCAGACTCGGCTGGGAGGTCTGGCCAACACAGCTACCACGGGACTCGAGGAAGACCCTCGTGATATACGGGTCACACGCCCAATTTAATTTTAGATTATTTATGCTAAGTCAAGTCAATGTTGAATTGACTGTAATGTCCTATTATTATCCCCCAGCTCCCTTCCTGGTTGGCGGAGGTAGTGGAGTGGGCTAGTGGAGTCTTTTTCACATTGTGGTGCTCCTTCTGCTGTTGCTACATGAATGAGTTCTGCTCTTTATGGTATTGTGGAAGTTTCTTTTAATGACAATTGATACTGGTTCTCTGTGCTGATAGTAGAAACTTACCTTTGGAGGTAAGTTTAAAAATTGTTTGATTCTTTTTTTAAATTTAAGTCGGGGTCTCACTCTGTCACCCAGGCACAATCATAGCTCACTGCAGCCTCAAATTCCTGGGCTCAAGTGATCTTTCTGCCCCAGCATCCCGAGTAGCTGGGAATACAGATGCACACCACCATGCCCAGCTTAATTTTTTTGATTTTTTGTAGAGTCGAGGACTCACTATGTTACCCAGGCTGGTCTCAAACTCCTGGGTTCAAGTACTCCTCCCATCACAGCCTTCCAAAGCGCTGGAATTACAAGTATGAGGTACTGCACCCGGCTGAGAAATTGTTTGATTTTTAAAAATTAAGCAGATAATAGGACAAAGGGTAAGTGAGTACAGCCAAAGTAGTAAGGTGATCCAATTATGACCTAAGTGCAAGAGCCATTGTGTGAGGGTTCACTGACTGGTTCATTCAGAGGACACTGCACAGTTTTAGCCACATAGCACCAACTGATCAGTCACAAATTATACTAGCAGAGCTGCACTTGCTAGAAGAAAGGAAGCAATGGAATTTTAAGGATCCATTACTATATGAATTATGGATTAAATCAGTAAAGGTTCTGAGCTATAGATTGACATGATGCATCCTGTCAAAGGACCACTTACAAACTTGGAAGGTTCATTTATGATGTAACATGTCAAAAACCCATTTATTAAAATCTCTAAGCTCTGGATTGATGATATTGTCTTTTCTCAAAATATATTTTAGTCTTAAGTGAAGGCAAGTGGAAAGAAAAGACAGCTTTCTTTTTAAAGTGACAGTTAAGAGACTATTGCAATAGTCCAGGTAAGCGATGATGAGGGTCTGAACTAGGCCAGCAGCTATGAGGAGGGTTTGGAGAAATATTATTAAAGGGTAGAATCAATAGGCTTTAGTCGCCAACTGGGTTGTCTCCTTGTTTAAAGGCCTTTGAAAATGGGCTTCCAACCTTGTTCATCCTTATAGCTGCCCTCAGGGCTTTGGGTATGCTTTACACACTTTCAGGCTTTGCACAAATAAAGGTTTTGAAAGGAATTTAGTGTAAGCCAGTTTTCTAAGGAACTTCCTAAGTGAATGCTGATGTGTAATAAAATACGCTTTATAAATTAAAAAATTTATAATAGGAAAAATGCATATTGAATGTATAATGATATTAAAGATGACAAATTGGTGTGTAGTTACAGTGAAATAAAAGTCATGAAATACAAAGGAGTACTGATGTTATTAATTAAATGACATAACAGACTGTAAAGCAAGTTCTGTGTTGGGCTGGTTCTTCTGGTAAATAGAAGAGAGATAAGGAGTCACTCATTCATCTGTCTAGTCTATAAATATTTATTGAGCACATTGATTATGGTTGTCTGGATCAACAACACCAAACATGGAGGTGGCCAGAACAGGTTGTGGACACTGTATTTGAGAAGTAAGTGCTCTGCCTAGGAACTGCTTGCTAAGTGGGATGTTATTTACTGGTGCAGACAAATTAAAAACATAAATAACATTCTAGTGTCTAAATCTTTTCAATAAACACAAATTATGAGTTTTGTATATGTAGAACACTATCTCCCAGTGGAGAAACACTTTCTTGGTGATTTATGTTGTACCAAGTGTGGGGCAATTGCTAAAGTCAAAACCATTCCCTAATTCTGTCTGCATTTCTAGCCACCTCCCTTCCCCCAATAGCCAACACACATCTATTTAGAGATTAATTTGTGGGTAATAAAGTAGTGTCTATCAGGTGAACTCTCATTCACATAAACTCTCATTCACTCATTCATAAGTAGGTGGCTTTGGCATCACTTTTCTGTGTTTAACTCCCATTTTGATTCCAAGGGTACACTTGGAAATGACAACAAATAAAAGGGCTGCCCCTCATCCTATTCACACTCCTTTGGGTGTGAACAACACAAGTAAATGGATGACACAGCGAAAACTTCACTTTGATGGTCCTAGACTTGAGGAATGGAGTGGAATTAGCTGCTTTTCAAGCCTAAATCTCTCTTGCCTGTTTGCTACAGTTTGGATAGTTGTCCCTCCAAGCCTTATGTTGAAGTTTGATCCCCAGTGTTGGAGGTGGGGCCTAGCGGGAGGTGTTTGGACCATGGAGTTGGATCCCTCATGATTAGATAGAATAGATTAATACCCTCTCTGGGCAGAGAAGGTGCAGGGAGGGAGTGGTGGTGGGAAGCCATGGAGGAGGGGGCCGGGGATGTGAGTGAGTTATTACTCTATTATTTTCCTTAAGAGTTAGTTGTTAAAAAAGTCTGGCACCTCCCCCCTCTCTCTTGCTTCTCTCACCATGTGATGTTTGCGCACACCACCTCCCCTTCACCTTCCACAGTGAGTCTAGGGCCATGAAGCTCTTACCAGAAGCAGATGCTGTCGCCAGGCTTCTTGTACAGCCTGCAGAACCATGAGTCAAATTTATAAATTGCCTAGCCTCATATAGTCTATTATAGCAACATAAAATGAATGAAGACATTACTCTTGCCACCTTTAAAATCCATTCTCTACCCAGCAACCAGAGAGGTCTTAAAAACAAATAAACTCTAAATCAAATTATTACCATTCTCTTCAAACATCTCAATGCATTTAGAATAAACCCAACAGTCGATTGGAGCTAGGCTATCTCCTTTTTTTCACTGTGCCTTGGCCATGTTGGTCTTTATTCATTCCTAAGGCTCTCTAAGTCTTCCTTGTTTATGTGTTGCATAAGCTGTGCATTCTGCAGTGAATGCTTTTCTCCCAGATTGATGACTGGAGGGCGCCTACTGACCCATCAGGCCTTGGGTAGGAGGCCTTTACCAGAACACCCAATCTGAAGTAGACTACTTTCTGTTATTCACTCTTAATATCACACATAACAACCTACACTTTTTCTTAATTTGTTATCATATATCTATATATTTGCTTATTTTTTGTCTAAAGTCCATGAGGGTGGGTGACATGCCTCTTTTGTTGACCACTGAATGAGTATCTAGCACTGAGGACATAAAAAAAATTAGAGCAGATAATTTAAAAAATTTGCTAAAAAATGTTGACTAAACATTCATTCATTTAGGCTTATTAAGTCTATTTTTGTTGAGGTACATACTTTAAGTAAGACTTAAAGAATTGTGCATCTGTGGACAAAGGAATTGTGAAAATTGTGAAGTTCAGGGTACAGTTTGTGATCAGAGAAGGTATATTGTCTGTACCCCTGAAATTGTGTCATGTGGTGGGGCCTTCAGGGTCTAGGCAGTATGTGATATTTGACTCTGACATTTTTCTTTTCTCAACAACCATTATATTGGTTGGGGAACAGCCTGACTAATGTGTTGCTTGGAATTTGTATCTGTTATGACTAACGACACATGGCCTTGTTTGCCCCCAAGGCCCTGAAGACATGCTGTCTCTTTGTGCTGTCTGCTTTCTGCTGAAATCCTGGCTGATACGGAATGTGAGCTAATGAACCAAGACTGTATGAGTTCAACAGTTAAATAAAAACTCAAAGAAGACTGATTTTAGTTTAAAGCTTGGACCAGAGCAGGAGAAAGAATCTTTGCAATTTCCGTATGGTCCTGCCTAGCTCTCCTCTTTGGGGAGCTCTAGGGAAGTTTTGGGTTTTCTTTCTGTGGTTCTCCTGATTTTTGCTTGACCTAAGATTTAGAAATCTTGATCTTATCTTCAGAACTCAAGGCAGGAAGAAGAGATAAACAATATAACACAGGAAAATCCCTGGGAGAGGAAATGACCAAGAGACAGATTCGCAGAATGGTACCATTACTACCATTTTTAAGAGAATTAAAAACAGTAACAGCTTTTAACATCTTCACTCTTTTCATTGAGTGCTTTCTCACCCGTTATCAGGGCCTTTAAGTACCCTTGACCTGGACTCATGCTGTTTCCTACTCTGCCTGGCAGAATTGAGGATGCACACAGGAGGACCTGTGCTCCCATTAGAAGTTGAGCTTGTTGAGCAAATGCCGCAATAATAAACATGGTACACCTGTCTGCTCATAGTTCCAAAAAGGGCCATGTGTGAACGCTTTTGATTTTAGATGGATTTGCATGGAATTTCTTTTTAAAATTTTATTTATTTATTTATTTAGATGGAGTCTCACTCTGTCGATCATAACTCACTGCAGTCTCTACCTCCTTTACTCAAGCAATCTTCCTTCTGTAGCCTCTCAAAAGTTGGGATTACAGGCATGAGCCACCATGCCTGATGTAGATTTGCATGGCATTTCTGTCCCTCTCTTATTTATTCCTGGAGCTGATACTTAGGCTAGTGAACTCTTACTCATCTGTCAGACCTAGTTAAGAAGTTGCCTCCTCTGTGAAGCCTCTTTGATTCTCAGTCACTCCTTGCTTCCCTCTGGTGCTCCTTCTCATCAAAATAGCACATATGAGTTTACTTGTCTGTCTCTTGCACTGACCTGTGAACTCTCTGGGTGAATGGAGGGTGTGTGATTTATCTCTTTGCCATTAGCACCTAGCATTGCACTTCGCACATAGTAGGTACTCATTGTTGAATGAATGAATAGAAGATTACAAGCTTCCTGAAGCATTAACTTGTCTGGAACTTTCTGATTTGATTTGTAGCAAACACTGTTGGGACCCTACTCAGATCCCCTCGGCTCTCTTGTACTCTTTCCCTGTACCCCTCCCCTGGTTTCAGTGTGCTTTTGCATCTAATGACCTGAACCTGTGACTCTTTGAAAATCTACCCCTGGACTACTGGAGTCATTTTGCCTGCCAGGAAGTGTCCGTGAGTTCAGCCTTAGGAACCCACTTATAGCAAAACAAGCAGGATAATGTGCATATAGTCACAAAACTTCAGGTTCTATAGATATAGACATCCTGGTTCCCAGAGGATACAGTAAAGGATACAGTAAGATTTCCTTTTACAATAAAGTTATGGTTGCCACCTGATCGTTTAGGGGTCCTTGTGACAGTAGACAAATAAGGAAAGGAAGAAGTTACAATACTGCTGGGGCTAATTGATCCTCAGCATCACGAAGAGGTAGGGTTGCTACTATACCAGTGGATCCAAGGGATCCAGTAGGCTTGGTCTTGGTGCTTCCATGGTTAATTTTTAATTTTATTTATTTGTTTATTTAGCTATTTATAGATGGGGTCGTGCTCTGTCACCCAGGTTGGAGTGCAGTGGTGTGATCATAGCTCATTGCAGCCTCAAACTCCTGGGCTCAAGTGAGCTTCTCACCTCAGCCTCCAAAGTAGCTGTGACTACAGGTGCTTACCACCATGCCTGGCTTTCTCTCTCTCTCTCTCTCTCTTTCTGGAGATGGAGTCTTTCTATGTTCCCATTCAGATCTCAAACACTTGGCTTCAAGTGATCTTCCCATCTCTGCCTCTTAAAGTGTTAGGATTATAGGTGTGAGTCACTGAGCTTGGCCCATGGTTATTTTTCACTGTAAATGGGCATTTACAACCACCACAGTTTGATAGAATAGGGGTAACTGGGCTCAGATCCCTCAGAGATGAAGGTCTGCTTTATTTCACCAGACAAGCTGCAGTTATAGCTAAAAAAGGGAAAATCTAGAATGGATATTAGAGGCACGGGATAATGAATGCCAGTGATGAGCTTGAGATCAGCTACCACTCACCCCACTAACCTGCCTCTTGTAAGGTTTCCCCAGAAATTTTGGCCACCCATCATTTGGAATAGCATAAAGTGAATTGATGTGAGATGTGAGTGGATTTAAGTGATTCTGGGTCTCAAGTAGATCACCTCAGTCCCCTGGCCATATCTGTGCCTCTGCCCTGGCTTCTGCCTGCTTTTGTTTTCCATGTCCTTAATAAGTTCCTCTTCTGTAAGGCCCTGCCTAAAGGGTGCTGGTGCTGCTTTTCCTGATGCACAGAATTATAAGTGCCTGGGGTCCACATCCCTCCACCCCATGGTGGCCTTCCCAGTGACTGAAAGGCATGGGAGTTTGAGAGCCCAGATGCCTTTCCCTGAGTCAGGACAGCTCTGAGGCATAAACTACGCTCCAGTTTTCCTTCAGGATCAGACTGAAGCTGTCATAGAACTTTGCCTAAAATTCCATCCTTGCATGACTTTCCCCCTTTTCTGACAGGATTATGAGATAATTTCTTTCATAAATCATTTGCATATGAATCTTCATCTTCAAGTCTGCTTTTAGAGAGCTCCAAATGTAAGACAGATTCTTTCCTTGTTGTCTAGCTTTTCAGAAAGCACATTATTATTGGGTCACAGTTGTTCTTTTTAGTGACCAGGGCTAATGAACTAGTTGTAGAACCACCCAAGAGGCAGCTCTTTGTTGGGTGGCAATTCTCCCTGAGTCTCTTGCATTTCTGTGTATCTTGCAAGAGAGCCACTGACTCTTCTTCATTCTTGACTATCTTTTCAAGATATTTGTATGGTAAACAGCCTACTGTCTTCCTCCTTAGCTAAGGGCCTTCATGCTTACTGCCTGTTATAAAAATTTCATGTTCCCTAAGCTCAGGGTTCCTTTCCCATAGTGTAACCCACGCATGTGTGGGCATCTGTGAGGGTCCATCCACATTGTCCAGGGAACTTGGTAGCCAGGGAAATGGATGCAAACAGCTGATGCTGCTTTGCTGTGCTCTGGTCATAATGTCTTTTGTCTCTGACCCAGGAGTCTGTCTTCTGCCAGCATCCCTACTACTGTGGCAGGCAAACTTCTTAGCTTGAAAATAGGGTCACATCTCTGTCTCTTCCCTTTTCTTGACACTCTTCTGCTTGCGAACTGCCAGTGGCTCTTTCCCTGTGCTGTCTCATTTGACTCCTCATTCGTTAGCTACATCTGCCCAAACAGAGTTTTCTGACTGACCTGCTGAAAGTGGCCTCTTCCCCCCTCAGATCTTCACTCTTGGTCTCTGTTGATTGGTCACATGCCACCTTGATCTTCACCCTCCACACACATATACAGAAACAACCCCAAACAACAAAAAAGTCTTGCCTCAAAAAAGCACGGCTTCAAGGATGCTCTGCCCCAAACACCCAGGCTTTCCTGTGGATTTCCCAGGATTGCCTGTGCCCATGAATCCCTAGCTCCCCCATGGGCTCTGCGGGCAGTGCTGGCTGGGCCTCGCTTCAGCCTGCCCTGCCCTGCCTCTTGGAGCTGGAGGGCCTGCCCAGTCCAGAGCACCTCCTTCCCTCGTTTCCCTATTTTTCATCCTGTATATGAAAGTACAAGTTCTGAAAGAGAATGTGAGTTTTTCATCTACTTTGTTAAAATGAGCCCCCAAATTTTATACATTGCTATGTTATTATTTTAAGGAACGGGAAAAATAACATTGAGACATAAAACCCAAAGTTTCTCAATGGCTCATTTGTGAAATCAGAAAATCACATTTTTTAAAAAAGTTTCAATTTCTATTTTACTTACTGTTAAAGTAGTGATTTGTTTTTATTACCGCCCAGAGAGCCCATTATCTCTTTCATCACATGAGACTGCCCAAAATAACATGTCTCATTTAGAGTGGGACAACTCACAAAACCATACTGTAAAGGGTTGTGGTTTTGTTCTGGACCCACTCAGGCTTTGATTGGTTGAAAGGAACATGGAAAATCTAAATTATTGTGACTTAAAATCTGGTGGAGATTTTATTTTGGGACTTAGTAGCTACATGGTTTTAAGCAAGATATCCAATTCCATGGGAAAACTGTGGGTTAAGAATGAACGCTGTTTCTTATTTTCTGATCTTGGGCACTTAAATTCTCCAAACCTCTGTTTATTTGACTGTAAAGTGGAAATAATAATATTAGTAATCCCACAGGGCTGTTAGAAGGATCAAGTGAGATGATGTATTTGTAAAATATGATACAAAGCCAAGCATGCAGCCTAACACAGACGGGGAATATACTCAATGTTTGTGGAATGAAGGAAGAAGATGTTACTTACAACTTTGAATTTACTCAGTTCCCTTAAAAGAGTTTTTTGGATCCTTATTAAAGATGAAGTGATTTTTTTTCATGAAATATAATTCATACAAATTGTTTTCCTGAATCAAAAGTTAGTTTAAGTCTTTGTGGCATCAAGAGTTTTTTAGGAGGAATCTCTATGATGTTAGCTTCAAAAGTTGAGGGCTTTATAATCCAATCTATGACTAAATCAAAGGCCCCACTTCACCTAATAATATTTTCACATGATACTTTCTGCAGGTATGACATTTCTATAGGTTTTTCTTTTTTTTTCTGTTTTTTTTTTCTTTTCTTTTTTAGAGACAGAGTCTTACGGTGTCACCCAGGCTGGAGTGTAGTGGTGTGATCATAACTCATTTTAGCCTCAAACTTCTGGGCTCAAGGGATCCTCCTACCTCAGCCTCCCAAGTAACTGAGGATACAGACATTTGCCACCAGGTCTAATTTTCTTTACTTGTTGGAGAGATGGGGTCTTGCTATGTTGACCAGCTGGTCTTGAACTCTTGGTCTCAAGGGACTCTTCCTTCTCAGCTTCCCAAAGTGTGGGATTACAGTCACTATTCCTCGCCCTGAGTTTTTCTATAAGAGTGTAAAACAACCCTTTCTTTCATTTGTCCTGAAACTTCTGGCTTCAGTTATATTTAAGAATTTATCAATGAATACCACCAGAAGGAGGATTTTGGTAGCTATCACTGTTCTAAAGTAGCATGAGTTAAAATATAGTAATGAAGGTTCAAGCTTGGTGCTTAAGATCATATATAATGGTTTTGATTGATGTCCTTTAGATGTGATCCCGAGGTTCCACAATTGTAGGTCCTCAGTGGAAGCTGTATCTTCTTGTCTCTCATTTTTTTGTCTTTAAAAGTATCTGGTTCTAGAGTTTAAAATGTGAGTAATAAGGTTATTGCATAGTAGACTACAATAAAATATTGTTGGAATGAGTTAACTATCTAAAGGAGACACTAATTGATGATTCTGGCTTTTCATTGGTTCAGTAGTTTATCTGTTAAAAAATGTTTCACCTTGCAACAATAATTCCCTAAGATCTGGTTTTGTGATTCCACTTTGACGAAAGAGCTTCTGTTAAGCCTCACGAATGCTTTTAAAAAATTCATCCATTTGTACATTTATTGAACATCTACTACTAGAGTACAAACTAGTATGTACAAATTTACATGAAATCATTCATGCACATGGTCACAAGTGGGGGCATTTGTTGAGGAAGGTAGTTACTTTTATAAGATGTTACAAGCTTCTTTTCATCTGGAAGTTTAACAGTTTTCCTTGAACATGTTGGAATGAGAAAGAAAGAGAAGACAGAACACATTCAGGAAAACTGCAATAAATGATTTTTTTTCTTTTTTCTATCTAGTTTTTTTTTTCTTGATATATTTATCCTATAATCATTGGTGAGAGGAAAGGGAAGAAAGAAGGAACTATGAAAACAATGGACTTGTCTCTCACCATCCTCAACAATCTTTACTAATCATTCAGATTCTCACCTTAATTTACTAGAAATCACCTAGAGTTACCCACAACTATCAGTTGAGCCAATAGAAGGTGAACTCTCCCAACATTGATTTCTCAGATTTTTTTTTACTTCTTGATTGCTTTCAAACCAGATTTTTATGTTTGTGAGAGAGAAAGAACCAACAAGATGGTGATTTGCCACAGATTAAAAGATGGGTTTATGTATAAAGGATGATTTTTTTTTTTAAGGTTCCAAACTAACATGATTCCTTTTGGTTCAGGAGCAGAGAGTCCAGACAGAAGGTATAGTAGTCATTCACACTGTTCCATCTGAGTGAAAAACTCACTAATACTAGCCAGTAATGTTGGGGAAGAAGAGAAAGAGGGAAGAAATCTTGAAGAATGAGAGACATGGTGGTGCATTTGAAGGGTCCCGGAGCTGTACTGGGGACACAAGCCTATGCAAGAGCACCTTGAATACTGGTCTGGGATGACTGTGCAACCTCTGAAGCCAGCACAAGTCCATAGGCCCTGATCTGTCTTCTCCAGACAAATTCTTCCGCCTCCTAAGAGAGCCCCCAGAGAGATACTCTCCTTCTCGACAGGGTCAGAGCTCAGGAAGGTAGAAAGTGAACACATACTTCACAACACCTTCACATCTTCCCCTCTCTGCTCATCATTTCCATGGGGTAAAGGAGTACCTCTCAAATTAATTTTCACTCTCCCGCTTGGATATTTCATGGTCCACCAAGCAAAATATATATTATTCATCCACTCAATAAGTTCATGTTGCAGGCTTTGGTCTAGATGTGAGTATGGAGAAGTAAATAACAAGAAACTGAATGTTTTAATGGGAGTCAGGAAGGAAACATATAAATGAATATATGAATTTAGTAGTGGTGACAACAAGCAAAAAAAACTTGGTGATAGTGATGGTGAAAGGGGTGTTAAGTAAGGGGTGATTTGAAAGGCTTTTCTGAGGGCTGAGAGGTGACACTTGATTTCAGACCTGAATGTTTGGGAGAGTCAGCTCCATAGATATATAAAGAGTATCCAGGGTAGGGGCAGCAAGTGCAAAGGCCCTGAAGCAAAAATAGGCTTGCTATATTGGAAGAAAAGAAGGAAGGGCCCATGTGGAGTAAAGTAAGTGAGGAGATGATGTCTATGAGATAATGCAGAGCCTTTATAAACCAGGATGAGACATTATGAGTTATCTTACATGTAGCTGGAAGCTTTTGGAGTATTCTAAGCAGAGGAATGGCAAAATTTGATTGCCATTTTAAACTGATCACATTGTGTGAAGAATGGACTACAGAGAGGCAAGAGTGGAGTCCAGGATACTGGTTGGGGCTATTGAGCAGTCCATGGGAGAAATTATGGTGGCTTGGACTAGAGTGAGAACAGTGGAGGCTGAGAGGTAATTGGACATGGGATATATTTTGCAAGAACAAAAAAGAGAAATTGATGAGAAATCGGATGAGAGATTGGAGAGAAAGAAAGAAGTCAAGATGACATCAAGGTTCTTAGATCTCTTTACAATTTACTAAAATGAAGAAGGATGACTAAAGAACCAGTGTGGGGAGTGGTGGAAATCAAACGGAGATGTTAATTAATCAGGCAGTTGCAGCTCAGATGAGAAGTCAGGGCTGGAGACACATATTTGAGAATGGTCAGCTTAAAGATGGCGTTTAAAGCCACAGCATCAGAGGAGCTCACCCCAGTATCCTGATACTTACATGTTGGGAAAAGGAAGAGAAGACAAAGAAGGAGGCTGAGAAAGAGTGGGCAACAAGATTGTGGGGAAACCAGAGAAAGTGCTTGTGAAGAGAGCATTTCAAGAAAAGGGGTGATCCATTGTGTCAATATGGCCAATGGGTTAGAGTAGATCAGAATTGATCACTGCTTTTAACAGTACGGAGGGAGACACTTTTGTAATGCAGTGGAATTGAAAGTCTGCTTGAAGACAGTTCAAGAGGAATGGGAACAAAGGCCTTGACTATCCAAGATGGAGGAGTTTCCACCATTTCTTTATTTCCTATAACAGGAAAACAAAGAAATGGGGAAGAGATAGAGGGGCATGTGGAATCATGAGATTCCTTTTGCACTCCCTCCCTCCTCCCCTCTTTGCCTCCCTCCCCTCCCTACCTTCTGATGCTTAAGAAAGAGGAGATGGGCTCTTGATTATACTGAATGAAGTCACCATACATTTTCGGCAGAGCAATTTCTAAACCTCCCCAGCTTCACGTGGCTCCATGCTTTTTGTGCATATGGAATTATTGTGACTTAAATGAGTGAAGCTATAACTAGAGTTATCTAACCAACCATGACACCTGGAGAGAGAATTATATGATCTGATCCAGCAGTTGTAAAGCGCTATGTAAATAATCCATGAGCTTGGGGACTGGCAGGGCAAATATAATTGTCAAACATGACCTCTTCAGTGTCTACATCACTTCCAAGCAGTCTTTGCACCATCCTGCTCCTCTGAAGCTAAAATCAGACAGGAGTTTCCAGGAAAGTATGGGCTTAGGTTGGTGCTGAGCAGCATGGGATCCTGGAAATTGATGTTCCAGTGGCACATGTGAAGAGGAAAACAGAGGACATCTTTTCAAAGAAAAACAAAGATTTTTTTTTTGATGAAGAAAAATGTTTTAACAATCCATGTTGGTTATCTAAATTGAACAAGTTAGCCAGATCGTTAATTGCTCAAACTTCGGACATATTCAGTAGACCATGCTGGCCCCTTAATTTGAGCCTGTTGGGACTTAAGTATTTGCAGAAATGGTTTACATTTCTGTTTTATATTGAGAATGCAGTTATAACAAATGATTTTCAAGAACTTACTTTTTTCCAGGCATACCCTGTCACCATAACTTTACCTTCTCACATTTAATCCTCACAAGAGCATTCTGTATTTATGATTATTACCTCCAATTTATGGGTGAGGAAACTAAGGCTCAGCGATCTTAAATAAGTTGCCTTGGTAACAAAACTAAAAAATGATAGACTTGGCATTTGAACCCAGGAAACCAGGTCCCAATGCCTCTGCTTTTAACCACAAAGTTATAATTCCGGTGTGCTTAAAGGTATGGAAGTATTATGCCATAGGTGCACAGATCAAGAATAAATAAAAAGAGCAAGCATGAATCTCAGCCTAAAACTTCTCATTTGAATTATGCCTCTGCTCTGCTTTTTTTCTATTTTGAGGCTGGCCTTAGCATGTAAAACAAATGCAAACTCAAACAAAAATGACACCATTATCCTCTTGGCACCTAGAAATGATTTAACAGTTTTAAATTGACTTCCATTTCTAGAGCGGAGCAAGTGTAGAAGGGAGGTGACTGGCTCTTTCTCACCTTTGTGGAGCAAACAGCCAGAGGAAATGTCCTTAAATTGTAGCTGGGAAACTTCAGATTAAAAAATGTCTTCATTTCTTGCTTGTGAATACTTTGAACAACTCATGTCTGTGATGGTTTAGGGATCTCTGCTCTGGAGCCTTCTAAAGGGGTGAGATGGGTGAAGTTTCTTCCAGGTTTTAATCTCCATAATGGCAGAGTATGTGTCTATCTTCGTACACCTGTTCCCTAACACTGGGCCTGTTAGATAGAGTAAATGTGGAAATAAATGAACGAATGACTCTGCCATCCAGAGGCAATTTCTCCTCCTAGAACTATGTACATTTCTGGGCTTTTCTTCAATGCATATTAACACAGTCGAATCCTATGATGTCCACTTATGTTTAATGGCTTGCTTGTTCTTATGTATAATAAAATATAAGCATTGTAGCTTTATTTACAATATTCAAGATATGGAATCAACCTAAAGCGAACATCAATGGGTGAATTGATTAAAAAAATGTGTTACATTGAGATATCACCTAACCCCCGTAAGGATGGCCATCATTAATAAAACAAACAACAACAGATGCTGGCGAGGATGTGGAGAAAAAAGAATGCTTCTACACTGCTGGTGGGAATGCAAACTAGTACAACCTCTTTGGAAGACAGTGTGGTGATTCCTGAAAGAACTAGAAATTGACCTTCCATATGACCCAGCAATTCCCCTATTGGGAATATACCCGGAGGAACTCAAATCATTCTATAAAAAAGATACCTGCACACGTATGTTTGTTGCAGTTCTAGACACAATAGCAAAAACATGGAACCAATCGTGTTGCCCATCGAAGCTGGATTGGATAAAAAAAATGTGGTACATATACACAATGGAATATTATGCAGCCATAAAGAAGGACAGATATATGGACTTTGCAGCAAATTGGATGGATTTGGAGTTGATCACACTAAGTGATTTATTAAAGAAACAAAGCACTGAGTTCCATATGTTCTCACTCATAAGGTGACCTTGAACAATTATAATGCTATAAGAAAGCGATTGGCAGTAGTGGGAAACTGTCGGGGGGAGGGGGTGAGATTGGCAGTTGAGAGAAACTGCTAGGGGAGGGAGGGGATATACCTCATCAACAAGGGTACCTGCATGATCAATGTTTATATACCTAACCCTGAAATGTACCCACATCTTTATAATAAAAATAAAAAACAAAACAAAAAGAAAATGTGTTATATATACACAATGGACTACTACTCAGTTTTAAAAAGGAGGAAATCCTGCCATTTGTGACAACATGGATGAACCTGGAGAACATTATGCTAAGTGAAATAAGCTAGGCACAGAAAGGCAAATACCACAAGATTTGGCTTATATGTGAAATCTAAAAAGGCTGAATTTACAGAAGTAGAGTAGAATGATGATTATCAGAGGCTGGAGGTGGGGAAGTGGACAATAGGGAGAAGTTGACCAAATGGTAGTAGGTTCCAGTTAGACAGGAGGAATACATTTTCAAGATCTGTTGCACAGTGACCACAGCTAATAATAATGTATTGTATACTTAAAATTGTTTTGAAAAAATAGATTTTAAATGTTTTCACTACAAAAAAGATAAGTATATGAGGTGATAGATGTATGAATTAGCTTAATAGAAACTTTCCACAATGTGTACACTTATCCATCACATAGTATTCCATAAATACGAGAAGGATCCATCCAAAAAAATCCGGAATTTATTTTTTAAAAATTGTGAATTTATTCTTGCATGTTTAAACTTCAGTCATCTTCAAAATACTCTCCATTTGATGCTGCACACCTGTTGAAATGCTTTTCCCACTGCTCAAAACAGTTTTTGAACTCATCAATTTGGATGCCTTTTAGCGCTTCTGTGCACTTCTGCTGTTTTTTGTTTCATTTCTTCCACATTGGTAAAAAGTTTCGCTTTGAGAACTTTTTTTCATCTGGGGAAACAAAGTTTCTGGGGCAAGATGGGGTAAATAGGGAGGTTGGGGCACTGGAGTCATGCTATTTTTGGTCGAAAACTGCTGAACACTCAGCACGATATGGGCAGATACATTGTCATGGTGGAGGAACCAGTCACCTGCTTGCCACAACTTAAGACATTTTTTTCTGCAAATTGTGACACAATTTCTCAAAACTTCAGATAAAAACTTTGGTTGACTGTTTGATTTGGAGGAACAAATTCCGAGTGTACGACAGGAGCCTGCCCTCCAAAAGATAATTCCATTTGGAGGGGGTTCTCTCCTCAAAAAGAGAGAGTTTTTAAAATATTTATTTATTTGTCAATTAAAAACAACAATTTTTAAAAATAAAGTAAAAATAAAGTATGAACATTATTCTTTCTCAATACTTTTTTCTATAATTTTATCTTCTCTACTATTGAATTGATTTTCTTCCCCATATTTCTTTACATTTTAAAAAATATTGCAAAGAAAAGCTTTGTAGGTAAATCCCTGCAAAGATCCTCTTTTCTTTAAGTCAGATTCTTGGGAAGGTCATTGTTAGGTCAAATAGTATATACTTTTTAAAAGTTCCCCCCCTCAAATTTCCCTCCAGAATGCATGTACCAATACCACATAGAATGTCTATTTTAAAATATCCTCATTACCACAAAGCATATCCTCTCAAAAATATTTTTGACATTATCTTGAAGAATTATATCACAGTTTTAATTTACATCTGTTTCTGTTCTTTTGATTCTGGGCTTTACAAAAAATGTAACACAGATAATATTTTTGAAATATATTAATGTTCATTTCCTTTTTGTACTTCCTTTTTACATGATCCTTCTATCCAGCCAGAGGCATCCAATGCTTTGGGGAAGCTTAGGACTGTTATAGCAGAATGAACAGAGAGAGCAAGATTCAGTGTTGAGCTTTTAAATTTTGAAATAGGACTTCTGATCTGAATTAAGATAATTGTCTTTAAAGGTAGGCTCTTTTTTTAAAAAAATGAACTTTCTTTCTTTCTGTCTCTTTCTTTCTTTCTTTCTGTCTCTTTCTTTCTTTCTTTCTTTTTTAGTTGGAGCCTAACTCTGTCTCCCAGGCTAGAGTGCAGTGGCACGCCCATGGACACTGCAGTCTCGACCTGCTGGGTTCAGGTGATCCTTCCACCTCAGCCTTCCAAGCAGCTGGAACTACAGACATGTGCCACCACACCCAGCTAATTTTTTGATTTATTGTAGAGATGAAGTCTCACCAAGTTGTCAGGCTGATCTCGAACCTATGGGCTCAGGCAGTCCTCTCACCTTGGCCTCCCAAAGTGCAGGGATTATAGGCATGAGCCACCATGCCTGTCCCAAAAAAGTAAACTTCTGAATTGAATAGAACATGCTGACAAAAAGTACACAAATCATAAGTGTGCAGTTGGATGAATTTTTACAAAATGAATGCTCTGGTGTAACCATGATCTAGATCATGGTGAAGACCATTTCCGGCTCTAGAAGTTTCTCTGCTTCTTCCCACTCATGATGCCCCTTCTATCACCTTAGATTCATCTTACCTGTGTTTGAACTTTCTATAAAATGACTCATTCAGTATGTGGTGGTGATTTTTATCTGGATTCTTTCTATCAAAATTAGGTTTTGTGAGACTTATCCATTTTATTGTGTATAGCATTAGTTTGTTCTATTTCATTGATATATAGTATTTCATTTTATGATTATACCACCATTTGTTTTCCAGTATGGTAAATGAAAATTCCAGGTGCCAATACTTACTACTGTTACTCTTCCCCCTACTCCTGCCATTTTACCTATTTTGTCCTGTGTATGGTGGGGTCTCATTGCGGTTTTAATCTGCATTTCCCTAGTGACTAATGATATCCACCCCTTTTTATATGTTTATTGGCCATTTACCTATCCTCTTTTGTAAAATACCTATTCAAGTGGTTTTGTTTGCTTTTCCTATTAAAAATTTTTTTTGCCAGTTTTTTTCTTGTTGAAACACAGTAGATTTTTATAGCTTTGGATGTAAAACCTTTGTCAGATATATATTCTGTAATTATTTTCTTCCACTATTGGCTTGCCGTTTTGCTTTTTTAAAGGTGTCTTTTCATGAAAAGCATTCTAAATTTTAAAGTGGTCTCACTTATTAATTTTCTTAATGATTGATATATTCTTTTGTTTTGTGAAAGAACTCTTCGCCCACCTTAAGGTCATAAAAACATTCACCTATGTGATCTCCTAAAAGCTCTGTTGTTTTGCCCTTCCTGGTTATGACCTAAATCTCTGGAGTTGATTTCTTTGTATGGTACAAGGTCAAGAGTAATTTTTCTCTTATATGGATACTTAATTGAACCCTATTTATTGTCATGAGCTCTGAACTGCCACTTTCTTTCCAGTCTGTTACCTGAACCTCTTACAAATTGGCTAATGTCTTATGAGAAGAGGAGGCAGAGAGAGTTAAGCCCACCCTTGATGTTTTCCTCTTGTCTCTGGGATCTTGGCTCCTCAAGTCTGAAATGCTTTGGTTGCTCTTTGATGACCCTAAGTAGCTGCTTAAAACAAACAAACCTATACGCAGTTTTTATAGGTGTTTTGGTGTGAAAGTTGTATGGATGCAAGGTACTCTGCTCTAGCTGGAAACAGAAGTCCAGAAGGTTAGGCCTCCTTGTAAAAGATAAAGATTTTCTAAATATTATAAAGCTCCTCTTTACAAACAGCCTGGTTTGATTAATGTATGCAGAATAGAGTTTTCATATAAATCATGGTGCAGGGAGGACAGAATGTGATGAAAGAGATGTTCTCACCAGATAGGAGGAGGATGCAGGAATCTTACCACCAGGGGAGGAAGGGAAATTGTTTTGAGGCCTAAAGTTAAGATGAAAATGTAGTTTGGGTTCCTCAGAGACTGGTGTCACCAGTTTGGGCTTTGGCTTAAGAATTCATGGATATAATGCTAGATGACTCGTAGGATGTTGACTAGAAACAGTAAGCTACAAAGCCCACATACACTATGAAACATGCTATGATATTTTCAGGATAAGCAAAACAAACACACAAACAGAAAAACACCCTATATTTTTAGGCATATATGTCCATATTGTAAATCCATACTGATAAGCAAAGGAATGATAAACAGAAAATTTAAGAAAGTGGTTACCGCAGGTTGGGGAGCCGGGGAAGAGACTGATTGGGCATTTCAACCGCACTGATTATATTCCGTTTCTTCCGTTGGTGGTGGATTCATGAGCGTTCATTATTATGCTCTCTAACTCACATATATATTATGTTGATTATTTTGCATGGATCAAATGTGTCAAAATAAAAAATGCAAAATAAAAACAAGAAAAAACTACCAGGCAGGAGCAGCTGTGCCTTAGCAGTGACCAGTACAGAGCTCTAGGGAACTGGATCTGCCACCCCCACCGATTTCAGTGAATTCCAGTGGACAGCCAAAACCCTATGCAGATCCAGGACTCCCCTCTATTCCCTTGGGGCCACACAAGCCCCCTCATCTGGAGGAGTAGCAAGGGAGGAAGAAGAAATTTTCCCAATCGAGCATGTTCCTAAAGGAGACTGAGGTAACCTAAAAGGAGAAGAGATTTAATTATCTTTCATAAGTCATGTCTCCCCACTTGGCCCCCACATCACCCATGGAGAGGTAGGAACACTGGAGCAAGCTGAGATCTGCCTCAGGCTATAAAAGAAACTTATTTCCAGCTGGGTGCAGTGTGGCTCATGCCTTTAATCCCAGCACTTTGGGAGGCTGAGGTGGGAGGATTGCTTGAGTTCAGGAGTTTGAAACCAGCCCAGGAAACACAGCGAGAACTTGTCTCTACAATAAAAAAAAAAAAGTCTTAGCTAGACGTGGTAGTGCATGCCTGTAGTCCCAGCTACTCAGGAGGCTAAGGTGGAAGGATTGCCTGAGCCCCGGAGGCTGAGGCTGTGTTAAGCTGCATTCATGCCGCTGAACTCCAGCCAGGGCGATGTGTGAGACCCTGACTGAAAAATAACAAAAACAACAACAACAACAAAAAACTCAACAATAACAACAATATTAAAAAGAAGCTTATTTTTATAGCCTTTGACTATATAAGTAGATTTTTGACCCTTGTGCAAAAGAATGTTTGCATACCCTATACACATCAGTTGTAACAAACCTAGATCCTCAATCCTGCTCTGTCCTCTGGCTGGCTGTGATGACAACTGCCAGGCCCCTTAAACTGTAGGAGAGTAAGAGGACGATTATATGATCTCTGAAGTTCCTCCCTGGTCTGTGAGTCTGACAATCAGGGACAGCCTTCATTCTCCTGAACATTCATGGTGAGTTTTCTTTATTCTTCATTCTATTTTGTGATACCAAGATGAAGTCACTATTTTAAATATGTAACCATCAGTGATGGTACCATTTTATCCCTTACTTCATAAAGATAAATCACCTTAGAATGATTTTTACCTCTCTCAACAAGTTGTGTGCTTTAAGACATTCAGATGGGGGGAACATCCAGAATGGTAAAAGTTAAATACAGCTTCCAAAGGATTTATCAGGTAAATGTTATGGATTGTTGTGATTTAATTTATGGGATTAGTTTGACTTTCAATTACCAGGCATCACATTGAATCACTTTATATTTTGAACTCTGCAACTAGGACTCCTTACACTCGATCTTTCATTTGGAGAGGGATTATCAATAATTAGACACTGTGGCCTTATTGATCAGCTAATCAATACCCACATTAATCACCAGTGGTCTAAAAACAATTCACTCTTTGCATTAAAAGGAATCAGTGTGATCAAATTAGCATCTTTTGCTACAAGCTGAGCAAAGATGTGGCTTTCCAAAGGGAAGGCAATGCTGAGAGGGGATGTGTCTGCAGAAGTCCAGGCTAGCAGTCCAAGTAGGAGTCCCAGTGAGTCAGCCATTGCTAAATGAACATAGGCAAACGAGAGTCATGTTATGATTATTTTTATTTTTGTTTTTTTGCTTTGCTATTTGAACCATTTAGCAAACTGTTATTCACTACAAAAAGCACAATAAAATGAATTTGATCTTTCTCGTATTCCTTTGTAAATAAACGTTGTTTATTCTTGCACTTACCCAGAAGCTATTTTATGTTGCCAAGAAAACTCTGGTATCTCAGCAATTCTAGAAAAATGGTAAGTGTTTAGGTTTAGTACATGTGAAAGTGATTCATTAACTGATAAGAATTATGAGTAGTCCTATTTCCAAGGCGCACCTATCACCCCAAACAGACCTTCAGAATGGAAAAGACATTGCCTTCTCAGAAGTGTGGTCCATCTGGTTTCAAACCAAAGCAACTTGTTGAGTAGGAGGAGAGAGCATGTCTTGGCTAGACGGCATCAGCTTTAACTACACTGTCTTGCAGGCTGTCACTCAAACCAGCAGCTGTCAAACAAGGTCACATATTCATTCAATGGCTTTTAATACTTTGGCATTACTTTCATGTGAATAATTTATAACCCCAAAAGCATGAGGCTATTATTTATGGTTAGTAGCTGTGAAATAATGAGGCACATGGCTTTAAGGCGGTTTTTATTACCAAGTGGTGTCCATACTGTGGTAGGGAGTTAAAATAAAGGCAAGTAGAAGTGGATTTTTTTCTTTTTAAAGATCATATCAGAGTCAGAAATGATATATCGCAGATGAGAATAATACTGACTGTCTCTTCAAATTTATCCATTACAAACACCACACCATTTCTTTGAAATGGGAGCTTACAGCAGCATTCTGGCGGTTTCTTGAAGTCAGTCATTTTCACTCTCTGAGGAAATAAAAAACCGACTTGTTTGGTCTTTGAGTCTTGGTTCCTACTGGGAATAAGACAATTAAGTATCATTTTTTATTTCCATTTTGAGTTTTAAAGAATAAAAACTATTTTGTCAGTGTAAAAACTTGGAAAAAGTAGATGTGGATAAAGAAAAAAAAATCACCTGTTATCTCACCAATTTTCACAAAAATAGGAGCATAAAGTATAGTTTTTTATCCTATGTTTGATAATTTTCCACATTATAAGATGGTTATTTTTAATGATTGCAAAATATTCTACTGTATAGATTTTTTAAATGTAATAATTTAGGCTTTCCCAATTTTTTTATTGTTATGAATAACTGATCAGAATTCTTGAGCATAAATCTTTATCTACATTTCTGATTACTTTCTCATAATAGATTTCTAGGAGGGAGGTTATTGGGTCAAATAGTAAGAACATTTTAAAGTTATTGATACACATCATCAAAATATTTTCCAGAAAGTTTACAACAACTTTCAAGCCTACCAACAATGGGAATAGGTAGTAACTTTGAAAAATTTGACTAAGTTGATAGACAAAAATATGGTGTACTTGCAATTTGTGATTACTAGTAAGTGAGCGATTTTAATGTTTATTAGCCATTTATTTTTATTTTTTGAAAAATATCTGTTAGTAGCCTTTGCCTGTTTTATTCTTTTGTTTAGTTAGCACTCTATTTATTTGTAAGAGCTTTTTATATATTAGAAGCTATCCATTCCATTTCGTATTTTTAACCTATCTATTTATCTTATAATTGAAGAGAACCATGTAGGTTAGTAAATATCTCATTAACTAAAGATGAGTTGATGCCAAATCTCAAGTAATGGAGGTATGGTTTATACAATTTTATGATTAATATTTATTTATAGTCAATATCTTAATTTATTTAATAGATAGATATTTATTATCTCCTATTAGTCGGTAGTTATATACCTATATATAACTGTCTCTGTGTACGTGTGTGTGTGTGTGTGTTGTAGCAAGTACATATATTTGAGATACAATCTCATAACTTTTGCCTATTATAGATAAACAAAAAATCATCATCTTCCTAAAACCACAAATGTTCCCATCAATAACTGGAGAAACATATGCCTCTGATAAAACAAAGATGTTTAAGATGGCTTTCTCTTCTCAAATATTCACAATATGATGGGGAAAATAATGGTGTACACAATTAGCTGTACACATTAAATGCAAAGTGTACACATTAGATGCAAGGTGTACACATTAAATGCAAGGCAGAATTTGACATGAGCAGCAACAGAACTATAAACAGAATGAAACAGGTTTATGTAGGAAGGAGAGATTAAATTTAAGGCAGTAGCTTTATAATGAATTTCTAAGTGTTTCTTATATAATGGATCCTTTATAGCCTGGCTTGACCCTTTTGAGTCTGGTCTGACTTTATAAACCTACTAAACAGGTAGGTCTTGAATGAGAAGAAATTGGGACCATCAGCACAGGTGAGGACTGTGGAGTGACGAAGAGAGAGAAGTGGAAGAAAAAGAAGGTTCCAGGTAGAGGAATGGCTGGAATAAAAGCAGGAAGCTGGAGTGTGAAGGAGTGGCTCAGTAAGCTGCAAGAATGTTAGTATGTATGGAGTGAAGGTGGGGAGGCTGGACTGTGAATTAGTAAAATGGGAGGTAGGTGAGGACCAAACAGTAGGCATCTCTGAATGTCAAGGGGACGAATTAGGATTTCATCCTGCAAGAAAATGTGGAGCCTTGGAGGGTTTCTGAGCAAGTGAGTGCCATGATCTGGGCTGTCTCAGACAACTTTCCTGTTGCAGGTATGAAGAATGAATAGAGGAGGAGAGAGGAGGTGCAGAACCCAGCAGGGAGGACAGCAGTGAGTGGTATAACTAGCGGAGGGTCAGTAAAAAAGAGAGTGTAGATCTAATGGGAAGTATGGAGGCAGGATGGACAGGATTTGGTGCCTAATTGGATGTGGTGAGGAGGAAGGAAAGGAGAAGGAGAAAGATGAATCCAAGATACATCTGAGGTTTAGAGCCCGAGTGGTTCAAACAGTCCAGCTGAGATTCCCATCTTGGGGAGTGAGTTTTCTTTAGTGTAGCTCAGGAGCTTTAACATTACATGTTGGGTTGGAATCAAGGATTCTTGTTCTGATACCAGAGGAAGAACTCCTCCTTCTACCTGCCTCTGAAGGGCATCACAACATGTTGGTCAAGACTCTGGAGACAGACTGACTGGAGCTTCCTCCCAATCACCTGCCCAAGACATAAACTAATCTGTGGGACATTATATATTATATAAGTGTCCCAGCCACTCCTAGCATCAACATCCCCATCTAAATTCACTTCCTGTGTGGTTTTAAGAATTAAGTGAGGGAGAGGAAGGGAGGTGGGGTAGTCTATCTGGGGATGGGGGACATACCTCATCAACAAGGGTACCTGCACAATGCATATTTGCATACCTAATCCTTAACTGTACCCCACAATTTTAAAATAAAAAATATGTTAAAAAAGAAATGTTAAAATTACAAAATAAAAATCAGGTGAAAGAATTAATGCAAATTTTTTGCAATGTGACTGGCAAATAGTACTACTCAACAAATGTGAGTTATTTAATTGATAGTGGTAAATATTTTGGTGCTGCTTTGAGAAATAATAATAGCAATATTCCCACATTAAGTTCAAGCACTGCACATACAATACAATTGAAATAAAACTTTAGGACTGCAAATTCATATAATAAAGAACATCTGATCTAGAAGTAAAGAATAGAAACCCAAGCTATACTGTATTCATTAAAAAAATTTTTTTAAAATGAACTGTTACACTTGGTTTTCTTTTGTTCATAAAGGGAAGGCTTATGATGCCATCTGAAATGTCTTTCCATATGAAATCAAACTAACCAATGGTAATTATAAGCGTGTGATCTCCAGCCTCAGTTCAGTAAAAAATATATAGCAACTGGTCTGTGGGAGAGTGATTGATCTGATACAAGGATGTGTGTGTATCTTATACCTCCTTGAAACAGAGTCCAGAAAGATGAAATGCAAAAGGAGTGAAAGTTTTTGTGAAGGCACAGGCAACAGTGGACGCTTGGAGATAATTTCAAGGCTGCACCTTTCTCATCAATATCTAATTGTATAATGAGTTTTTATTTTCTTATTCTTAACATTTCCTCTAAGCTTCCTCTATTGACGTCTGACTCTTCTTGGAAGGCAGAAAATCAAAAACAAATTTGTTTGCTTTCTTGGCAATTTCACTTTCAAAGTTTCTTCACATTTGGGAAATAGCCCTTGTTTCTATGATCATAGTTAAAGTATTTTTGGATTTGATTATTCTCAAAAGAGATACTAACAGATTATAACACACTGAGCAAAGCAAGAATTCATCAATCTATACTAATCAGAAATAGACAAATAAATGAGAGAGTAGGAAGAGAAAACTCTTACAGTAGAAATCAAACTAGTGAATGTAGACAGAACTCTGGGTTGAATCCCGAACTAAGGGGGAAAATTGCTATAGAAAGACATTATTGAGGCAGTTGGTGAAGCTGGAATATGCCACAAAGACAACAGTATTGTGTCAACGTTTAATTTCCCAGTTTTGATAACTCTATTGTGGTTACATATGAAAATATTCTTGTTCATAGGAAATACTGGAATTTTAACAAGTCAAGAGGACTTATGTATATAATTTATTCTCAAATGGTTTAGAAAAATCATAATGTAGTATACACACACACACACACACACACACACACACACAGGATGGGGCAGGGAGAAGGAAATTCAGCCTCCTCGAATAAACAGCTCTTTTCTCAGAGGGAAGTGATTCACTCTTCTTTTTTTTAATTTTTAATTTTAAAATTGTGGGATACAATTCAGGGGTTAGGTATACAAATATTTATTGTGAAGGTACCCTTGTTGATGAGGTGTGTTCCCCCTTCCCCAGGCAGATATCAACTGTTCTTTTTTTTTTTTTTTTTGAGTTGGAGTCTCACTCTGTCGCCCAGACTGGAGTGCAGTGGTCGCTTCTGGCCACCGCAGCCTCGACCTGCTGGGCTCCGGCGATCCTTCCGCCTCAGCCTTCCAAGTAGCCGGAATTACAAGCATGCGCTACCACACCCGGCTAATTTTTTGGTTTATTGTAGAGATGAGGTCTCGCTGCCCAGGCGGATCTCGAACCCGCGGGTTCAGGCAATCCACTCACCTCAGCCTCCCACAGGCGCGGGATTACAGGCTGAGCCACCGAGCCCGGCTCAACTGTTCTTAAAGGGAAAATATTGCTTAAGCAACAGAAAGAATGTGAGGACAGATTGTAGTTACTTTCTCTCCTCTCCTCATTGGCTGAGTGTCCTTGAGTGAAAATACAAATACAAGTAGGCAATTGTCTGGTCATTGAATTTGGGATTGTCTTTGACTGAATGACTAGATATCTATTTAAAAGGGTGGCAAATTTTTCCTTTCTGGAAAATCAGAATGTAACTTCTTTTCACATACTGGTCTTAAATACTTGACTTTGGACAGGATTCATACGTGTGCTTTTATAGTTTGTTATTAAAACTGTAAAACTGGGCTTTCAAATTTGAAGCCCTTAATCTTTTTTTGTTAGATGGGAGGAATTCTATTCAGCTTGGCTTATTATTGTAATTCTTTATTAGTTATTCAACAGTTATGACTCCTAAGTAGAAGGGAGCTGTCAATAGGCCTTGGTCTCATTTTTTTTTTCCCACTTTGATCTTTGACTGTTATTTGCCCAATGTTGAGGGAAATTATGGGGCTGGAAACTCATCCAAAAGATTTTATAATTGACAGTGTAAAGTTTTTATATTACCAGTAATAGACACATACTAGGAGAGATTGCACATCAAAAACTCGTAAGTGGGATGAGATGTTCTAATACATCTAAAGACAAAACCATCTGAGAAATCTCTTCTGTGGCATCACTGAAAGAGCATGATCTTGGGGACAGAAGAATTCAGCTCCAATCCAAACTTGATCACTAATTGTGTCATTGGACAAACTGTTTAGCCATGCTGACCTTTGGTCATCTGACATATTTCAAATCTACCATAAAGAGCATGTAAAGCATTGAATATGAGAAGGTTTCTGTCTGAAAAGTGCAAGCATTGATTTGATGTAGAGTAGGGACTCAGCAAATGCTTTGTCTTTGTTAATTCTCTCATTCAACAATTCTTTCACAGCGGAATAAGATAGAGACCCTACTACCTTCGCAGTTCTGTCTGTAGCATAATGGGTACACCCTGGCTACACAGGTAAGCTCAATTTGCTCTAGACAAGGGACAGAGCTTATAATGTCTGTCTACGTGGAAGGAACCTTTAGGTTTGGATTCAACCTTGAAAGTTCCCATCACCTGCCAAAATAAAGTATGGTTTAAAACTCCCTCTCAAAATGCAGGGACACAATTTAGATCTCAGAACTTTCAGAAATAGTCTTAGGATAAAACAGGAGGTTGTTTCTACATTTAAAGTCTAAACTTTGAGGAATTATAGCCAGAGAGATATAATTCTTTGAGGTTGGGTTTTAATGCCCTGATACAGGGGGTATCAGCATTTCCTAGTTAGTGTGAAGGCATTCAGAGTTAAATGCATGGTGAATATTGTTTATGGTTTGTACAGAATATATGACTGGACTTATGTAGGAAGTACTGTTTTCTATTTCTTTACTTTCATTATTCTTATATGAAACTCATGTAATTTATCTCTCTTTAATTTATTAGAACTTTTCCATATTCAGAATAATCAAATCTGAGATGAAATTTCTTCAAACAAAATCAAGAAAAAAAAATACCTGCCCTTGAATCAAGTTAGATTTAATATGATGCATATCTCTGTCATTTGTACATATCACTTGTTTTCATGACTCAGAATAACTTTAGTAAATATTTAAATTCAGCTCATTTTCATTGAATTTTTTCAACATCTTCCAGTCTGTGGACTGGGAATTTCACAGAAATTGCATTTTGTAAATGTCTCCCCAAAGCACACATTAATGGTCACATCTCCCATAAATCAGATTAGACGATTAGAAATACTCTATAGTGAATTACTCAATCACCTACTCACCAATCATAATAAAATCAAGCTCAGTAATTACTATAGTCAGTTTACTAATTGGGCCTTAAACCACTTGAGGCTTAGCTTCAGACTTATAGGTATTTTGGATATTTGGTTTAGCTAAAGTCATAAAATTCCTTCAGAGGTTAGTGACAAAATTTTTTTGTCAGTTTTATAGTGTTACCTCAAGTAGGTCAAATGGCATTTGCTTTACTAGTATATCATTATATTCAGAGGCTGGAAGCATCAGAGTTAGTGTCTAGGTAGAAATTAGGATGAGACCATTTGAGTCAGTCTTAGCTTGATTCAATTCTGAACTAAAGCCAATTTCAATTTGGTCAAAGCCAGTGTTTCCAGTTTATTGTGAGTGTGTTGGCAGTTGACTAATAGGATGATGTGATCCAGCTGCTGTATCCTCCTACTGGTCTATAGAGTGAATCCACACTGTATCTCAGGTATGTATGACTGAATGTGTGTCCAGGGCTGGCTTCAAGGGCATGTGGCCTGTACAGTTGCACAAGGCTCCAAGTTTGATGTAAGGCACTCTTGTTGTCTTAAAATTCTTAACAACTTTTGAACAAAGGACCTTACATTTTTCTTCCTTCCTTCCTTCCTTCCTTCCTTCCTTCCTTCCTTCCTTCCTTCCTTCCTTCCTTCCTTCCTTTCTTTTTTTTTCTTGAGTTGGGGTCTCACTCTGTTACCCTGGCTGGAGTGCGATCATGGCTCACTGAAGCCTCAACCTCTTGGGCTCAGGCAATCCTTCCACTTCAGTCTCCTAAGTAGCTGGGACTGTAGGCATGTGTCACCATGCTCGGCTAATTTTTTGATTTTTTTTGTAGAGCAGGGGTCTTGCTATGTTGCCTAGGCTGGTCTCAAACTCCTGGGCTTGATCAATCCTCCCGCCTTAGCTTCTCAAAGTGTTAGGATTACAGGTATGAGCCACTGTGCCTGGGACTGCATTTTCATTTTGCGTTGCACCCCAAAATTATATAGGTGGTCTTGGTGTATCCACTCACATGTACATCTACATACCAATGTAACCATCATTTCAGTGTGGTAAGAGGTTTCCTCTCTCTTTTCTTCTTTTCCAGAGTTCCTTTGGCAGGTGCAGATGTGTCTCCTGAAAGTGGGTTTCCTTCTTGACAGGTTTATATGTGATGGGGTTTATATACTGAAAGTAGTACTATAAAGAAATTCACAAAACATTACCTGATATTGAATCCGAAAATCGTATTAGAATCAGTCAGAGTTGATACACAAAGTGGATGGGATTGTGACTTTTACACAGCGTAAAGTGAGGGCTTTTCTGAGCTCCCTGTATCAGGGTGCTTGCTTGTCATCTATTAAAAACTATACTTTCATCTTAAAGTTTTGAGGACACAGCATTAAAAAAATACTAAATAATTCTCAAGGCCCCTTTAATTCTGAGATTCTACCATTCATTTAGAAGTTCAGAGCAATGGCGACTTATTTTTTACATGAAAATGAGTAAAAACATGTTTTACTTCTCACAGAGAAACACAATAGTGGCTACCATTTATTGAGTACTTACTATGAGCCAGGCACTTAGCATACATGTTGTTTTTCACCAAATCTTTCATTAACTCTGCGAGGAAGGGTTATTATCTTTGCTGCACTGATGAATAAATAGAAGCTTGGAGAAGCTAAGAAGGGCGGCCGGGACTCAAACTGGCTGGCTGACTCCCAAGCCCTTATGCACACCCTCTGCCTTCTAGGGCCTCTCATCAATTAAATAAGCACACGGCTAACCTTTGAGTCAAGGAAGCCCTTGCCCAGGGAGTTGAATGAGAGAGTGACCTGGCTGTGACCCTGCCACCCCATTGATTGCCAGAGCCCATTAGACTGATGTGGTGGCCCGATGTCTTCTTTCTCCCTCACCTCTGTCTACGTCAGTCTTCAAGTCTAGGGCTCAGACAACAGGAATGACCTTCCCTGATAAAGGAATATTTGTCCTCAGTAGGCCCAGGCGGTGCGAACTCGGCTCAGGGTGGCTTCAAGCTGGGACTTTTTTTGTGACCCAGCAACGCCTTCCAAAGTGCTGGGATGAACACTGTGGGAAGGGGCTTGCTGAGTCTCTCTCCGCAGGTTACCCACCTCTCCTCCAATATCACCGAGGCAAATTGTCAGGGAACTTTTGAGATCGATACTTTTAGCTTGTTCCTTTACTGTTGGTAAGTTTTTAAAAATAAAAGATACATAGAAGGTTAAGGATGGATCATCTATTGCAGAGAACTCCTTTGCAATTCAATTCATTGTCCGTTTAATTAAAGGAATGGAGAAAATATGCTGTCGTGGAAACATTTGCTCAATACATTAGAGAAATAGCTCGTTCTTACATAGGAATTACCCCTGTCAAATCAATGAAGTGGGGTCACTGAGCACATAAATTCTGTTTATGTAATCTTAAACTAGCAGAGATAAGGAATGTGTTTTCTCTTTAAAAAAGTTTGATTTGAAATTTGGATTAGGCCTAAAGTGCTATTAGTTTCTGCCTATCAGGAACCTCTCAATAAAGTTGGTTCGTATCTGCTATCCCATAAATAACTTTCAGCAACTTTGAAAGTAAGGAGAATCAACTCTTTTTCTCTTCGCATAAAACAAACAAGCAAAAAATGAGATAATGTGTGTGAAACACTCAGTTTTGCAATATGGTGAATGTTCATTAGATGGTCACTTCTCTTGTGTTGGTGGTGGTTGCTGCCTTATTCTGAGTACATTTCTTCATCTGTAATAGAAGAATCATAACAATACCTTTATGCCTTAAGTTTTCTCATCCTTAAAATACATTATACAAAACTAATGATTTAAACTAAATATTTAAACTAAATAAACTAAACTAAATATTATACTAAACTAAAAATAAAATTTCTTCAAGCTATTGAAATCTTAAAAAATGTACAGTTCTTTTGTTTTTCCTTTGATGTCTCAATTTCTTCCAGAAGTTTTGCTGTGAAGCATTTTACTCTTAAAAATGAATCTGTATTCTCAAATTAACCCACACATTTAATGTAATTTATGTCAAAACCTAAGTGGAGCTTTTAAAAAGGCAACATATTGAAAAACTGTTCTGACACTCATCTGAGAAAACAAACATGCTGAAATAGCCAGAATCTTTAAAAAAATTATTATGATCAGGATCATGGTATGGAATCAGGAATCACTACAAATTATATGGCTCAATAAATTAAAACTGGAGGGTCTTGGCATAATAATAAACAGACAATGGGATATCAGAAAATTTAGAAAAGTATATCTAATAAGATGACAGAATGGATGTTATCACAAGTCAGTGGAAACATGTATTATTAAATAAATGGTGCTGGGAAAACTGACTTACTCTTTGGAAAAAATAAAGTTTTATTCCTATTTCATATGTTATATAAAGATAAATCTCATGAGGATTAAAGATTAAAAATAAAAGCTAAAATGATTTTTAAAATATTTAGACTAAATTGTAGGTGAAAATCATGTAATATCAGGGTAAAGAAGAACTTTCAAAACATGATTGAAGGCAGGCACCATGAAGGGCAAGGTGAGTATCGTAAAACTGTGGTATGGTAAAACAAAGCGCAAACCAAGGTAAAATATGTGATAAGCTGGGACAAGTGTTGCTATATATGACACAGTGTAAATATAAGGAGCTCTTTCAGGTAAATAACAGAATGATTGTCTTACAGAAAAATGTGCTAGGGATTTGAGCAGGCAATTCAATAAAGCAATACAGTGGCCAATCAACAGTTTTAAAATGTTCCTTGTTACTTGTAAATAAAGAAATGCAGATTAAAATCAAAACAAACCATGTTCAGCTGTGGGATTGACGATAGCTGCACAGTGTGATCATCTGGGGAACTTTAAAAATAGCTATCCTAGGTCCAAACACCAGGGATTCTGATGTAATTGATCTGGGGTGGGACCTGGGGATGAGGGTGTTTTTAAGCTGTCCAAGGTGATTCTAATGCACATCCAGGGTTGAGAACCCTGGTTTGAAAAGATCTTGGAACACTTTTTGTTTCTTGTCCTTCATTGGTTCTGGCTTTTGCTGATTGGCAGGTGTGTATCTTCTTGGAAATGAGTGTAACTTTCAGTTCTTGCCTGATATTCTTCAAAGGAGAAGTAAGACGTTGGCATACACCATATGTAAGAAACAATGTCAAAGTTAGAGTCAATTAGAGAAATGTTATTATGAGCCACAATTGAGCTTGCAGTGTTTTCCAGTGTCATCTCTGCACTGTGGACAATTAGGATAAATATTTTATTTTATTCTTTTTTGAGTTGCAGGGTACATGTGAGGATGTGCTATGTAAGTAAATTGTGTGCAAGTTTGGGCTTCTAGCGAGCTCTCTCTCCACCTGGTAGTGGACATGGTACCCAGTGGGTAGTTGTGTGCCCTGTAACTCCCACCCACTCTCCCCCACTGCTAATGCCCAGTGTCCATTGTTTCTGCCTTTGTGCTCTGCATGCCCAGTGCTTAGGGTCCAGATTAATGATAATTTTTATTTTTTCTGCGTTTCCAGCATTTTAAAATAAAAAATGTAAAAAACATAGCTATTATAAAGAATGTCAGAAGACAAATGTTGGCGAGAGTGTGGGAAAAAGGAACCTGGTTCACTGTTGGTGGGAGTACAGATTGGTGCAGTCATTATGGAAAAGGAGGTTTCTAAAGAGATTAAGAATGGAACTACTGTATGACCTAGCAATCCCTCTGTTGGGCATACACCTAAAGAACATGAGGTCACCACCTTGTGAAGATATCTGCACTCCTGCGTTCATTACAGAATTATTCACAATAGTCAGGATATGGAAACAACCCATGTGTCTGTCAGTGGATGAATGGATAGAGAAATGGTGGTATATACATACAACAGAAGATTATTGCACCTTAAAAAAGGAAGATTATTCCATTTGTTACAACATGGATGAAGATGGAGGACATTATGTTGAGTGAAATAAGCCAGACGCAGAAAGAAAAAAATTACATGATTTCACTTATATGTAGTAACAATCTTTAAAAAAAAAGTCAAATATACAAAAGTAGAGAATAAAACTGTGGATACCAGAGTGGGCAGGGTGGTAGGAAACAGGAAGATATAGGTCAGAGGATACAAAGTAGCAGATTGTAGGATGAACAAATCTGAGATCTGATATACAACAGGAAAACTACAGGTAATAAAATGATACTGTATTTGAAATTCCTGCTAAATGACTACATTTCAGCTGCCCTTGCCACAAAAACAACAAAAAAAGGGTAACTTTGAGATTATGGGTATGTTAATTTGTTTCATATAGTAACTATTGTACTGTGTGTGTATATATATATATCTCATAACATAAATATATAAAATAAAATTTATTTTTAAAAATTAAAAAAATGGCAAGACTTAGTAAGTTAGAAGTAACATACCAAAATACTAAAAGTAGTTATAGTAAGGCAGTAGGATTATAGGTGATTTAAAAATTCTTTCTAAAACTCATGCACTAAAAAATAGTTGTATTAGTCTTATATGAAGAAAAATTATTGGAAGGAAGCAAATAAAATCTATATAGGAATATGCACATACAAATAGTCTGAAACATTAAGCATCAAAATCTTAATAATGTTTATTTCTGGATGGTGATAACAAATAATTTAAAACTGTCCCCTTTGTTTATCTGCACTGATTAATTTTCAACTATATAAATGTATTACTTGGGTAATAAATAACAAAATTATGAAATAAAGTCTAAAAAATTGTGTTTAATGCTACTAGTAGTATCAACCAGATAACTTTTACATTTTTATGTGATGTTACTTAACTTTGTAAAAAAAAAAAAAAATCCCACAAACCCTACACATAAGTAAGAAATCTGGAACAAAAAACCAAAATAATGTGTGCTTAAATAGTTTTTGAAAGGGAAAACATATCATGAAGATTTTTCAATATCCCTTGACATAATTTGGTACAACATGGAGTGATGAAATTACTGAGGCTGGGCATTCCTATTGCTGATCAAAATGTGGATTTTGTTTCTAGCCCATGATCTTGGTTTGCCTTCACCATCACAGGCTCACATGCATCAACATTTGGAATTGCAAAGCAAGTGTTGATTGACAGGTCCGAAGGGATATTTAAATTTGGGATCTTGGTGACTACACAGCGTGGGCTTTGTCTCTGCAAAGGTTTCTGTATCCTTCCATAGAGAAGCTGTGCTTCATTCAGGATCTAGATAGGAATGGCTTTCCACAAGAATGTCTCCTTAGCCCTGAGTCTCTAATGTCATCATTTCCTAAGATGCGTGGTGTGGTTGTCCCAGCAAGTGGCCACTGAGAGGCTCTTGCTTCTGTTAGGATGACTGGCATTTCATCCAGCACCAGAGTTTCAATTTTCTTCCACTCTCAAATCAAAAGGTGGAGGGGAATCCTCTCCTTGCACTCTGACCTCCCTGCCTCCCTTCTGTCCCCTAGCCAGCTTTTACACCTCTTTTGATGCCTGTAGTGTGTATATTATCACAACAACCTATCCATCAATGGTATGTGTGTATCCTGGGTAGTCTTATGTTTCTTTTACATTTCAATGTGTGTGACATGCTCTTTGCGGGGAGAGTCCACGCCCTTTAATTCTCAGGGCTGTGTTTTCTTGTATAGATAACCTTGTACAGAAGGAAGATAGTTGAATCCTGGATTCTAGCAACTCACCTTCCCTTTCTGAGGCTCAATTTCCTTTTTTTTTTTTTTTGAAAATGGGGGACAGGATGGCATTCAGAATCACAAACAACTAAAAGACCTGCAGAAGCCAGGAGGGTAGCATCAGGCCAGCTATAAGATACATTTTCCTCAGAAGATAGATGGCCTTCTTGACCATTTCTACCACGTTTTAGAAAGATATGAGAACTGGAAACTAGTTTTTTTTTGGTAGGAAAACAATAGTACAAGAATAATAAATTGCAATTGGTAACCTGCCTCGGTAGTGAGAACTTAGAACATGGCAGGGACTGTGGCAAACCTAAAGCTCGTGATTAGTGATGTATTGTTGATTGTTGTCACCTTGGAATGGAGGCCAGTGTTTCCAGGTCCTCAAGAAGGTTAATAAAAGCCAGATATGTTGCTGTTTATGTTACATCTCTCAATTTTGAAATGTTGGCAAGTAGCACAAACATATTTTCAGAACAGTAGAAGGCAAACATGTCTGCAGGCCCCATCCGGTCTGAGGACTGAAGGTTTGCATTCCTGGACTCCAAGCAGTTGGGGTGCCTTGTGGCTCAATTATTCTACTCATTGGACAGAGGTTGCTGCTGAGTGAGCATGGAGAAGCTCCTGACCAAGTTCCCTGAATTCATTTTTAAGAACATATCCATTTTAGCAAGAACAAAATTCAGGATATTGAAACTTCTAATGTTAACAAGGAGGAAAACAAGAATGCTTACAAAAGAAGCTTGGCATTAGAAAACCAGTTTGTGTGTCCTATCTTCTCAGACTCGTAGCTGATCAGAGCTGCTAAGACAGTGGAGAGAAAGCAGAATGTGTGATATAGACAGTATCAACTGGAGATGAACAACCTGAAGAAATAAAGGGTATTTGAAGGAGGCTCGATGGTGAACAAAGGGGCTTCTTATTTGATCTTCTGTCCACAGTCAGGCAATTGGAACACTTCCCTCTCTCTCTCTCTCTCTCTCTCTCTCTCTCTGTGTGTGTGTGTCTCTCTCACACACGTGCCTCTGTCTTTAGGACAAAACATTTGTTTTCAATTTTAACAGTTACATTGCATGCTTTCATTACACCATTGTCTAAAATATTGCCCAGGCCCTAACTGTTGTAATTTATCTTTTGTACTCTATAATTTGGAGCCGTTCAGGCCAGAAAGGAACATCTGTACTGAAAGGTTGAACTCGACACAGTTTAGAGTTCTACACTGAGCCCGTTCTAAGGTCAGGGTCCTCATAAACTTCGTTATCACTGTTGGTTTTATTCATTCTATTTGACATATTAAGCTTCTGTATCTTGCCATAAAGGACACAATATTGCAGCATATTGGCAAGCTCATTTGCTTTTCCCAGCTAGTGTTGTGTCCAAATATCAATCCCCAGGGATAAACACGTGTATATCGACTGCAGGAAAATGAAGCTTAGCAGCAGGTGGCCTTTTGCCGCCTAATGAACATGGCAATCTGTTACTATCACTGCGGCGCTTTTCACTAGACAATTAGGCAACTAAGCATGTAATTATTCAGGCCAACGAGAAGAGGCTGTCCTCTAATTTCATCTTTTCATTGCTGTTTACTCACCCACACTCCCCTCATTAGTGAGAGATTTTCCAGTCTATGCTAATTGGTTTCAATAACATTCATTTCAGTTGAAAGAGAACGATTCCGTTAATTGAGAATCGAAAGAATCTTTTCATTTTAAGTGCGTCCTGCTATGGAAATCTGAATACTCTCAACAGGTTCGAGCTAATGAAATTAAGTCACACAGCCATTAGTGGTGTGATAGAAATAAAGTAATTTATTTTCATTGAAGCATGTGCTATAGGTCCAGAACAATTAATACGACTTGAAGAGAATGGTGACTTGAAAAAAAAAATAGATTGAGGACAAGCAAGATGATTTCCCTTAGAATGGCTTGTTTAATTCCCAGTTTAAACCCCTTGTCTGTCTGGTGCCACTTTCCAAGTATTTAAAGCAAAAAGAATTCATTTGTGGAGTGATGCTTATACTAATTGTCTTTGAAAAGCAGCGCTATTTTCTATAGCGCCACTTAAATGTATTAAGATGACTCAATTGGTTAGCCAGGTTAGATATTTTAAGCTGAACGTGCTTATAAAATTTTTACAGCAAAACAATTAATCAAGCTACGGGTATTTCGATCTTCTTTATGTAGTTGCGGCATATATACCTGTGTGTGATTTAGAAACACAGCTGTTTATCGGTTTGTGACACTTGAAATCTATCACAGGTATTTGGATATTCAGGCGCTCCATCATCAGTTACAGGAATGGGTAGAAACAGAGTTTTAAAAATGAGGTGCTAATAAATGTATTTATGTAAAAAAAAAAAAAAGACCCCTCCGAATAAACTGAATTATCAAAGAAAAACATCTTAAGTGTAAATGAAATAAGTGTTTATTTTGGAATACATGCTACAACCTCATATTGACAAGATACTCTCGATTAGAAGACTACTACATTTTCTTGCCAGCAAGAATTTATTTATTTTAAAGCAAATCTCTTCCAGTTTCAGAGTGAAATATTGAATATATTACTTTCACACATACAAAAATGTACCTATATCATGACACTTTTACCAAAATTCTCATATCTTATTTAGTTGTTATTTTTTTAATGGAATAATCAATATGAAACCATTTGGGTTGCTGTCAGACTAGCTGCTTATGTATACAATTCCCTTTCCTTCTCACACACAAGAACCAGAATTCTGCGGTGGCCATTAGGATATAGCGCAGGTCTGCCTGTTTCTAGAAGTGCCTGTGGATGTCGGTTGGTGGGTGGGTAGATGGATGGGGGTGGTGCATTATGCAAATGTTATATCTTTTTTTTTAAGTCAGATTCAAAAATGCATAATGGGGACAGACTTACAAAATAATACACTGCATAGTGTTATGAATATTTCAAAGAATTATTTCTTTATTTTGTGCATAGCTCAGAGTGCTGACATTTGATTTATAGCTGCATGGATGTACCTGGGGTTGCTAAGGTTACCCAATTTCATTCACCCATAGATATTTGAGATCTACATAATGCCATCACATCCTCCACTGCATTTCAAAGTGATGTTGATAAATGGTGCCTCCTTTAGATGATATTTCCATTTAGATGTGATATATCTCATGATTTCTGTCTTTTAAAATATTGTGGTTGATGAAATTTTACATTATGTGCATATACAGAAAGCAGGGATACATATTTTTTCAGTTTTAAAGGTTCAGAAAACTATGAGGGGGCTCCCTCCCCCTTCCCCGCCTTGCACCTATTCCCATATGTTGAGGCTTACTAGTGACTAATATTGAGTTTTTTTCTTAAAAAAAAAAAAACCCACATTATTGTTTGTCTTATGTTTAGAGATATAACAAAAGACTAGCTAGTCGCCTGCAATCATTTTTATGATGTTTCATATCATTGCAACAAAAGCTTAAGGTTTTTTTTTTTAATGAAAACATCTTTTGAGATTTTGATAACAAACCTATGGAAGTTATTTTTCCCACAAGATCTTTTCAGAAATAACACTTAAAAAGTATATATATACACACACACAGATACACACACACACGCATACATTTTATATATATAACTTATAATGTATATCTTCTTATTGCTTACAAATGATCACTGACCTTTTAGCTTGTAATATATCCCAGGCCTAGAAAGAAGTCTGGTGCAGGGTCTCCTAACTTCAAAGGAGTAAGGGATTAGGTATATGGAAGAGAACAGTTAAAAACTCAAAATATCCATAAATTTTTGTGAGAAGGATAGACCTGGCTCCACGGGGCAATAAAGTTGCTGGTGGGGAGAGATGAACACAAACAAAAAGCCACGAGCCCCATCTTACGAAGGACTAATCTATGGATTATGTGGTTTCATTTCTCTGTAACCAGCTGGGTTGAGTTGTATAAAATTAGTTTTTTACTTCCCTCGTCTGAGTGAGAAAACAGTTATGGAAAAGGCTGGAATGATGAAATGCAGGAAGGAGTTATAGGGGGCCACAAGTAAGGCCTTTGGACTGTGCCCTTGGAAGGAAGGCGACAGGCTGGCTGGGGGGAAGGACAGAAAAATGAGAGGGTGGCACAGGTAGGTGGTTGGGAGAGGGAGACCTCCAGACTGAGGGAAGCTACTGGGAAGGGCAAAGGACTGAGAGTGGGAGTGAAGGAAGAGAGGGACTTTCCACTGGGCTGAGGGGAAGTGGCAGTGGGTGACAGGAGTAGCTGTACTTAGTAAGGTTATGTGTTATGGATATTTTCAGAAAGTTACAACATGGTAGCCTGTAGACCTACTTCATTAGGCTGTACAGTGTTAAAAATATTCAGACTTTGTTGCCAGAATGTAAACACTGGAAGATTTCACAGAGAAGTTTTGGTAGTTGGATTTTTTCCCTGCAAACTCAGAAAAGCCATCATCACTGGGTCTGTGTCCTCAGATGGAGCAGTGGACCTGAGGTGATGCCTTTCCAGGTTGCCACCGTGCTCCTCCCTCCAGCCCAACTGCTTTGATGAGCACAACTGGTCCTTGGGCAGGTGAGCTCACTCCTGCTTGGCTCCTGGACCCATGACTTTGTGGCTACCAGTTCTGCTCTGTGCCTGATGCCTGGCAGAGAGTACACGATCAATTAATATTTGTTGAATGAATGGAAGCTAACACCTTATTGCTTTATGTACATACAGGTCTGTTCTCCATGGGACACTGTTAGATCGTGTAGGGTAAAGACTGTCTTACATTTGTGTCTTCAGTGTCAGCATGGCACAGTAAATAGTTAATAAACATTGGTTTGTTGCATACAGAATGTGAGGCTGAGGGGTTGCTCCCACATACAGGAAAGCATCATGCAATTGGGAAATGGAAGACAGCAGGTCTGCTAAGTTGGTGACTACAAAAAACCAGCAAGGTTGTGGTAATCCAGGCCTGGATGCCAAGCGACCACTGGACTCCCAGGCTGCCAGAAAATGACTTCTGGAAGCCTTATCCTTGCCTCTTCCTGGCTTCCCCTCCTTCCTTTGGTCTCCTTTCTCTTGACCCTGCGTCAACTGCCTCTGGAGCCCTTCTGTTTTCCCTGTAGATTACGATTCACTTTTTTTCCTGCCCTGTTCCTTTATTTGCCCTTCCCAGGCCTGATGACTCATCCCTTCATTTTGCTATGTAGCCATCTCCAAAGGAATGATGCTCTATTTTGTCCCTTTCTGTCATATGTTTGGCTAGAATTTAAGGGGGAGAAGGGATGGGTATGGCAGATCTGAGAAGAAGTAACTGTACTTGTGCCTTTAGTGTTCAATTCATAATTCCTGAACAATATCACTCGCCAAGCAAACTGTTCAGAGAGGTCATCAGGCACACAGGCCCTGGTGCCAGGTTTCTTGGGTTTGCATTTTACTAGCTACTTAGACCCTGAATGAGCTTTGGATTGAACTTCCCTGGCCCCAGTATCCTCTTTTGTAAAGTGAAAATAAAAATGATGTCTACTCATCACATTGCTGTGGTGATTGAATGAGTAAATACATGATCAGTGCTTAGAATAGGGTGGGCATACAGTAAGTGCTCAATAAATGTGAGCTACTATTGTCTTAGTCACTTGTTTATACTCAGTCCCAAAGCCTTTTGGTTCCATGATCATCAAATGGCCAGTTACACAGGCACTTTCTTTTCTACATATTTTTGGATCTTTGGGCTGGATCGAATAAGAAAAATAAAATATAACTAGGCATTTATAATATTTTTGTTCAAAGGATTGTCTAGGCATCATTAGCAATATATCAGGGTCTTCTGGAAGTCTTGCCAGTGATGTTTTAAGTATAGGTACAGTGTCCCTTATTTGCAATCCTAAAATCCAAACAGCTCTGAAAATTAATTTTTTTCTCCATAATTGCTGGCAGGAAGATATAGTCTGCATCTGATGGCCAAACTTGTCATGAGCTAGCAAGAGGCTGTCTTCAGTCTTTATCCTAGTTAGTATGAATATTCTATGTAATCTACAAAAATGTTAGCATATTTTATTATGGGTATTGCACCAAGCCTTACTTGGGGTTCTATATGACATACGATCTGTGCACTAACTTATCTTTCTAAAATATGAAAAATTCTGAATTTTAAAGCAATCTGTGTCTGAGGGTCTGTGGACCAGTATAACTTTATCTGTGCTTTTGCTTAGGCCAAAGGGACACTTCTACTCTTTTACTTCTTTCTTACTCACCCTCCCTTCCCCCATTCCAGACACAGTGCTGAGTCACCCATCTAGTTCATCAATATTTATTGAATGCTCACTTATTTGCCAGACACCAAACTAGGCTCTGAGATACAGTGAAGAAAAATGTGGACTTTATTTTCATGGACTGTATATATACTGGGAGAAGACCGTGGGTGAAGGAATAAGATTATCTCAGTGTCTTGAAGAAGATATAATGACAGGGTGGAGAATTACACTGGATGGTGTGTGTGTTGTGTGTGTGTGTGTGTGTGTGTGTGTGTGTGTAGTTTCTTTAGACAGGTTGGTTAAGAAAGACTTCTCTGAGGGGTGACTTTTGGGCAAAAATGATTAGAGCAAATCAGACATGAAAAGAACTGGGCAAGAGTGTTTCAGGGAAGGCAAATAGCAACCATTAAAGCCCTGGGCCGGGTGTGCTGGCTCACAGCTGCAATCCTAGCACTTTGGGAGGCTGAGGCGGGAGGTAGGAGGACTGCTTAGCCAACACAGTGAGACTTCATCTTAACAAAAACTTTAAAAAAATTAGTTGCACATGGTGTCGTGTACCTGTAGTCCCAGCTACTCAGAGAGCTGAGGCAGGAGAATCCCCTAAGCCCAGAAAGTCGAGGCTGTGGTAGCCGTGATCGCATCATTGCCCTCCAGCCTGGGTGACAGAATGAGACACCGACTCAGGAAAAAAAAAAAAAAAAAAAAAAGCCAGAACTTGAAAGTTTACAAAAACGGAAAGAAAATGTATGTGCTGGGAGCAGCACAGGGTCATGATGGAGAAATGTGCAAGCTGTGGCCAGGGGCCTGACAGCCTTGCAGGGCACTGAGGTTGAATTTTACTCTATGGGTAATTGAGCTTCTGAAGGCTTTTAAGCATGGGAATGGTATCATCTATTTTGCATTTTCAAAGATCACTCTGTTGAATGACGATGCTATGTACATACATGCATTGTCAATGTCTGTGGAATGAAGAATTTAGTTATATAGTTACATACTGCATGTAATGCGCAGATCATCTGCGAGTAACAGAGCCCCAATAGCAGTGATGTAAATACATTAGTTGACTTCTAACCTGTCTTATTCATAGTAGTGTAGATGGGCAATCCAAGGCTGATATGGGGGCTCAGCTAGATGAAGAACTCAGGGCACAGCCCTCTCTCAGTTCCCTGATGCACCATCCCTAGGTACAGCTCTCATCCTTATGGTCCAAAATAGCAACAAGAGCTCCAGCCATTGCATCTATCTTCCAGACAGCATGATTAGAGCAAGTGGGAAATAATATGTATGAACTGTCTTTCAAGGAAGGTTCCTGTGGAAGTTGACATGTGACACCTCTGCCTACATCTCATTGATCAGAATCCGGTCACATGCTCACACTTAACTGCAAGAGTGTCTGGAAAATGTAGTCTTTATCCTGGGCTGCTATATGCGCAGCTAAAACCCAGGAATTTAACAACTATAGAAAAATAGAGAGGACCATTTAGTGGTCTCTCTGGCATATAATTTTGTTGTTTTACTCAATCCTAGTTCATTAAAGCTGGGAGCAACTCAGAGATTCAGATGTTAAGTCAGCCCTTCCTGTGATGCCATTTATACAAGTCTTGTTTCTCACAGGTGCCTTAACTGAGGTCCAGAAAGGTGATGTGAAACACTCAGTGTCACACAGAGAGCACCAGCTTCTCCAAGGGGACCGTGCTGCCTTTTTGAGTTTTCTCAGCAGGAGCCAGGCTGTTCCTCTAACCAGTTGTACAGCTTGTTGAATCCCCAACCCCCACATACAACAACAAACAACAGCCAGTAGAATTGGACAAAATGGGTGGATTTGAGTGGTTTTTGTTTTGTTTTGTTTTCTGAGTCAAGGTCTCACTCTGTTGCCCAGGCTAGAGTGCAGCAGCATGATCACAGCTCACATGGCCTCGGCCTCCTGGGCTCAGGTAATTCCGCCTTAGCCTCCCAAGTAGCTGGGAATACAGGCATGTGTCACTACATCTGGCTAATTTTTAATTTTTATTTCTGTAGAGTCAGGGTTTCGCTATGTTGCCTAGGCTGCTCTCAAACTCCTGGACCCAGGCAATCCTCTCACCTTGGCCTCCCAAGTGCACTGAGTCTCTGCACCCGGCCAAGGATTGAGAGTTTTAAAAAATGCCGACCTCAAAACCTAAGAAGCACCAATCTCAAAGGTTGTTATGAAAGAAGCTCATCCATGAAGACTTGTAGAGGTCAGGGTCAGCAAGTACCAGCTTTAGACCTGGGATGAGTCTTGACCAGGTGGGGCCTTCCAGATCCCAGAATCAGTTTTCATTTTTCCCCCTTTCTTTCTTATTTTTAAAAATATTCATGCCCTGATGAGCAACGAATTCCCCAGAGCAGAATGGAGATGACCCCATGGAGCACTGGGCTCTGTTGATGGGAATTGCTTTTACCTTCTGGAAAGAGAATAGGCCACAAAGGATCAATCTTTTCTCTGTTGTATCTCTTTCAAGTTGAACTGCATTGGACAATGAGTGGATTAAAAAAAAAAATCCTGTGGCCTGGTGTGCCTCAGATGCATTTGCCAATTTTAACATCATTCTCCGAGTTATATAAAACTGGAGAATAAATGCCCGAGCTTTCTGTATGGTGAGCAGTTTACTTCCCAGGCAGGGATCACATTTGTAACAAATCTCCTCAGAGATGCATTTTGTAAGTGAAGTGAAGAAATCATTAGCGAAGCAATATTTGAAGAAGAAGACTGGCCCAGTTCTGAAAGCAACTCTATTTTAACCTTTAAAAGATATCATTTTACTTACCAGGCTGCTTATTACAATGACACAGTGTTTTCCTTGGCCCCTGGCTCCATTAAACATATGTTTTATAGCAAGTTCTCAATTACGTGATCCTGACAAGCTGGCTCAGAAGGGCACATTATAAAGTAGGGAGACTGCAAAGCCGTAAACTGGCCCTCATTAAGTTTATAGTTTTATTACCTTGTTTAGGGCACTTTTTCTTCCCTTCCTCTCACTGGCTTTCTTTTGTGACATTTAATTTATAAGAAGCAAGGGGACATGCTTGTCCCTCTTGTTCTCATGGCTGGTGAACTTGCTTGCAAGGGACATTGAAGGAATCAGCATTTGGCTGTGCCCATCTTTCCTTCCCACCAGTCCCCCTCAATGTAAATTCTTCCTTTCTCTCAAAGGTTATCCATATGTTGGTGCCCTTTCAATGTTAAACATCAGTGGACTGTACATTTTGGTCTAAGACAGTTTGCTCTTGGATAGAGATGAGCTCTTCATAAATTTGCAAAATCCACTTAAATGGACAGACCTTTAATAAATGATGTGCGTTATTTTTTCCAGCCGGCCATCTTTGCTGATCTACATGAGACGGTTATTTTGCACCAGCCTGTAGTCAGCCTCCTGGAGAGCTAGAACTAGATTCTCTCACCATAGTGCTCAGGTCAGCCGGACTATTTTGATTTACAGACCATTACACATGCATAAATATATTTATATCTCCATACTCTGACAAGAGAATTAAATCAGTTTGAATTTATATAAAATGTGTTATCATTATTGGACAGGGAAGGAGTATTGTGCTAAGAGGCACAAACATCATCTAGCCACTGCTAATTATAGGCAGGTAAAAAATGGCTGGTGGTTGCTTCTGAACCCAGACAGAATCTGTGGATGTTGATTATGAAGAGCTATTATGTATCGATAGGTTAGGATTTATTACTGAAAGTATAAACCAATTGCTCTGGATTGGATGGTAGTCGGACACTGGGGAATCGGTCTTGGAGCTGTTAGACCAGGGTAATCTATCAGGAGGAGGAGAGTATATTCTATCAATTAAGGAACAAGCAATTCTACTGATTTGCTATTGGCAGACTAATAGAGGTAATGGGTTTTCCTAGACAGTCCAGGTACTGTACAACCGAGTTGGGGAAAACAGTGACATTAGATGAATAGATGAGCAGTTCATTAAACCTGAATGAAGGCTGCAATGGGTGAGAGAGCGGGAGGACTCTAGGTTCTGGCATGTCCTGCATGGGGGCCTCAGTCGAATCAACAAAAATGTGGATGTCTTTTGTCTTTGGCTCAGGCAGGAAACTGATATTCATGGGATACTGGCCAGAACCCTTTGGTGTGAAATGTCTCAGCACTGTGTATCAGTCATCATGTGCTGTAACTGTGCTGCTTTGAAAACAACCTGGAAATCTTCATGGCTTAAGCAATAAATATTTCTCTTTCTTGCTCATGGGGCAGTGGGTCATCTGGCTACTGGTCAGGTTTGGTGCTATCCATGCTTCCCACCCTAGTGCCCAGGTTGATAGCCAGGGCATGTTTTTCTCACGTCTTTGGCAGATGTACAAGAGGGGCCTATGTCAAACTTGGCAAATACATTTCCACCTCTGCTACAGTCATGTCCACCGACATCCCACTGGTCAGAGGAAGCCACACAGTCAAGCCAAAGTCAAGAGACAGGAAAGGATACTCAGCCCATAGCAGGGATGTGCATGCATAATTTTATTATGGGGGAGTGAAGTAACGTGGTCAACAATTTATCCACCACAGTCTCTCTTCTCTGTTCAATGGCATTTCCCGTGGTTGAGACTGAGCTTGGATCCTTTTCCCCTCTTCTTTGCCCAGGGCAGTGCCACTGTTTGTCCCCTTGTCATCAGAAGCAGTGCTTGTTTTTTTGTTTTTGTTGTTGTTATTGTTTTGAGTGCTGAATACTTTTTATGTGCTAGCAAAATGTTACAAATGATGGTTACACGAACATGGGTATGATATAATAAAATATTATGTGATTGTTTTATTTTTATTTATTTACTTTTGCATTCTTTTTCCCATTTTGATTTTAGCTTCAGGAGGTACACGTGAATGTTCATTACATGGACATGTGGTGTAGTGGTGGAGATTAGGTCTCAGGTGGCCAATTCCCCAGATAGTGAACATTGTGCCTCATAGGTAGTTTCTGAACTCTAACCACCCTCCATCGGTGTCCCTGTTGTCTATTATTTCCATCTTTGTGACTGTTAACTCCCACATATGAGAGAAAACCTGTGGTGTTTGGTTTTCTGTTTCTGAGTCCACTCCCTTAGGATGACGATCTCCAGCTCCATCAACGTCGCTGCAAAAGACATGACTTCATTCTTTTTCATAGCTGTGTGGTATCCCATGGGGTATATATACCATATTTTCTTTATCCAGTCAATTGTTGGTGGGCAAAGGACATGATTTCATTTTCTCATGGCTGTGCAGTCTTCCATGGGGTATATATACCACATTTTAAAAATTCTGTCAATTGTCGGTGGGCAAAGGACATCATTTCATTCTTTTTCATGGCTGTGTAGTATTCTGTGATGTAAATATGTCACATTTTCTTTATCTGGTCAATTGTTGGTAGGCAAAGGACATAATTTCATTCTTTTTCATGGCTGTGTAGTATTCTATGGTGTATATATACCACATTTTATTTTATTTTATTTTGTTTTGAGTTGGAGTCTCACTCCGTCACCCCGGCTGGAGTGCAGTGGCACGCTCACGGCCACTCCAGCATCGACCTGTTGGGCTCCGATGATCCTTCTGCCTCAGCCTTCCAAGTAGCTGGAACTACAGGTGCGTGCTACCATGCCCAGCTAATTTTTAAAACAATTTATTGTACAGACAAGTTCTCACCAAGATACCTGGGCTGTTCTCAAACCCGTGAGCTCAGGCAATCCACTCACCTTGGCCTCCCAAAGTGCAGGGATTACAGGCTGAGTCACCGAGCCCGGCCCCACATTTTCTTTTTCGTCAATTGTTAATGGGCACTCAGGTTGGTTCCATAATTTTGCTATTATGAGTAGTGCTACAATGAACATACAAGTACAGGTCTCTTTTTAAATATATTGATTTTTTTACCTTTGGGTAGATCCCTGGTAGTGGGATTGCTGGGTCAATCTTCCTCCTCCTCAGGTAGTCATAGAGTTGGTATATATCACATCATATAAGTCAACATAATATGTAGGTTGAACCTAATCTTTAAAATTGAAATATTGCACTAATGCCACTTTTTACTGCCAAAATCACCCCAGTGAGTCCTGTTACTATCCCAATCTGTCTCCTATTACTTCTCCTAAGCAAAGACAGACTCACCAAATGTATTGAAGGTGTAACTGCAGCTCATCTGAAGTGAGGCAGAAAAAACAGGGAGGGCCAGGACAGGAGCCAGGAGGTCCACACTCTCAGAATAGGCAGAGGATGGACATTGCAGGTGGGGTCATAGGTTCTATTCTGGTTCTAGTGTATGTACATGCATTAGTGCCACTCTACCAGGCTGGTAGCTGGAGTTTACTAGAATATAAACTCCATGAAGGCAAGGATTTTTGTCTGTCATGTCCACTGCCACATCCCCTGCACTGTAACTAGATGCTAGTACATGGTGGGCTTTCAACATGTGCTAGCTGAATAACTGAATAGAGGTGAAAACAGAACATTCTACTTTGGGAGCTACCATGCTCTCTAATGATGTCCAAGCTTACTTAGGATGTAAGTAGAAACCTTACAGTTCCTTTGCATTCAATATAGGGGTGACGGCAGCGACTTGCAGGGTAGGGGAGAAGAAAGGAGAGGAAGGGGTTATGAAGACTCTGCATGGAGGCAGGAAGGCTAAAGACAGGACTGAGAACATTTGCTCTTTGTTCTGCCATTAAGCAGCAGGTGCCTTGTAGCTCACTGTCTCACCTCACCACAGACTTCTCAACTGGCCCTGCCGATCTCAGGCACCAAGATTTCTCTGGTTTGAATGTCATTTCCTGGCATTTGCCTAATAAATATCACAAGCTGTTCAGTACCAGGCCTTTAAACACAGACAACATTCTAAAACAACCACAAAATGGTAACCTTTGTTACTTGAACAAGGTCCCTGGTATAATTAGCCTGTCTCTTTCTTTCTTTCTTTTCTTTCTTTCTTTCTTTCTTTCTTTCTTTCTTTCTTTCTTTCTTTCTTTCTTTCTTTCTTTCTTTCTTTCTTTCTTTCTTTCTTTCTTTCTCTCTCTTCTCTCTTCTTTCTCTTTCTTTCTTTCCTTCTTTCTTTCCTTCTTTCCTTCTTTCTTTCCTTCCTTCCTTCCTTCCTTCCTTCCTTCCTTCCTTCCTTCCTTCCTTCCTTCCTTCCTTCCTTCCTTCGAGTCTCACTTTGTCACCCAATCTGGAGTGCAGTGGCCCATTCACAGCTCACTGCAGCCTCGACCTACTAGGCTCAAGTGGTCCTTCTGCCTCAGCCTTCTCAGTGTGTAGGTGGGACTACAGACATGTGCCACCACACCAGTTGTTTTGTTTGTTTGTTTGTGTTAGTTTATTGTAGAGACAAGGTCTCATGTTGTCCAGGCTGGTCAGGAACTCCTGAGCTCAGGCAATCCTTTCACCTCAGACTTTCAAAGTGCTGAGATTATAGACACAAGCCATCTTGCTTGTCCTGTAATTAGTTTTCTGTCTCATTCACTGGCTTTCTCAAGTCCACAGATTTTACCCTAGGATATTTTCATTTATCTTGGATTTTAACTCCTGAAACCTTTATTTCCTCATGATCTCTCTCAGCAGCTTTGAGCTTTGGGCTTATTTACCTGGCAACTCTCAAATTTTTTACCATCAATATTTCCCAGACCAACCTCTCTCCAGGCCTATCTCCCCAAGCCTTGCTCCTTCTTTTATGGCTTCGTCTTAATTAATTCCAACAATCCCAAGACTCCTTTTTCTCTTTCCCCGCCCACACCTAATTAACAAACTCCTGAACATCTTTCACCCTAAATCTTTTCCGAATCCATTTCTTCCTCTCCACTCCTGTAAATACCGCCCTTGTCTTGTCATCTCTTGCTGGTACTGTCACACTGGCCTAGCACCTGGTCCCCTGCCTCAGGTCCTACCCTACTCAGCTCTGTCCTCTGTGCTGCTGCCAAGGGACTCTATTTAAAATGCAAATCTTGCCTTCTGAGTTCCCTGTCTCAGGTCACCTCCGGGTAAGTATAAGCTCCTTACAAGCACACAAGGTCTTTCCTGCTCTGCCCACCTCCCCGGTTTCATCTCCTGCTGCTCCTTGACTAGCACATAACACCCTGGAGTCTTTGAATAGTTTATAGGGTTTGTGTTTTGCGATTCTTGACTGTTTCTCCGCCTTTTGGCCTATTCTGCCACTGGGTTGTCGCTTGACTACCTTATCGCTTTATTGGCCTGAGTATCTTCTATTTGTTTTGCAGCTTTCAGCTCTAAGGCTGTCTCTTCTGGGAGGGGCTCCTCCACTGGGTTCCCATAGCACTTTGCGCGTGCCTTGATGATTTTTAAATAATATCACCTTTCCCTGTCTGCCAACCACACTAGACTAGAAACCATTTCGGGACGGAGATCTTTTTAACTCACCCTATTATCCCCAGCAGCCAGTATAGTGTCCAATGCCTAGCAGATGCTCAGTAAACACGTGTTGGGCTGGACAGACTTTTGACAGTATACTTTCCTTGTCTTTCTTTTCCTTGCCTGTCGTTTCCTTGTATCTGATTTACCAGCCTTCAATGACGAGAAGTCAGTGTGAGGTTGAGGTTTTCTTTTGGAGCCTAAAATTGGTACATTTGTCATTGTACACTTAGCCAAAAAAGAAAAAAAAATGACTTTGATGTTTTTTGGAGGCTACATTTGAAGTTGAAAGGTTGACGTATGCATCATGGTATAAAGTAGTAGCCTTTTCAAATGATTTTGCTTCAACCTTCCCAATAAAACAAATGAACTGTGTTCATGGGATTTCGACTTGCTGGTTTCTCTTTGACACTAAAATGAAATGAATGTGCAAAGGCACAAAAACAGTATGTATCCTCAATTGGATAAAAGCTCACCTTTATCTCCCTTTGACCCTTTTATTTTCACAATACTAAAGAAATATTTAAAATGGTAGGGGCTGGCGAATTTTTAGAAAAGGTATCCGTTCATACTCCCTTTCCAACGTGTTGCCCCGGTGTAACCTTGATCTCCTCTTCCTCCTACCTCTGCAAATACTTCCCAGACTCGGCTTCCTTCTGCCTTCCAAAGCCCACAATAGACATCCACACAATAGAAGCCCCTCTGCTATATCACCTCTTCTTGGAATCCAGTCTCTAGGCTTTGTGTGATGCTTGAACTAATCAGTGATCGGTGTCCCCGTGGGGAAAGCTGTCACCAGATGTGTCCTTCCGGAGCCCTGGTTGGCCTCCAGACAAGTGGGGCTTTGTGCAGCAGCATAGCCAGGTTCTAACAGCAGGATGTGGGCCTGGGGTGACTGGTGGGGTGCCCATTTGGTGGTGTGGAAGGAAGCACAAAGAAAGCACCCTTCTCTCCCTACTTTCTCTCCACTGTGCTTCTTTCATACTGTTTCATCTCAGGATCACAGTCAGTGAGCACCATGGCCACATATTACCTCAAAATTGTTGAAAGGACTCCACTTTTGGAGAATGAGTTCAAGGGAAACCACTGACCTCCTTGCTCTGCTCTAGATTTGCTAAAGGACTGGGAGATTGGGCTTTGGGTATGAGTGTGGGAGTATGTGGATGTGCGGGTCTGTGTTTGTGTGTGTGTCTGTTTATGAGCATGTTGAAAATACGTGTGAGTGTGGATTTAGGTGTGTGTGTGTGTTGTGTGGGTATGTGTGCGAAGGTATGGCTGTATGTGTGTGTGCATGTGAGTGTGTGTAAGTTTGCTTATTTGGAGATACAGCATCTTGAGAAGAAGCTCCCTCCCTCCACCTCCGATTTTTCCTGACATATTGCTCTACAGTGGCAGTACCACCAGTGACTTTCACTCCCTCATGACCTTCACTGTCCCCCTCCCTCAACCCAATACACCTCTGTCTCATCTATAAACATCATGCTCTCGACTTCCCCTTGCGACTGTGTTTGCAGTCTCCAAGCTCGTCTAGAGGAGAGGGGCAGCACTGTCTCTGCTCTTGTAATGAGTTATTAATTACAGGAACCTGGAAGAGAGGGAGTATTTAGGTACGAGTGTGGAGAGCAATGCTGAAGAAGGCTTGAAACAGAAGGTAGGATGTAGGGCATGCAGAAAGTCTCTGGGCAGAAGAAGTGTAGCTGTCATTTTAATAGATGCTTATAGCTATAGTTCTTAATGAGGAGGAGGTCCTCAAAGGCACTGACTGGAGCAGGATATACTTGCTAAATGGAGGTGCTGAAGTATATTTACAAGATGACCACAATAATGTCTCTCCTCCTATATTCTTTAGCAATGTGACCTCGTCTGTTATTTATTTCTCGTCCCCTTGAATCTAGGCTGACCTGTGATCTATTTTGACCAAAATTATGTGGCCTGAACCTGAGCCTTAAGAAATCTGTAGCTCATACCAGCACTTCTTGGAGCTCAGCCTTTGCACTGTGGAAGGCACATGCCAGTAGAACGGCCCATGTGGGAAAGGACCGAGGGGCTCCACTAACAGCCCAAGCTGAGCTTTCAACAACAGCTACCGGCATGTGAGTCAGATGCTTTGATGCTCCTGCTTTCTTGAGTCTGCAAAACTATCCAAAGCCCACCACACCACCTGGAACAGAAGAATCAACCGGGCAACCCACGTGATTGTGAGTAATAATAAATGGTTGTTGTTGCTTGGAGACCCAAATTTTTAGGGGCAGTTTGTTATGCGGTAACAGATTACCAATAGACCAGGTGGGGTTACTGCTGCAGGGATGAGTGGCTAGAGAGAATAGACTCTCTTCACAATTGCCAGAGAGTGAGCAAAGTCAAGCAATGTGGGAGATAAATGATAGGGGAAGCTCTGCTTTATTCATATTTTTCTTTATGGAGAAACAATCTTTAAATATTTAACCCTTTTATGGTACAAAATAGTTGAAGGAAATTGTTTTGTAATGGCTGCCTGTCTACATTAAACATTTCTACATTTATTACTTCTGTAATGAGACAAAAATATTACTAAAAATATTTAATAGGCTTCTTATTTAGCTTTTCTGTAGATGGAATAAGACCTTAAAGGGCACTGCACCTTGTGCTATGAGGAAGGTATGGGAGTTTTTCCTGAGAACAATAGCTTTTACTTAATTATTAGAAAGTTCTAATGAGAATCACCTCATTTGCCTGGTTTCCAATACTTAAATTCTTTTTATTTAGAGGAATACATTTAAATTATACTTTGTCAGTTTGAAATGTGAAATCCTCCTGCATCAATCTTAGTTAAATTGGGCCATGGATATAGATGGATTCAGAGAGAACAACCCTGGGCTGGCAGGGTGCAAAGGGTAATATAAAAACTCCTTTATAATCAGCTGCCAGCAATATCTGGTGTCAGAGAATACCACAATATATGCGTCTCCTCTTTTCCTGGAAAAATGCCTAAACTACTTTTTTAGTCCCTGGTGGATATGTTGGGCCCACTTGTTTGTGTTCTGGCTAGAGAGATGGCTCATTAAAAAACAAAACAAAGAAACCTCCATGCACATCCATCCTCCATTCTCTTCTCTAATCCCACAGTCCCATGGAGATCACATGATAAAGACAGTAGAATGCTGGGTGGAAGGGTGTCTCTGAATGACTAAGCAGAGACACCAACACAATGACCAATCCCAGTGACCTGCTACACTAGACTGTGACATAAGCATGAAGTAGATCTTTGTTGTGTAATGCCACTGAGATTCCATGGCTTTTAGTACTCCCTGAATCATCCATATGTACAACTGTAGAGTACTTTATATTTACAAGGTGTTTTCATAGGTATTATGTCATTTGATATCCACAATAGCGCTGTGATCTAGGAAGGATAAACATTATCCCCATGTTACAGAAGAGAAAATGGAAACACAGAGAGATAGATTCTGTACTCAAACAATTTTCTGTGGTCAGTAATCAGTAGAGCATCGGCTTGTCTTTAGGTTAATTAATTTATTTAACCTTTCCTACTGCTTTTCTCTAACTCAGGTCTGTTTTTTTGTTTGAATGTCATTTTCACTCTAGTCTCTGCAGCAAACTATCACAAAGGAGTGCTTTACTTTCTTCTTTTACAATGAAGAAAGTCAAACTGAAGCGATTCCTGTCAAGGTAAACTTGGCAATCATTGCCATGTGCTCCATAATGGATCAAACAATAAAATAGATGGTTTATGCTAGCATTTCACAAAAGTACCCTGGTAGCCCTAATCCTGTGAGATGGTTCATGTGAAAAGGTTTTCTGATCAAACACATCTGTTCAATTCTGGATACTATATCCCTTTTGGGAATTAACAGTATACATTAGCATGTTAAAGGCCCTGAGAAGTATCACAGTTATAACACCTATAGTGTGACACTTCTAAATAGTTTGTTCTGCAGGACACAGTTTTGGTAACTCTGATTTAAACATTTACTATTCTGAATATAGAGAATGAGATAAAACATATTTTGCTGTTTTCTTTTGTTCTATGGCTACCTTATATTATCAGTTACTCCATTCTCTTTATTTTTCTTAGTCTTTACTCAAACGTCTGTGTTCTCTTTTTTTCTCTTCTTCCTTTTTATTTATTTATTTTATTTTTCTGTAGAGACAAAGTCTTGTTATGTTGCCCAGGCTGGTCTTGAACTCCTGGGCTCAAGTGATCATCCCACTTCAGCCTCCCAAAGTGCTGGGATTACAGGTAGGAACTACCATGGCTGGACTTATCTTTTTTCTTATTCTCTTCCTCTTTCCCCTGTCTCCTCCTCCTCCTCCTTCTCTTCTTCCTCTTCTTCTTTTTCTTCATTGTCTTCATCTTCACCTTCGTTGTCTTTTAAAATTATTAGCTCTCTACTCTGGTTGATCAGAGAATGCTGCAGACATTAGGCATCTGAATTTCAGTAACCGCTTGACAAAATTTATCACATTATCCTTGGGCACAAGATGAATAAATGTAGGTTAAGTGGATCAGGATGACTGATAGACCTTGAGGGAAATAGGAATGGCTGCCTTTAGCCCCACCCCATTCAACAAGTTTAGCAGTGATTGGATGAGCACATTCACAGTTAGCTGACTGAATTTATGAATGATGTGAAGATGGAAGGGCTGCATAAATACACTGTATGCCAGGATCAGGATCTTTCAAAAATCTTAGACAAGAACAAATTTAACAAGACATCATTTAACAGGGATAAATTTAGAGTTATGCTCTTAAATCTAGAAGTGCAACTGTATAACTATAGTATCAGATGACATGACTGAGAACCAAACATAAAAAAATCCAGAAGTTTCTAATTTGATTGTACATTCAATATATAATCTTGTGGTTTTCATTTAAAAATGATGAAATAAAACATTTTAACCCTCAAAATCCACATGCAACTTGAAAAAAGAAAAAGAAAAAAAATGTCGGAAAAAACTATTTTATTCAATGAATCCTGAAAGACATAAAGTAAAAGTACACATAGCAAATGCCGTGACTTCAAGGTTGAGATGTGGGAACTTGCTGAGAGTAGAAATATAGATACTTGGGTTAGGCAGGATTCATTGGCATATGCCTGATGAATATGGACAATGATGCTTCTGGGGGCAAAGACAAGTCAAAGGAGAGGTTGAAAATGTTCCTAGAATGACCTCATTCCATGTGACTGAAAGGTGGAGAAGGTAGATTTGAAGGAGAAACCATACTGACTTGCTTTTTCTACTATCATGATGCAATTTGCTGACAGAATGTTGAAGGTGAAGGGTGAAGGGTAAGTAGAGACGGTAAGAGAAGAAAAGAGTCATTGCCAGATCAGAACTTAGCTTGTTACTTAGTGGTTTTACTGTGAAGCCCAAAACAGTCAGGAAGAATGGCCCAGGACAGCAGAAATAACAGATTTTGTAAACTTGTTTTCAATAAAGTTTACAATGAGTTTGTTAAAGACAACTATGTTATTTTGTGCTTTCTCCTTTAATAGAATTATACATCCCTCTCTTTCTTGGCTTCATGTGGTACAGTATATTTCCCATTCCTTGACTTTGGGTTGGGTCATATGACTTGCTTTGGCCAGTGGGATACTAGAAATATGATGCAAGCAAAGACTTGAAATATGTTTGCATAGTTTGTCTAGCCCTCTTGTGTTCCTGTGATTGTTGTGAGAAGAGTATGCTCCAGGGAGTCATTTCCTCTTCAACTGGTCCCAAGTAAGATGGAGAAAACATTAGCCTTATAGGAACCATGGATCTAACCTAGCTGAAGGAAAGCTGTCCCAGTCAACCCACAAACTCATGAACAAGTTTTTGGTAGGATTCTGAGTTTTGGGGAAACTTGCTAAACGGCTTTAATGCTGCAATAGTAATACTATCATAAAATTAAGAGAGGATTTTGAACTCTCCAATTTCTTCCTCTGTCTTGCAACAATTCAATTCTATGATACTCTCAAGCAGGTAATGACTTATCAAAAATAAGCAGAAAGATGGGAACTACATATGCAAATATGCAAAAGAAAATAAGGAGAGGAACACACAAACAAAAGAAAGATGAAGAGTTTACATCTGCATAATGAATTATGCACAGAAAATAAAGGAAGGTTTTAAATAGAGCTCCATATTTCAAAGAAATTATAGCTAATATGGTATCTTTATAAAAATAAGTTCTGAGAAGCAATACAATAATTGTAAGAAGAGATCACTTCCATCTGCTATTTCTTGTCTCTTTTATGTAACAAATATTGGGTGTTTACCATGTGCTAGTCATGGTAAGAGATTTCTCAACAGTAAGAGATTAAAAAGAAAACAAACAAAAACTAAATAAGAAAATGAGTACAAAGAAAAATAGAAAACAATTATGAGATGAAAATCACAATGGATACCACATAAACTAGAATGAAATTGACCAAAGAGTGAGTAAAAATTATGTATAAGCTTGAGAAAATTAACTGTAAAAAATAGTAGAAAATTAGTTATAGAGAAAATGATCATACAAATTCAATATGTACATCATTGATATTCCTAAAGAGACATAAAAAATGGTACAAAACACATCTAAAGGTATGATTAAGGAAAACTTTTCTTAACTGAAGGAAGAATTAAATCAGTATATCAAAGAATATGATATGTACCAGGAAAAATCAATACAAAACATTTTAGACCAATAAATTATACTGAATTTACCACAATTCTGAAATAAAGAATCATGTGGAGAACCAGGTTTTAAAAGGGAGAAATATACAAAAGGCATCAAATAAGAACTGACTAGGTCACATCTATAGTTTTGCTAAATCCATGGCTTAATTTTTGAGTTCTTGTATTAATAGATAAAATTACTATCTAATAAAATATGTCAATACTAGTCAAAATCCTCTTGGAAGTTATAAAATTAACTTTAGTGTTTATTTGTAAAAATGAATGTGGAAAAATAAGGACACATCTGAAAAAAAAAGGGGTACAAAGAAGAACTTGCCTGTCAGATATTAAAAAATAAAATCACAATAATCAAAATAGTGAGATACTGATGTCAGAACTCCTAAACAGAAAAGAAATGCCTGGAATTCCTTCCCCACTCTAATTTGTCTAAAGATAGCCTAGTCATCCTTCAAGTTTTAGCTAAGAAGACACCTTCTCTGAAAAGTCTTCCTTCTTTTCCTATACTTTAATTGCACCTTTTATACACATTCATATTTGCTTCTGTCACTTGTCTAGGTTGTAAGGATTCTAAGGGAAGGAATTTTAACTTTTACCACCAATGCCTATATAAATTCAATGACTAGCACATGGTAAACACCCAATATTTGTTACATAAAAGAGACAAGAAATAGCAGATGGAAGAAAATAATATTCAATTATATAAATCTACTTACAAGAGTATGAGTGGGATCAACGACTATACAACCCTAATTTTACAATTTTGCAATATGTGACAGTTCCTGATAAAAATAATCTGATAACTATTTATCAAGTGCTGCATTGTCTGTTGGAAATTCAGCTCTATTTTCCAAACTCACTGTTCTTTCTTGAATTGTAGGGGCTAGAAGCATGACAACTACTTTTCTCAGAATCATTGCAGCAGGCTTCCAGGTTAGAGTTCACTAATGAGAGATACGAGATTTGGAAGGCAGAAGAGATGCAGAAACCATTATAGCGCCTGTGGCAGAAATAGGTAGGTCTCAGACTTTGGTGGATGACGCACATGAGGTTTTGCCATTGGCTTCCAGATGTTCTCCTGTAAATTACCCACTTTGGTGTTGTAGGCTGATATTTTGTTTGGCAGTTTCCTGCATCTGCATGTTCTGTTTTTCTGTATGTCCACGGTTTAGTAAGCCTCTAATCCTCTGAATTAAGTTTCTTCCTGCTTGAAACACCCAGCATGATTCCTTTTTACTGACTGAATTTTGACTGATATATTGCAGAATTAAATAGACTACAAACTCCTTAGAACATTTGTTAATTAATGGAAGCCTTTAGTTTTTATGTAGATAATGGTAGATATTTGGTGTTTCTTTATTAGCTACTCAGCAGCCACTTCCCCTGTTAACAGCACTTTAATTTCCTTTTGGGGAATAAACTTTCTTCCCTTGCATGCAGCTTTGTTAGCATAGTAAATTAAGGGTCCCGTACTTTTACTCTGTAGGCTGAAGGAAACTTGAGTTTCTTTCCCCTAATTCATCCTTCTACCACCTGGTATGGACATGTGACCTAAATTTAGCAATCAGATTTTCCCTTTGGAGTTTAAACCTTGAAGAGAGTAATTAAAGGACTGATACATTGTTGGAATGTTTTTATTCCAGCAGAAGTGCCTCCTCAGCTGCCTAGCCATTCCTTTTGCCAAGACAAAAGGAATGCTTGACTGCTGGATTCCTATGTATTTTTAACTATGTTATTCAGCCTTCTTTTAGATCCTGTGAGTTTTTTCACGTCATTACAGTATCATCCTTTTTTTGCTTGTTTTCCAGAGATGAACTCTGTTGCTGGTAATTAAGGAACTCTGATATATCCATAATCTGGGAATAGCCTGGAGTAGGCATTTAAAATAATTTTCTAGAACCCTGAACATTCTAGAAAAACACTTTCTAAATTATTTCATCAATGAGATAAATAAAATATTTATTTGTTCATAATCGCATTCTTCCTTCTTATCCCATGCCTATGTTAATAAGATGTTAGCCAAGTTAGTGATCTAAATTAGATTCAAAACCAGTAATCTGAATTTAATAAAATGTTCTGCCACTACTATTAGAAATGGCACGGAATTTTTGCGAAGTATAACAGGATGTATTTTATCTTCACTATTAGTGGTCCCATAATTAGTGATCCTTGATCCTAATAATTAATGTTAGGTAATGCCACAGGTGAATTATGAAGGCCCCATTTCACACACATGGATAAATGAATAATCCTACTATAAACCTATTAAAAATGCACAGGCTGTGAAGAGTATAGCCCAATAAATAAATTAAGATACTGGCCATAAATTATTGTGTTCTGTCAGCATCAAATTTGTTAACCATAATATAGCAGAGATTTTTAAGATGAATTAATGCTGTGGTTGAATTAATAGACAGGAAGAGAAGATGTGAGAGTGAAGAACATTCATGAATGAGGGAAGTTGACTCAGCGAATTAGAGCTCGTGCAATTATGAAAAGTAGTGCATTCACCAGGTTGGGTTAGCTTATGCTGCTGTAACAAAAACTCCAATCTCAGTGGCCTAAAACAATAAAGATTTGTTTATCTCATGTCACATGTTCCTTGCTAGTTAGCAAAATGCTCTTTGTCATAGTTTCTGGACCTGGATGACAGAGCAATCATCTCAGGCATTGCCAGTTATCATAACAGAGGGAAATGAAATCTTCTGGAGTATCTGACTCCATCAATTAAATGTATAATTCAAAAGTGATATACATCACTTCTGCTTGCAAGTTATTGGTCAGAACTAGTCATTGGCTCCACTCAACAATGCAGTTCTACCATGTGCTCAGGCATTAGGTCAAAATATTTGATAAATAGATGAATAATTATGGCTTAATTTGAAGAAACTTCAAAAAATCCTGTTTGGAATCCAAGTGCTTCAGCATATTAACTCCTATCAACAAAATTCTTAACTTAGAAAAAAAAAATCTCCCAGTCATCATGCATATCTCCTTTTTCTACCAAAAAATTTCTTAACTTCTTTCTACATGGAGTCTTAAAAATAAAACTCAATAGCTTTAGGTGGTGAAGCATCTTTGTATTTTGGAAGGTAGATGGGTAATGGAGGAACTATTTAAAATCTTCTTATAAACATTAGGCAGGAATCCAATGAGAAATAATTTGTTTTGTGTCTATTTTAGGTTTCTAGTCACATGGTGATACTTACCTCTCTTTTTTTTCCAACTCAGAATGCTTCAGATCATTTGAATAACATGTGCTATCTCAGGTCTCTGATTTTATCAATTTTTAGGCACTCATCCCTCCGTTCCCCTTTAATTTTGTTTACTTTTGACCTCTAAGAAGGAAGATGTTGACAAACCTGAGTTGCTCTTCTGGTTTGTAGGCTATAGAAGGTCTCTAGCAAAAAGCCACATGCAAAGACCTTTTAGTACCTTTCCTTGAAACAACAGCAACAGAAAGTTTTGCATGATGATATTACATTTCCCTCTTGGTTTTTGGCGTGCAAGGGCAGACCAGCTTGCTGAAGTTGTCGTTAAAGTTCATGAAAGGCGTGGTGCTGCTTGTTAGACGCCTTCACGGAAATGAGCATTAAGAAATGCTCTGGATCTTAACCTGAAAGTCTATATACTTAAGAAAAGATATAGAGTACATTACAGACTAGGGTAATAAACAGAATAATTCATGACTCCCTAAGGGGGTTGGGTTTTTTTTTTTCAGGGGGCAAATGAGCAGGAACAGAATGCCTCTCTAGCCCTTGAGGGAAAAATGTATTGTGTAGCTAATTCTCCTGGGCACAACTACTATTTTATTCAATGGGAAATTGTATTTTTTTATTCAACATCTGTTTTATCACTTTTCTCCCCTTAATCGTCTCTTTTTTTAACATTGCAGACCATTGAATCACATCCCAAGCATGGAAAAACAATTGCTGGTGATCAATGATTTGTATCTTTTTTGTCTTGATCAGCAGAGGGAAATTAATAATAAAATAGTTCACAGAGGCATTAGGACATTATTTCAACCAGTTACTGGGTGCTCGTAGGGCGTAGATGCGTCACTGTGCAGCCCAAAGTGAGCTTTTGATATTTGGAAACCTTTTAAAGTGTATATAGGGCAAAGCTTTCTGTAGATTTGCTGAAAGAGTTTCAGTCTTATCCTTGGAACAAAGGGTGTAAATTGGTACAGAATACTGGTTGTATTAGTGATAGCTAGCATTGAATTTACAACTATTGAATACCAGCTTTCCTTCTATTACTTTTAATTCTTTGTGGGGAATAGTTTGTTACTTCCAACTTACCAATGAGAAAACAGAGACTTAAAAGCATTAAGTAGCTTGTCCAGAGTCATGCAGCTAGTAACTGATTTTCAAATTCTGGTCTACAACACTCTAATGCTGCTTTCTTTCCTCTGTTTCTCTAGTGTTATTGCTCTGGAATCTCCCAAACACAGTTTTGTGTGTGAACTCTAGGTTCCTGAAACCAGACAGAATAACTGAGCCAACATGTTCAGTCTTTCTTTTCATGTCACTTATTATTTCAGACACTGTCACAGGGAATTGCCTGGAATTGGGTTGAAAAGGTGAGGTTCTAACACCTGCTCTACCCACTACCAACTGGCAGGATGCAAGGAAGTTACCTGCTCTCACCTGAAAAATGGGGCTAATGATTTCCATCTATCTCCCTTGCTGGAACAAATGAGGGAAGTTCATAAAATGTTTGAGAAGAACAAATTGCTACATAATTAGAAGGTATTAAGTTTATAAATGTTGATTTGTTAAGGAAGACACACAGTGGCTAAGTTGAAATTTAGGAATGATCCTTTAGCTTATGCTAATTCTAAATAAACAAACAACAAACCAACAAGAGTCAGCAATTCCCTCCAATGGAAAGAAGCCCATCTTGAATGGCTGCTTCTTTTGACTCTGGCAAGTCTTTATCATCAGTTTTTCCTGTCCAGACCAACTGTAATTTTCTATATTTAATCTTCCAACTTGCCTCCTTTTTTGGCATCAACTGGTATCTTAGGCCCTCTTGGTTTCTTGGTACCATGTAAGTACTTTGGGCTGTAGCTACATCTAAGTGGGTAAACATGAACAGCATGGTGTCTCCCTTGCTATTTTTGCTGGTGGAAAACGGCATCATGTAGCATCTTCTAGACTTCCCCGATTGCAATAACCTTTAGCCTTTTGTGTGATAAATAAACTTTTCTTGGAGATTATATGTCTTCCTCCTTAACATGGCACACCAGGCTCTCTGACCCAGCCCTTCTGGAATCATCTCTCATCCTTTCCCACTCCAGAAACACTGACCCACCCTGGTTCTCTGCACCCACCGTATGGCTGGTCAGCCCCATGCCTTTGCTCAGGCTATTTCCTCTGCCTAGAGGGTTGCTTTCCCCACCACAGTCCCCTTCCTCCCTTTGCCCATTCCAGGTTATGCTCTGGAATTTGGCTTAGGCATCACTTCTCCCAAAAAGGTGTTCTTGATCTGCTTTTTTCTGTCCCCACATCTCTTTCAGCATGTCTTCCATATCCACTAACACAATACATTGAAATAGTCTCTTTACATTCTGTCTCCTTTTGTCTAAACCATGAACTCCCTCAAGAGGATAATGTTATCTTCTCATCCTATATTTTCCTAACACACTTTATGGCAATCGTGTTCAAAATGTTTGTCAAATGAATTAATTTCTTCATTTAATTTTATATATTGAAATTAGAAAAAAAAATTCTTTGGTGGGGGGGAACATTGATGATGAGGCGTTCATATGCCCAGTCGGTGAAAAAATTTGTGCAAAGACAGTTATTTTCAGCGACTTTTCCCCCCTCTTCTCTCCACAGTCTTGCTGAAGAAAAGATTGTTATAAATCTCTTCATGTGTTGGGGAGAGATGGAAGTATAGCCCTTTGAAATTTTCTGATTAAAAAGAATCATATAACCATAGAAATCGATCTAGGTTGAGTTTAAAATTGCCCAATTTAAATTTCCTTGAAATTGAGAAAACAGAATTTTGTTATGACTTGAATTTATCTATTATGAGACAGAGGATGAGGAGCATGAAGACTCAAAGAACTCATGCTGCCCTCCTGCTGTGGGCCCCCAGGCCAGTTTCAGCAGTCCAGAGCTTTTAATTGATCTTCGTGTTACAGAGTACAGCTGTGTGTAAAGCAAATCCCTCTGTCTGTCTTTCCAATTTGCCAACATTTTCTTCCTGTGATACTTGAGTCCATAAGTTCTCCTTTAGGTTTCCTTGGGTTTAAAGCCATATCTAGATAGAAGAAAACAAATGAAGATGATCATTTGGATAAGTAAGGCCCCAGCCTCTTTCTGGCTGACCTGAAACATCAGTTGGAATGAAAGTGCTATTGGGTTGAAGAAGGGCTGGAAGGAGATGATTGGTGCTTTGACTCCTCACTGTGCTTTGTTTTCAGGAAGATACAGCCTTCATTTCCTGTCTTAGACGTTCATCCCTCCCTCTTCTTGGTGTCTGATTTTGCTTCTTGTTCTGTGCTAAAGCTGCCTGTCTCCTCCCTTCTCCAAACCCATATTTTACACTAGAATACACTTTCTTCTCTGCTTTTAAAATTTTTGGTAATCAGATGATGATTTTATAGTCTTGATTTATGTTTTAGAAGTTACTTTTCATAAATATCCCAAATGAGATCTATTTGGCCCCTGCTGCAGACCAGATGCTGGTCAGATCTGGCAGAGCAATTGATTTAATCCTGTACATTTTCATAATTGGTAGGAATCAGTTTTCCCTTTATTCTAACATTACAGATTTGTAGCAATATGTGAAACAGCCTTCATGCTTTTCCTCTTTACTTTCATGTATGGTATGGCCTTAATAAACATTTAGTAGTTTCCTGCAAGAGCATCACAGACATTAGGTCGCTGGGCTTTTATTCTGTTTTCTGTTTTTGGTAAACGAATCGGGTTAATAGGAAAGATTATTAAAAAAAAGAGGGCGGGCTTAGGGAAACAAGAATGTATGTTTTCCTTATTGAGTCTTTTCATTCTTGGTATGCATCTGACTGTCTTTCTTCCCATCACTGAAATCTTCTTAAGATTCCATTCTCTTGGGAAACTCATCATAGTGCCCATTAGGAATTTTCTAGGTTATTCAGACAAAACTGATTTGCGCCTAATTTTAAATCAGACAATTATTTCAACTCTCAAGCCCACTTAGACTGAGCAAGCTTTATAATGAGGGTGGAGACAGACTCTTCTTATGACAAATTTTACCCTGAGTATGTTAGGGAGGGCTCTGAACTTGCAAAAAAAGACCCAGATTGAATATGTGCCCTACCATTCACTGGTTGCTACATGAACTTGGACAGATACTTGGGTAGCTTTGTGGCTCATTTTTGTCATTTGTAAAATGAACATCATAATTCTTACCCCTAGGTTATTTTGAAGATTAAAATGGGACAATTCGCATACATGGCAGTGCCTACCAGAGTGCTTATTTAATGGATATTCAAAACCAGTTTCCCCATCTCATTTGTCTCCCATAGTGATACAGTTGGCTTCATGCAATGTTCACAGTGCCTGTTGTGTAGAAGGAGTAATGGTGATACCACAGAAAGATGATTATGTCCAGGAGGTGAAATTGTACTATTTAAATTTTGTTTTATTTTATTATAGAGTGGTAGGATACAAGTAAGGATTAGCTACATAAGTAGGCTGCATGCAAGTGAAGTTTGGGCTTCTAACTGGCCCTCACTCCCCCCTGATAGTGGACCAGGTACCCTTTGCGTTGTCACGTGTCCTCACCCTCCTCCCACCTTTCCTCCCCTACCAGTGCCCAGCAACTGCCGATCTCTCCCTTGTGCTAATGTGACTATTATTCAGATCCCGCTTATGAGTGAGAACACGTGGTTAAAACTGCATTTTGAAGACCTGGAAACAGCAATATAGAAATTCATATGGAAACAAAAATGACCACGTATAATCAAAACAATCCTCAGCAAAAGAAACAAAGCAGGAGGTATTATACACCCAGACTTTAAACTTTATTATAAGACTACAGCAACCAAAACAGCCTGGTATTAGTACAAGAACAGGCATATAGACCAATGAAACAGAACCAACTCATCTTTGACAAGGCCTCCACCAACAGCCACTAGGGAGAGGAGAATTTAATCAGTAAATGGTACTGGGAAAACTGGCTTACCACATGCAGAAGAATGAAACAGGACCCCACCTATCACCATACACAAAAAATCAACTCTAAATGGATTAAAGACCTAAACATAAACCTCAAACTATAAGAATGTTAGAAAACACAAGAGACATACTTACGGAAATTGGAACTGGCAACCAATTCCTGATCAAAATCCTAAAAGCCTATGCCATAAGAGATAAGATAGACAAGTGGGATCTCATCAAAGTGAAAAGCTTCTATAAAGTAAAGAAAACCATCAAGATAGTGGGAGGCAGCCCACAGAATGGGAAAAAATATTTGCCAACTGGATATCTCACAAAGACCTAACATCCAGGATCTACAAGGAACTCAAACATGCCAAAAGGAAAAAAACAAACAACCCATTAAAAAGTAGGCAAAAGACATGAATAGACACTTCTCAAAAGAAGATATACAAACAGCCAACAGACACATGAAAAAATGCTCAACCTCACTAATCATCAGAGAAATATAAATCAAAACCACATTGAAATACCACCTAACTCTAGTAAGAATAGCCATCATTAATAAAACAAAAAACAACAGATGCTGGTGAGGATGCAGAGAAAAGGTAACTCCCTGTTGGTGGGAGTGCAAACTTGTTCAACCTCTCTGGAAAACAGTGTGATGATTTCTAAAAGAACTAGAAATTGACCTTCCATACAACCCAGCCATCCCCCTGCTAGGAATATACCCAGGGGAACTCAAATTATTATACAAAAAAGACACCTGTGCACGCATGTTTATTGCAGCATTATTCACAATAGCAAAAACATGAAACCAAACATGTTGCCCATTGAAAGTAGACTGGCTAAAAAAAAAATGTGGTACATATACATGATGAAATATTATGCAGCCATAAAAAGGACAAAATTATGGACTTCACAGCAACTTGGATGGATTTATAGTCCATCATACTCGATGATCTATCACAGAAACAAAGAACTGAGTGCCACATGTAATCACTCATAAGTGGACCCTGAATACTGTTCATAATACTACAAGAAAGGGATTGGCAGTAACAGGACACTGCCAGGGGAGGGAAGGGGGCACACAACATCAATAAGTATGCATGATCCCAATCCAAGTGAAGTGAGGTCCAATGGGAGATCCAAATTTCACCTGTATGTAGACTACTTATGTACCCAATCCTGACTTGTACACCACATCTTTAAAATAAAAAGAAATATATATGTGTGTGTATATATATATATATATATATATATATATATATATATATATATGAAATTGCATTTTGAAACATCAATTTTTCCCCTCCAAATTGCAGGTCTTTTTAAAGCTGACCCATGAATTGCCTAGAAAAATCAGCATGCAGTATGAAATAAATACATATTTTTAAGACTGGCAAGCACTTTAGAGGTGGTTTAGCCAGAAGTCCTCATTTTCAGCTGAGAAAATTTAGGGCCATGGTGGTGGATTACTTGCCCAAGGCCACGTAGCTCGTTGATTATATTTGTTCACCTAGCTGTGAATAGTGGAATCATCATTATGTAGTTTAAGTAGAAAAGGAATTTTCTAAGTAACATTAGGTGGCAGATAGAACGTCCAGAAGGACCAGAGATTCAGGATTGGAGATTGCATGACCAAGAGCCATTCCCAAATTATACTCGTGGAGGCCTCTACTAGCTGTACTGGCATTCCAGCTCAGTAAACAGGACTCTAATCCTGGGTCTATCCCGCTGCCATCTCTGGAATCTGGATACCTTTTTGCCCTGTTCCCATCCCTTGTCAGTATGGATTCCTCCTGGAGATTTCTTTGTCCCATCCAAGTGCTAACCAGGCCTGATCCTGCTTAGCTTCTGAGATCAGATGGGATGGGGCACATTCAGAGTGGTATGACTGTAGACTGGAGACTTCTTTCGGCTTGTCTCTGTCTTCTCACTTGAAATGTGCCTTATTGGTCAATGAGTATCTAATAGGTCTAAGCCTAGATTATAGGTCGGTGTTTAGCACAGGCCTACAGGTCAAGAAAATACATTTCTGTCTTCTGCCTTAGGGTGGTGGGTTTCCTAAGGGTCTCCTAAGTTTCGAAGTTCCTCAGTTGGAAAGGGTGCTAGATAGCCCAAATGCATGTCAGATATCTACCACATTAGAAAATCCAAGTGACCGTGTGGTCTGCTTTGACTATTCTGCAATTTCTTCTTCATTAGTATAGGAGAAACCCTGATTTCAAATGTGGGACTCACTTTTCACTACAGACATTGCACTTGCCAGGACTCTGCAGGCCTCTTTCCTAGGCGTCATTGGGTATGTGGAGTCTCTAGCAGAGATGCATGTTGATCTTGGATAGGATATATCTTTCTAGAATGTTAAACTGCAAATAGCTTTGAATAAATAACCAATGCTTCATATGAAATGTGCTTGGGCTTCGACAAGTTTTCATACATACAAACTTTTATATAGTCTAACCTTTTGTGTGGGTCTAAGATTGGATTTAAATCATATCCTTTGTCCTAACGTGCCCTGAATTTTTGGGAAATCAAGGAGAAGAGGAGGATTCTGGACCATCAAATCTGATGTTAATCCAAGGTAGGTTACTATGTGCATGGTTTGCTAGCACTGGGAGAAAAGGAAGCAATCACTAGGACCTGCATGAATTTACAAAGTGGAAATGTTGGATGCTCTGACCTATTGAGAATGGCCTTCTGGTCTAGGCAAGATATAGAATACATAATTCCATATCCATTCATATTCTGCTTTGCTTCCTGTGACAACTTAAATTTGAGAAAGAATAAGGATAAAGAGAGAGAAGGAAATGTAGAGGAGGAGACTGATAGATACGAGTAATATTGACCTCTCACATCCATTTGAAATATGACTATTAAAAATTTCGAGTTGATGGCTGGGTGCAGTGGCTCATGCTTGTAATCCCAGCTCTTTGAGGGACTGAGACATGAGGACTGCTTGAGTCCAGGAGTTTAAGACCTGTCAGAGCAACAAAGCGAGACCTCATCTCTATAGAAATTGAGGCAGAAGGATCACCTGAACCCAGGAGACTGAGGCTGTGATGAGCCATGATTGTGCCACTATACTCCAGCTTGGGCAGCAGAGTGAGACACTGACTCAAAAACAAACAAACAAAAATACTTTAGAGCTGTATCTGGCACAGATGGAATTTCTTCATTCTACAAACTTTTGCATGTTTATTTTATGTCAGGCACGAGAAACTAAACATTTATGGAGACCTTAGTATGTACCAGAGACTATGCTAGGTTCTTGACATTGTTATCCTATTTAGCCATCACAACAATCTTCCCAGGTAAAAATCATCATACCTTTCATAGATTGCATTATACTTTTTAATAGGTCACTAGATTATAGTGAACTAATTCTTAGAAAGGTTAATACTTGACTCAAGGTAAATTGCAGAGCTACCTTTGTGTCTCTAAAAGCTGTGATTCTCTCCCCCGTCTCCTCCATCACACTGGGCCTCTCATGAGTTCCACAGAACGAAACCAGTTTAGATGGGAATTATGAGAAGGATCCATGTGGAAAATAGCGTTTAATACGAATCTTGAGGGAAGAGTAAGAAGTCACCAAGGAAAAAAAAAAAAGGGAAAAATTATTTGAAGCAGAGAGAACATGCAGAAGCCAGGGCCTTATATTTGAGGCTGAAGGGCTGAAGCTCTTCCTTAAGCAATGCGATCAATGAGTAGGAAAATGATATAATCACTATTTTAACTTGATTTAACAGCCAAATGATACAAAACCAAGTAACATAGCTGGATATCGAATTAGAGATTCCAGACTTCTGCTACAAAACAATAGCCTGATTTGCCATTGCCTGGGCATGGTCCTGTTCCCTTTCCCAGTGTTGGCGGGGGGTACTTTGCCCTGCTCCTACTCTTTTGTTCCTTCTGTCCCCTGCCCTTAAACACCATATCTCTGTATAGACAATATCTATGGAAGAGACCAGAAGTTAGACCAGTGAAATAAGGTCTTCTTAATGTCTTAGCACAATTATCAGTCCATGCATTTTACAAACATGGGCATGATTTATTTTCCCCAAATCTCCAAGCACTATTTTTTTCTGAGTGTGACATATTAACATCCCTGACAAACAAACTTAGCCTGATACCAGCCCTCACCTAGTGCAGCCGTCCCATGAAGTGTTGGCAGAGTGGCTTTGTCTACCTGGACTCTTTCAGTTTATCAAAGTCTGCCCTGCTGACTTTGTGCTCTTTACATCACTCTCAGGAGCCAGGTCAGCATCTGTATCTGCCTTAATGTTCTGGATTGTTCTGGAAGTATCTAGACTTCCTTTTAAAGGTATCAACTTTTCAGGAACTTATCAGGGCTTTGTAACAAGGTTCCAAACTTCACGGGCATAGACTTAATATGCCTTGGTTCTTATTATGTGCTTGGTAGGTAAGTCTCCTGCCCCTTCAGAAGTGGAAGGGATAAACCTAGAAAAACCAGAAACACTTTTCAGCTACCTTGGATGATAGGAAGTCTATCATAGTGGACCTTTAGGACAGAGTCTCAGTTTCAGGTTCTTCCCTAACAAACTAATTAATATCATAATTTTTCCATGACTCAGTTTGCAGTGTGTGTACATTTAACATATATGTGTTGAGAAATTATTCTATGAATAAAAAGATGAATCATAGTAGTTGAAATTGTGTGGATCATTTGGATTCCTTCTATAGCCCATTTCTTTTGAGCAGTCCTCAGTTCACAGACCACCCTCTCCCATAATGACCTCGTAGCTGGGCACATCTGCCTACAGGTAGCAGCAAGTATACAAGGCTACTCTTGGGACCTCTTCTAGTAGGAAAAAGAGGGAACCTAACTGTCCCATTGGAATGGCCCTGGGGTTCCCACCATTGAACCTGAAGCACAGAATTCTGAGAAGTAGGACTCCTGGGAGGCTTGAGGTTTCCAGCACAGTGGGAACCAGCCTGTAATAGCCTACTGGAGTCTTCCAGCTTATAGTAGTCACTGTCCTTGTATTTGATCAAGCTATAGCATCATGGGATTTTTAGGTTACATCTGTCCACCAAACCTCTACAACAGTCCATCTTGAGACCTTCGGTCAATTTCTGAGTAGGCATAGCTGTAGTAAGGATATGGCTATTAGGAAAGGTGGTGTTTTGTCTTTCCTTCCTTCAAATCCAGGTGCTGGGGAATTCAATATTTCGCTGTAGTGTGTCCTGAGGGTAATTTGTAAACCTATTTCCATCCATAAAGTTGCCTGCCCTAGTGACTGCTGCTCTCACCTGATGACATCCGATCTGCAAGTGACTCTCTGAGGTCATGGGGACAAGCCTGCACCTGGCTCAGTGGCCAGGTGCTCCTGGAAGTAGCCAGTCTTGTGGGTAACACATTTGTTCTGGAATGTTAATCGCTTTTCACAAGGCTCAACATTTGGATTGCCTAGCCCCAGTCAGGTACCTGCAAATTATACTCCAGACTCCTCGGATTGGAGCAGGAAGCAAGTCAGGGGCTGTGAGATGCCCTTGTGCTGCTGCTGACATATGACAATCTGATTTGGGGCCATTTCCTCCAAGTCCCCAAGGTTCTGTGGTTCTTCTTTCCCGGGACTCTGGGAAATGAAGACGGTTGTTCTTCTTCCTTCTTGTCCTTCTGTTCATATGTTCATAAGTAGATCAAGTCAATCCATCATGTTTCTTGTTTCCTTTTATTTATCTCCATCAGCGTGCCGTTAGATTGTAAACTGGTAATGACAGTAGTAACCATAGATCCCAAAATATTTTTTTTCATTCTTTTAGAGACAGAGTCTTACTCTGTTGTCCAGGCTACAGTGCAGTGGTGTGATCTTGACTCACTGCAGCCTCAGCCTCCTGGGCTCCAGTGATCCTCCGACTAAGCCTCCCGAGTAGCTGGGACTACAGGTGTGCACCACCATGCCTGGCTAATTTTAAAAAATGTTTAGTAGAGAGAGGGTCTTGTTATGTTGCCCGGGCTGATCTTGAACTCCTTGCCTCAAGTGATTCTCCCACCTTGGCTTCAGATTTTTAAGCTCTGTCTCCCTTAGCTTGGCAAGGAACTGAGTTAGTAACACTGAAAAGCCCCCAGGTAGACTTACAACACAAGCCTAACTTGTGAGCTGCTAAGTAAGTAGCCCAGCACATGCTTTTCTGTTTAAGTTAAAGGTTAGGGTTGCTATAAACCTCAAAGCTTGTCAAGATTAAGAGGCATTGGGCAGAATGATGTGCTGTGAGCACCAGCCTCCAGTCATTGGGTCCAACCACACTTTAGTAAAATGAGATTGCCTAACTGGAGCTTCATTTGTGGGCTTATAAGTGAAGGGTGCATGGCAGATGCTATGATTAAGATTTCATTTCCTGGTTAATATTACCACAGTGATCACAGCATCAGCAGAAAAACTCATATTTGCTGGCAAGGTTAAATAGTGAGTAGTTCTGAGTTTAAGACCAAGATTAAAAACAAAAAGAAACCTCCACCACAACAAAAACTATCCCAGGTTGATTAAGGAAGCTGCCTTTGACATGTCTGAAAACGAAGCCCTTCTGTTAATGTCTTCCTACCTTGTTTGAAGATAACAGCTCCCACCCCAATTCATTCATTCAGTGCCTACTTACTGTTTTAGATGTTGGGGATGCAGTAGTGAACAAAACAGCAAAATTCTTGCTGTTATGGAGAGAGGAAGACAATTTTTTTTTCAAGGAAACGAATAGGTTATGATCAGCCTTATAAAGAAGCAAAGTAAGGGAGATGGAAAGTGATGGGGAAGCTATTTTAAAAAGGTCAGGAAGCCGGGCTTGGTGGCTCAACCTGTAATCCCACGCCTTTGGGAGGCTGAGGTGAGTGGATTGCCTGAGCCCGCGGGTTCGAGACCTGCCTGGGCAGCAAGACCTCATCTCTACAATAAATAAAAAAATCAGCCGGGCGTGGTAGCGCATGCTTGTAATTCCAGCTACTTGGAAGGCTGAGGCAGAAGGATCGCCGGAGCCCAGCAGGTCGAAGCTGCGGTGGCCGGGAGCGGCCACTGCACTCCAGTCTGGGCAACAGAGTGAGACTCCAACTCAAAATAAATAAATAAATAAATAAAAAGGTCAGGGAAGGCCTCTCTAAAGAGGTGACATTTTGGCAGAGGCCTGAAGGAAGTATGGGAATAAGCCCTGTGGATGTTTTGAGGAAGAGTTTTCTGAGGAGAGAAAACTGTAAGGTAAAAGGACTCCTGAGGCAAAGGCACCCTGGCCTATTGAGGAACAGCGAGAAGGCCAGAGGAGCTGGACTGGAGAGGGCTGAGCGGGGAAAGTGGTAGAAGGTATGGTCAGAAAATACGTTTAAGCATACGGTGACACACTCTTTTTGTGTCTTAACATTTCCCTCTGGCTGTTGTGTGGGGTTAAAGGTGGGAAGCTGAGGGTGGAGCTGAACAGGAGGCTATGGCAGCAATCTAGGTGGGAGGTGATGGCAGCTTGGATTGTGTGATTTGGCAGAGGTGGTAGAGTGGTTGGATTCTGGATACATTTCAAAGGTAGAGCTGGTAGAGTTTCATGGTGGATTAGATGTGGGTATGTGAGAAAGAAAGGAGGCAAGGATGTTGCAATGAATTTAGCCCAAGCACCTGGCCAAAAGTAAGTGCCGTTTCTTGAGATGGGGAAGAGGCCAAAGAGCAAAATATTTGGATGTGTGTTGTCTGTTTTTAAACATGTTAAATTTGAGGCTTCCAAGAAAAGATGTTGAATAGGAAATTAGAAAAGGATGCCTGGAAATTGAGGGAGAGTTTGAGGCTAGAGGTATCCATTTGAGGCTGTCAGCATCAAGATGGGTATTTAAAGTCATGGGATTAGATAAAGTCACCCAGGGAGTGAGTGAGAATAGAGAAGTTCAAGGCTTTTGCTATGGGGCACTCTGACATTTATAGGTTGAGGAGATGAGATGAAACCAGGAGCTACTGAGTGTGGCATGAGAAGAACCAAGAGAGAAAAGTGTTCAAGGAGAAGGAAGTGGTACAATGTGTCAAATGCTCCTTCCTGGTAGTGATAGGAATAGTGATAAATTCCCATTGAATTCGCCAGTGTGGAGGTCCTGGTAACCCTGACAAGTGCAGCCTCACTGGAGAGAAGAGGAAGATTACTGAAGTAGTTTCAAGACAGCATGAGGGGAAAGTAGAAGGAGAAGTAGAGACAGAGCGCACAGACGGCTCCTTCAAGAAGTTTTGCTATGAAGCAAAGAAGGCTCATTGGGTAATAGATGACAGGGTTATGAGGTCCATAAAAAAATTTTCTTCAACCAGTGTTGAGCACCTACCACAGGTCAGTCATGAGTTCAACTCTCATGGTGCTTATAGATGTGGGATGAGAAGAGGGCGGTGGCCAAGCACCATCAGCCATGATGATGCAGAGTGTAGGTCTATGAAGGGAGTAGGCCAAAAGGCCAGTGCAGCTAATGTGGGGCTGCTAATGGGATCCATTCAAATGGATTGGGGAAGTCTTCCCAGAGGAGGTGATGTCTAAGTCAAGCCAGTAAGTCTTTAAGAAAGGCATAAATCCTGTTGGGTGACCACATCCACTTAATTTTGCCTTTTGGGACTTTGGGTCACTGTTAGATAGTAATTACGGGGTTGAATATGGATCAGAGTGTTACCTCTCTTTTGCTCCATGCTGTTAAAAGCTGAAGTTTGCCTCCTCCCAAAAAAGCAGCCCCTGCAAACCTTCCTAACCTCTCCCCTTGTCACTCTCACTTTGCATTTTGTACTTTTGATTGAGCAAACTGGAATTATTTGTGGGTCCCTGCACACCATCACTATTCTAGGTGAGGCCGCCATATCTTTTCATAGCGGGGCCTTTTCTCTCTGTATACTTGCCTTCGTCTTTCTCCTTACCCTCTCATCCTTGTCCATCCATCTGGTAGACATAAGTGGAACCTCTTGTCAATCTTTCTAGAAACTGACCTGAAGATATTCACACATTATTACTAGTTACACTCTCGATACTATTTATAATATAGATTCTATTAATTGGGCACCCATAAGTATCAGTTATCTGCCAGGTTCATTTTCCTACACTGCCTTTTGTCAAGGCCTTCCTCCAAATTTCCATGCTGCTTAAGTAGGGGAGTGGTGAGTTGACCTTGTAGGGAGCTGAGTCTGGAAACATCCTCTTACCCTCTTCCCTCTATTCTGTCCACTCTTGCCTTCCCACTCAGGCCATGGCCACCAGCACAAGGCAGTATTCAGTTTTTATGAAGCACCACAGCACTTACTCCCAAAGTCTCTCTCGCACCTGACTGACATCAAATCTCCCTCCTCTTGGTATCTCAGGGCACTGAGTGGTAGGTTGAGGTCCAAAGAGCAGGCGTATATCCAGTGTACTCCCTACCAGACAAATAGGTTATGGCAAATGCAGGCCTGAGCAGAGCTCATACTGGGAAGTTGAAGGCAATGATTGGGAGAGACCAGGGGAGAAAGTCAAGTCCAAAGGGAAAGAAACAGGACTGTAAGTGGGAAGGGGGAACAGATAAGGATACAGTGCCTATCCTGGAGACACTGCAAACACTGGAGGGTGTTTGTATCCCAACTTATGATTGTGAGGGTGTATTGGGTGGGTTGAGAGAAAGACATCTGATGAATTCACCCCTAGTAGAGATTTGCCAATGCATTATGGCTTAACTGTTTTGACTGCCTCGGGTATTTTTTTTTTTTTAGTTTCAGAGTTGTGGGGTACATGGGAGGATTTATTACATGTGTACGTTTCATGCGGTGAAGTTTGGACTTCTAGTGAGCCCTCTCTCCCCTAATAGTGGACCTAGCATCCAGTGTGTTGCTTTGTGCCTCCTCCCCTTCCCTAGCAGTGTTCAGTGACTGCTGATCTCACCCTTGTGTTCCTGTAACCAGTGATCAGGGCCTGCTTATAAGTGAGAACATATGGTATTCAGTTCTTTGTTTCTGTGATAGTTCACCTAGGACAGTGGTCTCCAACTGCATCCATGTTGCTGCAAAGGTCATAATCTTGTTCTTCTTTATGGCTACATAATATTACCCCAGGTCATCTTTGAAAGAAAGTGCTTGCAGAGGAAAAAGAGGGACTAACAGTGATGGAATTTCAGGGAGAGGGGTAAAAGCCTGGAAGAGTAAGACTGGCAGAGTTGCCTCTTCAAGAGCCCCCAAGTCAGGTCGGATAAGCTTCCACTGTACAGTAGCAGGTGGATGAGAAGAGCTGTCAGGATAGCTATCCTCACTGGGATTGTCGCTATAGCATCATGGACGGCTGTGGAAAAGTGCTGGAGTGAGAGTGTGAGCTGGTCCCCCTCCATGACCAGTATCAGGACATAAGCAGATCATGGCTTCCTGGCTTTCTCCATTAAAGTCCAGCTTGGGATTTGAGTAGAGACGATGGCCTGGGCTCTAGAAGGCCTAGCCACTTACTCATAGTGTGACCTCTGGAAAGTCACTTGAGCAGGATTTGCCTCTTACATTCATTAAATGGAGTTGTACTGGACCACCTGTCTTACAGGAAGTGACCATGAAATGAACCATGCCACATGGTTTTGTAAAATGAAGAGTTTTACGTAACTGTCATGAATCCTCCTTTGATTGGACTACAGACACTTTAAGACTGGAATCACTTCTTGTCCCTCGTTGTATTCCAGGCCCATCATGTGGTGTGAGGTGGGGGAGGGCCCTTTGGTGGTGTGGACCGCTGGGGGACTCCCGGCATTGCTGGCCGGCTGTGTGTCACAGCCTGGGACAGAGAATCCTGCCACACCTTGGCTGATTGACAACTGCTCACACTTTCCCTGCCCCCTCACCACTGATGGTTCCCTGTTTTCCCCATTTAAAATGCCATTTTGGAAATTGGTTCTCCTCCAGAGAATACATTAAGGTAACTCTGCTTGTGGTAACCTCCTTCCCTCAAAGGCTCATTATTTAAATTATTGCTCATTATTAGCTGTCCGTTTTCCCTAGCAGCTGTGAGGTGTAATGACATTTTCAGGTTTCTCTGAGCACCTTGGGGATGATCATGCTGAGTCAGGTTGCCCCCCTCTCCCTGACGTAGTGGCCACAGGGAATGGTGGAAGGAGACTCCTGCCAACGCATGGAGTGGGTGGCAGAGACAGAGGGTCAGACTTCCCCACTGTGTGCCCCGGACAAAGCCTTTTTTTCTGGCACTTCCTGCAAGAAAAAGAAAGCCAGAGGGAACCTGGTTCTTGTCCTGAGATGTGGTGAGACCTAACTGACAAAGCTGGACCAGACTGATTTCTTTTGGGTTAAAGTATCAGGAATAGGAGGTCACAGGCTAGGTGGGAATGAGAGAAGCAGAGAAAATCTGTCTGTGGGATTTTTTCTTTTTTTAAAGAAGAAGAAAGAAAAGTTCCTGCTTTCCTTTCCTGTGTGAGAAAAACTATTTAAACTGGCACAAAATATATTTAAGAAGCATATTCTTAGAGTTACTTAGAAAAATACCCTGTCTATTCTGGCAACAGCAAAATGTATCCTTAATAGAATTCATATGGGGCCTTCAATGATCACGATGTTTGGAGAGGAGCCAGATAGTAAGTAATTTAAACATCACAGGAAATTAAATTTTAGAATTCAATTTTGCATAAAGTTTTCTGTAATGAAAATGTCACACATAAATTATGAAGTCTGATTATATTCTTTTTTGACTTTTTAATAAAATAATAGAGGTACTTGACAGTCAAGAACAAATGCATATTTTATGTGAATAGTATTGCGTTCAACCAGCGTCCTCTGGAAATAATGGAACAGATGTTAACACTGCTCTATCAGCTATCAGGTGCTCTGTTAAACAGCTCCAAACACAAGTATTTATTAAAAAATGCTAACAGGGTTGTCTTTTAGGGTTATCTAATTGTAGGCTTAAAATGTAGATGGTTAATGTAATTAATTATACATGTAGAATTATATAGTTGGGCTATAATTTATTATATGTGTGCATATATAAATTATATAATATTCTGTTGTAAATTAATTTAATATGGGCACCAGGAATGACTTCTTGAAAATATTAAATAGTTCATAATGTGGTTATAAATCAAAACTAATCTGAATTTCCACTTAATTTTGAATTTTGAGAAGGAGGATGCTTTAACTCACTGTAGGGGACTTTGGGGGTGCTGATTGTGTTTTAGATTAAATCCACAGCCGGTAATTATTTTTAATAATATTCAACTAAAAAACGCCCCAAATAAAAAGCCTGAGCACTCTTAATTTGTTTCAGGCCAAGCAGCATTTTTCTTCAAAGCAAAAAATATAATGAACGTTTATTTTGAAAATTGACCTCCTCCATCATAACTTCAGGGCTCTACGCAGGTCTTTCTGCAGACTCACAATGAACTCTTGCACAATGCAGAGATCATGACCTTGTGGGGGGAGAGAAGTCTTGACAATGGATGTCCTATTTCATATTTCCCTCTTTGAATCTGGGTATGACTTCATCTGCATGCTTTGTATTGAAGGGGAGGGGGTTTGCACGTATTTTAAATTTTAAAAGAGCACAACAAAGCTTTCTTACTTAATCAGAGTCATACAAAAATGTAGGCCAGGCTGTTCATCCAGAAGCTTGTATCTTCTTTTGGAAAGTAGGCCATGTCAGTTCACAGTGGAAGGAAGATGAAGATGATGCTCTGTATGCCTTCCAAAAAGGTGGACATGTTTTTGTTTCTATCTGTTTTCCTACAAGGACAAGGCCTAGGGTGACCAACTTGTCCCAGTTTGCCTGGGAACTCTCCTAGTTTTAGCACTGAAAGTCTTGTGTCCTGGGAACCCTCTCAGTGAACCAGGACAGTTGGTCACCCTAACTATGACTCACAAAAGCTTACAAACCAACATTTTAGAAGATGCATGTCAAAAGCACATGCTGCCTTCATAATGGCAGCATGAAAAAACAGAAGGTGTCTATGTCCACTGAGGCTAGGCCTCTGCCCCTCAATTGTCACCATGTGTCAGGAAGTAGTACTCAGCTTTGCAAGTTAAGTACTTAGATTTTGAAATTTAACTCATGGTTGATCAGACTCCAGGTGATGGAAGAGTCCTCCTTAGTCAGTGAATGGCAGGGAGCTCCCACTGGGTTTGCACAGGACTTTGTGGGAGTAATGAGTTTGTGTTGAGCTAAGTCATTAAGATTTGGGGGTTTGTCTGTTATGTTAACTTGTGCCAATATAGAAATAGTCTTGAGGTGGACTGCTGCCATTAGCAAAACCTAAAATACATAGCATTGCTTTAGCCACTGGAGGTGGGGTGAGTTGGGATGAGGAAACTAATATTGGAAGCTGAAAAGATGATGATTGCTGTTGTATTGTGACAAAATATTTTGGTAAGCTATTGCTTCTAAAAATGGAGCAGGCAGACCACTGACTAATGAACTTGTAGTGCTATGAAAAGAGAATGAAAAAGAGAACTTTAGTAGTGTGTGAGATTATTGACTATGTTTAACAAGATATTACAAGAAAGAGATGGCTCAGGAGAAAACTGGTCAGTTTATAAACGAGAAAAGGTGCAGAAAGAGTTTGAAATTCATGTCCTTGAAATTTGGAGGAGTTGACTACTTCTAGAGTCCAAACAATAAAAGATGGTACTTAGAAAGACTTTGAGGGGGAAAATGTTTCTCAGTTGATTAACATTCCTCAAGGCAAATATTGCTCAATATGTGGGCTTCCCATTCAAGTGAATTTCAGCATTCACCATGAAGTTGTGGAAAGGAGGCATGGAAGTGAGGAAGCAAAGAAATAAATCAGATCTAAGAACTGTTGGAAAGTTCTTTGAGTGTGTGCCTGTGGTCCAATGAAGTGAGAAGCAAAGAGAGTTTTTAGGAACTAGATAACTAAAGCAACCATGTAAAGACATTTGCATATTCAGAACTTAAAAAAACCCCTGGGGTCCCAATAGGAAACAATTAGAGAAAGCTAGAATTACTGTTGCTTCAAATATGTCCGAAGAGACTAAGGAAAAAGAAGAATCTCTTAGAGGATGAATCAAAGAAGCAAGGAGAACAATGAAAAAAGAAACTCATCTTAGAACATGGAGCCTCTATTCTGAGGGTAGGAGGACTTCCCAGTATCTGCCCAGCTGGGTTCCAGCATTGCTGCCAACTCATGACTGCTGTGTATCATCCACTGGTTTCTTTTCAGGTGTTAAGTATTTCCACATACCTTAGAGGGTGGGTATGAATGAACATCCATATATTTGGAGAGGAAGTAGATAACTTCTCTTTTCCAGATCAGGATCAGGACCAAGAAAATTAACAACTATTTGAATCTGATGGAGAGACAGTTGGACATCACCCAGAAAGACTGAACTTTGAGTTCAGTGCAGCAGTATATAGCTAGAACTTTGATTTGTCTCCCTTGTGGAGAAGATAGTGTGTATTTTGTGTTGGAAGAAGGAAGCAAGTAAATATTTGGTGATGAGAAGGGTGGATCATGGCAGATATAGTAAATGATGATCAAATAGTCCATAAGCTCATTTACATTTCTCTGCAGTTAGATTGGGCATGTGATTATTTAGTGGAAGTGGTCTATTCCTACAGGTAGCCATTCTGAATCTTTTCACACCAATTTGTATTTGTTTACGGTACTTTTATTTCAGATGATAGTTCCAAAATTGCCTCTACATTCCGGTATATATCCTGCTTGGAGCTTGCATCACTATCCATTCACCATCAGTAGATGCTACGCTGTTTTTCTGGTGATAATGTTATCCAGCACTTAGGGACCAAAACTTAGTTATAATTCTAACTTGAGCAGGCTTCTCCCTAAATCTACCCATCCTGGAAACAGATTCTTGTTTTTATGTCTTTGCCATTTTTGGGATCAACTAGAAATGCTACACACAAATGTGAGAGATTTCATTACCTTCAGAGTATTGTCTATTTTAAGTCCTCACCATATTTGTCAACTGGGAAACTTTGCCTCAGTGAGCCTTGCAGAGAATGTGATTGGCTAGAATTACAAGTTTTCAGTTTTGAGTCACTTCTCCAAAATGTTACCCTAAGGATTTCAGCAATTCTATTTCTTGGCCTAGAAAGAAGATGACTCACTCAACCAGAATCTATTCTTAAGTAAAAAAAAAAGTCACAAGAGAGACTCTTGCTGATGTGGTGGCGAAAAGGAAGACTCTTATCCAAGTAATTGCTTCCTGACCTCCAGGCCTAGAGCTCTAATTCTACTGACGTCTCTGGTTGTCTAGAGTATCACTGACATTGCTAATGCGATTGGCTTTATCCGAAGGTATACATTCCTCTCTCCTAAACTGCCTTCCGTAGACATGCATGTAAAACTGTCTCTATTTATGGATCATAGCAGATAGGACTAGGTATTTCTCTTCCTCTGACCTACTAATTCCTGTGAGCTACCATCTTCACTCTTTGCCCAGCAGCTAAGAGAGAAGCTAGCCAAGTTTGTGCCTCCAAGGGACAGCACCAGGAAGACAGGCAACCAGGGCAGGCCCCAGGACCAGTGCTGATGTCCATATAGGATGGAAGCTGTCGTGAAGAGGTCGGTCAGCACTATGACTGGATGTTTCTCCCATGATCTGGTATGTAAGTAGGATGGTTTCCTATTGGGACTATTGGATGTGCCCCAAATTCCTTTCTCTGTGCTGCCAGGGGATGAGTTATGACTTCTGGTGGAGAAGGTAGGTGGTGATGAAAAGGAACAGGTTTTGTACTTAAATAACTCAGATTCCACAGATATGGGCTATATCATTCCACACTTATCACATGGATGCAAGTAAAGGTAATCACAGCAGATTTTCCATCATCCGAGTATTCAATATCGAGGTCTCCTTAGTTTTGACTAAATGTTATTGTACCGTAAAACACTAATAAATTGACCTCTTGTAAAATTAGCCCCACTCAATAGTAGTGTCTGTCTCTGCTTGTGGCATCAGCATCCTGCACTGTTGGTTCTGGCTGGTTTCTCATGTGGCAAACAATTGACACTAACATGAAAACACAAGGGAAATTGATGGCAGAGGGAAATGGAAAATGTTGCAAAAGGTGTGAGATTTCACAAAGTTGATAAAAGTGATGCTGGAAATATCATTGACAAATAAAGGTCTATAACCATAGACATGCAAAAGAGAATCATTGAAATCTCAATATTTTTCTTGAAAAAAATTACTGAACTTCTTGGATATGTTTGTGACAATGACATTTTTCCCTAGGATCTTCTGGGCATGTATAAGGTAAAGACTTCTGTTATTTTGCTGTTAGTTTGGATGGAAAAGTTATATTAAATCCAAGCAAGTCCCACTTGATCTATTTTTGTTCCTTCTAAGAATTAACAACTGGTTGCAATGATGATCTATACTTTATTATATTGTGCAAAACTTATTTTTACAATTTTAGTTCTATTTCTTTTTCAGGCTAGAGTTACAATAGAATTTTTATCTCCTACTACTTATTACGTGTCCCTATTTTAAGGGGACTTAAAACCTTTCAGGTTCCAGAAAGGAGGACCTTCTGTGTTTGTAATAATGGAATGGAAGTTATTTAATTTCATTTTCATAATAAGCAACCCAAATACATTGCAGGTAAAAATGCAATATGCAATTTCAAAAATATATAAATAAAATATTAAAAATATATGTATAACATTCCTGTCTTTATAAGGTATGCTTTAAAAAAAATTAATAGTATTTATCAGATTATTTGCCACTTTGTCCACTTCCAAGGCTCTGCACCCTCAGGTTTATTGTCAGTTGATAGGCAATGTCTCAATGTTTAAATAACCCTCTATTTTCTCAGTCACTTAAGTGGAGCTGCTTACTTGAATTTTTCTGATGTGATTCGTTCTTATTTCTCAGGAGCTGACCACATGCCCTGATCCTGAGTGTTGGAGTAAACTCCTTATGCTGGTTTTCCACAAAGTAATGCAGTGGAAAACTTAAGTTATAAGTCAAAACCCTTTTTGTTGGGTTTGTGAAAATCACTTATCAGGTAAGGCCTTAGTTTCATAATCTCTAAAACAGGGTTAACATGATTCTTTTATTCCTGTTACATGGTTGTTGTGAGACTCAAATGAGATGATGACTATGTTTCAATGACACCTTATACACTGTAAAAAAACTAATGTTAATGAAGCTTCTATCAGGAACCTGGTACTGGGCTGAGTGATTTATAGACTTTGTCTTGTGGTCGTGTGCAAGGTTTAGATATTTGTATTATAATGCCGCATGCCCATCCTAATAGTCTTTGATTATTGTGAAGCAAATTCCCTGCTCTAGTTCTTTGACCCTCACAGTGGAGACCTCCAATCCCATTATGTCTTCCTGAGTTGTTTCCAATAGACTCGTACTCAGGCTGTCCGAGTGAGTAACTCAGTATAACCCAGTGACCTTGGGACACAGCCTGTCCAAAGGGAAGACCACCCAGCAACTCAGACTCCAGAGTGCTGAACCATCTCTTAGTGCTCTTTCTCTCTCACCACCCTTCCCCCAGCCCAACTTCCAGCAAATTTAAAAGATCTGTCAATTCCACCTTTGTACTATCCCTTGAATCCATTTCTACTCCATCTCTTCTTTACTAGTGGTCTATTTTAGGTTATTGTTAGGTCTCACCCGGATGCCCCTTGTAGGATGGCCAGTGAGTTGGCCTTCTCTGAGGATTTAAGGCCCCTGCTGGCGGGAGTTGGCACTCCTGTAGGCAGCTGGAGAAGCAACAGGGCCAGAGTAAGAATTCCATCTGGGGCCTGTGTCTCAGAATTCACTTTGATATAGATTTCTATTTCTTAGTTCTAGGGTGATGCCCAGGGGGTGACTTGGCAGCATGAGTTAGGAGGTTTTAGTTTCCTCATAATTTTCATTTTCTCATAACCTGAACAGATACAGTCCATTTTTCATAACCTAAACAGATACAGTCCAGGTTTACCATGCACATACAACTTTAAGCCACCAACACCCTTTCCAGTTAGATCGCCAATCCTGAGCGCCCACAAATGCAGGGATTCCAGAGTCATGGAACCCACTCCTGCAACAGGATTTACCTGGCATCTTCAGTGGGTGGGTTGACTTACTCTGCTTGCTAGATCCAGCTTTGTCATTTGCTTTTCCTCTCCTGACTATCTTTCTTTAAGTTTCAATCTCATTCATCTTCTAGACTCCTAACTTCTTCAGTTACCTGTGGCCTACTCCAGATCTCTCTGGTTCCTTCTTCATTGAAGGGACAGGGGTTTACTGTAGAATTATATATAAAAAAAATGAAGTTTGGAAACAGTTGATTTTAAAACTATTTTGACTATTTTTCATTAAAACCAAGTAAACACACACATACATACACATATGTGATTACTGAAACTAATGTTCACATAAACAATACTAACACTAGCACATGTGATGCATTTGATATTTTTCTATTCTATTCTATTTTTTTTTTTTTTTGAATTGGAGTCTCACTCTGTCGCCCAGACTGGAGTGCAGTGACCGCTTCCGGCCACCGCAGCCTCGACCTGCTGGGCTCTGGCGATCCTTCCGCCTCAGCCTTCCAAGTAGCCGGAATTACAGGCATGCGCTACCACGCCCGGCTGATTTTTTGATTTATTGTAGAGATGAGGTCTCGCTGCTCAGGCGAGTCTCGAACCTGTGGGCTCAGGCAATCTACTCACCTCAGCCTCCCAAAGGCGCGGGATTACAGGCTAAGCCACCGAGCCTGGCTCTATTCCATTTTTTCTTTAAAGTCACTTCTGACCCACCAACTGCTCCTGATTGATTGAAGGAGTTCAACTTGCCGTTTGAAAATGCTCTCCTAGGGAAAGCTTCTGTGGAAAAAGTGGAACTGAACTGGGTGGGGCCTTATTTATAACAGTAACCAGAGTTTGATATAAGTTTTAATTGTGTTCATTTCTTCTTTTACAGAATATGTATAAGTGAGTTGGAAAGGAGAATCCCAATTCATCTCTTTTGGTAGCGTGTGTCTGCAGAAGAACAATTTAAAGAAATACTTTTTTTCAGTCAAAGTATTTAGAGTAAATTCATAAGGCATGTTGTCTCTGTTATCCATAATCAGGGATTAAAAAGTGCAGCAAGATTGCTGTGGGTTATTCTGCCATCTCCATGAACTACTTTCCCAGTACTGTCAGTCTTGTTGGAGAATTTGAGATGGGAATGTGGATGGCTTTAAGGTCCTCAGCTCTAGGTTAGAAGAGTTAGTAGAGGTGATAAAGCTTTGCTCTCAGCCTGAGAGGGGATCTTCATGGGAGCTTGACAATGATAGTTGCTGGAGTTAGATCTAGAAGAACTCTACTTACAAAGAACTTTGTATCCCAGGGGTCCTTAATACTGGGTCTACTGTGGAATTGCCTGGGAAGTTTTTGTTGATTTATTTTTTAACATTTGATTATGGAAAAATTCAAACCAATATGAAAGTAGAAAGAAAAATATACTGAATTCCCATGTACCCATCACTCAGCTTCAACTATTGTCAATTCATGAGCAGCCACATCTTCTCTATACCTTACACACTTCCCACACCTGCTGTATTATTTTGAAGTGAACTCCAAAAAATAATAGACTTTCACCCCTGAATATTTCATTTCTTATCTCTAAAGGATGATAACTTCACTTTTTTTTTTTAGTGGAGTCTCACTCCATCACCCAGCCTGGAGTGCAGTGGCATGCTCATGGCCACTCCAGCGTTGACCTGCTGGGCTCTGGTAATCCTTTCACCTCAGCCTCCCAAGTAGCTGGAACTATAGGCACGCACTACCATGCCCAGCTAATTTTTTAAAAATTTATTGTAGAGACAAGGTCTCACCAAGTTGCCTGGGCTGGTCTCGAGCCTTTGGGCTCAGGCAATCCACTTGCCTTAGCCTCCCAAAGTGCTGGGATTATAGGCTAAGCCACTGAGCCTGGCTGACTTCACTTTTTAAACAAAATCACAATAGTATCACCACAATAGAGAGATTGTGAAGAGTTTCAAACGCCTGGATCCCAGGTCAATTCAATCAGAATATCTGGGGATGGGTATTGGTGTTTTCATAAAGTTCCAAGGTGAGTCTAGTGTCATTATCACTCTTGGTTTAGGGGCAGAAATTGCATGGTCAGTACTAAGGACTTTTATGGAGGATGCTCATAAGTAGGCAACAACTATAGCGGATGCCTCTATTGGTTCCTCTTTTCTTTGTCCACTCTTACCCTTAGCAAACCACCTCAGTTCAGACCTCACCTCTCTATAGATAATTCCAAATATCATCATCTTCTAGTCCTGACCTGACAATCTGCACTCCAGTCTCAGCTATCTCACTTGAAACAGAACATTTTTACTAGTATGTTCCATCACCTAAAGCTTAATATGCTAAAAACAGACTTTTTTTCTCAGTTTCCCAAAACAGTCTTCGTCTCTCAATGGCTCTATTTCTGTCATCAGGAAGGTTATGATTTTGGCTTTTCCTTGTCACTCATATGCCAACCAGAACCTAAATCTGTCAGTTTTTCACATGTGATGCAGCTCACATCCATCCTGTTCTTTTCATTCAATGCTCACCCCCTTCAGTCCCCCGTCTTTTCAGGCTACATTATTGCAATAATGTCCTAATTTGTTCTTTTTCCTCTGCTTCTAACCCACTCCATATTCTGAAGCTATGTGAATTTTCTTAAAACACAGTTGTGGACTCTGACCTGAAGATGGCGACGGCATAGATGGAACCGTGAGATTCTCCGAACTTGAGTTCCCAAAAAGACCCTTACTTTTCTTCCTACACTCCCCTGCCCACCGCCAGCCGGCTACACTGGTATGAGGCCTGGGGACCTTTGGTCCCATGCAGGGCCAGATATTGCGGTCCAACCGCGGCTGCTCCACAATATGTGATTCCGGCTGGCTGGAGAATCCAGAATCCTGAATCCCAGCTCCCTCCCTGTCTGCATCGTCACGACCAGCACCCAGCACCAACCTGCCGGTCACCCAGGGAGGCTTTGGGCACCCGCCCTTCAGAGATGCTGGTCCCATTTCTGGCTGATGTGCCCTGTGAGGGACCCAGAGCCACCACCTGCCCTCTGGAGCTTTGGAGATCTGAAGCCCCAGGCCCACCCTGGCTGAGGCACTCAGTGTGTGACTGCAAGCCCGTGTAAGGGAGCAGAACCCCAAGCTGGTGTAAGGTGCCAGTCAGAGGCTTCCAGCTCCAGAGTAGGGAACACCCTACCCTCTTCTCCACCCCAGCCTGCTGGTGGCACCCTGGATCCAGCACCCAGTTGTGCAGGTGGTCCCGCCTAGAGACCCACAGGAGTATCCCTAAAAGTGAAACTACCACCTCCACCATTTCCAAGGCATAGTTACACCGCATCACCCCACTCACCTATCAGAGCCTCCACACTGACATCGTTAAACAGGAGACAAAGCCCCTCCCCTACACTGAATAGAGACCAGGGTCACAGATCTCCCAGGCAGTAGGCTAGCTGCCTGCAACAAAAACAGAGGGGAGAGGCTGGAGATTAAAGCTCAAGGGACTTTAACCACTAAGGGATGAGAGAAAAATCTACACAAATGAATAAAAACCAAAAGAAGAATATGGGTCTCTCCCAGACTCCTGGGAGGGCAGACACTGAGAAAACTGACTTTGGAATGCAAACAATGAAGAGCTCCCAGAATGACTGGTTTCAAGCTACAAAATTAGATATCAAGACATTAATGGAGTGATTAAAAAGAACTGAGGAGACTCAAGAAGAAACTAGAAAGGAGCTGATATCTGAGATAACAGTAATCAAGAATATTGTGAATGAAATAAATAACAAACTGATAAGCATGGAAAGCAGAATTACCCAAGCAGAAGAAAGAATCTCAGAGCTTGAGGACCAAAATATAGAACTAAACCAAACTCTCAAAAACACAGAAAACAAGCTCAAAAAGACAGACAAAAACCTTCAAGAGATGAGCGATTACTTCAAGAGACAGAACCAAAGAGTAATTGGACTTCCTAAGGCAGAAAGAGAGACAGAGACCACAGTAGAACAAACGTTCCATGAGATCATTCAAGAAAACTTCCCTTATCTAATCAATGATGCAAAAACTCAAACACAGGAGATTCAGAGAACCCCTGCAAGACAATAAATGAGAAAACCAACTCCTAGACACATAATAATTCGCCTAAACAAAGTAGGCATAAAAGAAAAAATCCTAAAGGCAGCAAGAGAAAAAGGCCAGGTCACCTACCAGGGAAAACCAATTAAAATAGCAGCAGATTTATCTACAGAAACCCTGCAGGCTAGGAGAGCTTGGAGCCCTACCTTCAAAGTCCTAAAAGATAAACAATTTCAACCAAGGATAACCTACCCAACCAGATTAAGCTTCATCAGCAAGGGAGAATTAAAATCTTTCCCAGATATCCAATCCCTAAGAACTTATGCTGCCACCAAATCACCTCTACATGAAACACTTAAGAAAGCACTAAACACAGAAGAAAAGGGGGGAAAAAAGAATAACATTCTTCACAAGAGTACAGGAAAAAGAATAAAATACACATGAACCAACCCCCAAAACAAAAGAAAAACAATAAACCAAGTGGAAGAACAACTCTATAAAAACTCTATGATAGGGATGAACTCTCACATTTCAATAGTTAGCCTGAACGTGAATGGACTAAATGCACCACTGAAAAGACATAGAATGGCAAAATGGATAAAATATCACCAGGAAACAATATACTGCCTTCAAGAGACCCATCTCACTAGAAAGGACATACACAGACTCAAAGTAAGAGGATGGGAAACAAATTTTCAAGCGAATGGAACACAAAAGAAAGGAGAAGTCGCAATCCTAATTTCAGACAAAATACCATTTAAGCTATGAAAAATTAAAAAAGATACAGAGGGCCACTACATAATGATAAAAGGTTCACTCCATCAACAAGAAATATCTATCCTAAACATATATGCACCTAACATAGGTGCACCAACTTTTATAAAGCAACTCCTAGGAAAACTAAAGAAAGATATTGACTCTAACACTATCATAACTGGGGATTTTAATACCCATTCACAACCCTAGACAGGTCATCGGGACAAAAAATCAGCAATGACATTCGGAACCTCAATGTGACTCTGAACCAAATGGACTTAATTGATACCTACAGAACACTCCATCCAAAGACCAGAGAATACACATTCTACTCATCACCACATGGAACATATTCCAAGATTGACCACATAATTGGCCATAAATCAAGCATAAGCAAATTTAAAAGGACCGAAGTTCTACCATGCACCTTCTCGGACCACAGTGGAATAAAAATAAACATTAACACCAACAAGGTCTCCCCAAAATCCACAAAGACATGGTCACTAAACAGCATGATGCTAAACAACTCCTGGGTCAATGATGAAATCAAAACAGAGATCAAAAGATACCTGGAAACAAATGAGAATGAAGAAACATCTTACCAAAATCTCTGGGACACCTTAAAAGCTGTAATAAGAGGGGAATTTATATCTTACAAACATACATGAAGAAAATGGAAGGAACACAAATTAACAGCCTAACAAGCCACCTAAGGAAGCTGGAAAAGCAAGACCACAAAAATCCTTATTTCAGCAGAAGAATCCAGATCACCAAAATAAAAGCCCAAATCCAGGACATAGAAGACAAAAGACAATACAAAAAAATCAATGAAACAAAAAGCTGGTTCTTCGAAAGGATAAACAAGATCGATGGTCCCCTAGCTAGACTGACCAAGAGAAAGAAAGAAAAAACCCAAATAAGCACAATCAGAAACACAAAAGATAAAGTCACATCTGACCCTGAAGAAATACAAAAGATCATCAGAGACTACTACGGAAACAAACTTGAAAACCTCAAGGAAATGGAGAACTTTCTGTCATCACACAACCTACCTAGGTTGAAACAAGAAGAAATTGAGACTCTGAATAGACCAATAACAATCAAGGAAATTGACTATGTAATAAGAAAACTACCTACCAAAAAAGAATTCGGCTTTCCAGCAGAATTCTTCAAGACATTTAAAGAGGAACTGATTCCAATCCTAATGAAGCTATTTCAGGCAATTGAGAAGGATGGAACCCTCCCCAAATCATTTTATGAAGCTAACATCGCATTGATACCAAAGCCAGGTAAAGATTCAACAAAAAAGGGAACTACAGGCCAATATCTTTGATGAACATAGACGTTAAAATTCTCAACAAGATCCTAGCAAACTGGATTCAACAACACATCTCAAAGATCATCCATTATGACCAAGTAGGCTTCATTCCTGGGATGCAAGGCTGGTTCAACACTCGTAAAACAATAAATGTAATTAAATACATCAGCAGACGTCAAAGCAAAAAACACATGATTATATCATTAGATGCAGAAAAAGCTTTTGGTAAAATCCAGCATCCCTTCTTGATAAAAACCCTTGAACATCTAGGAATACAGGGAACATACCTCAAAGTAGTAAAAGCCATCTATGAGAAACCCATAGCCAGCATACTCCTAAACGGACAAAAATTGGAACCATTTCCCCTGAAACTGGAACAAGACAAGGATGCCCACTCTCATCCCTCCTGTTCAATATAGTACTGGAAGTCCTGGCTAGAGCAATCTGAGAAGAGAAGGCAGTCAGGGGTATCCAAATAGGAAAAGAGGAAGTCAGACTATCTCTCTTTGCAAGATGACATGATCATGTACCTTGAAAACCCAAGGGAATCTGTCAAAAACCTCCTTGCACTGATAAAGGCCTTCGACAAAGTCTCAGTATATAAAATAAACGTGCAAAAGACAATCGCATTTCTTTACACCAATAATAAACAAACAGAAACCCAAATAAGAAGCACAATTCCATTCACAATAGCCACAAAAAAAATGAAATACCTTGGAATCTTCCTAACCAGAGATGTGAAAGACCTTTACAATGAAAACTACAAAACTCTGCTCAAATAAATCAAAGATGACACAAACAAGTAGAAAAATATTCCATGCTCATGGATTGGAAGAATCAACATTGTGAAGATGTCCATCTTACCTAAGGCAATCTACAGATTCAATGCAATTCCTACCAAATTACCAGCAACATTCTTCTCAGGCCTAGAAAAAACAACACAGGAATTCATATGGAAACACAAACGACCAAGAATAGCCAGAACAATCCTCAGCAAAAAAAAAAAAAACAAAGCAGGTGGTATCACATTACCAGACTTCAAACTTTACTATAAAGCTACAATCATCAAAACAGCTTGGTTTTGGTACAGGAACAGGCATATAGATCAATGGAATAGAATTGAGATCCCAGAAGCAAAACCTCAATTTCTCAACCAATTCATCTTTGACAAAGCCTCCACCACCTATCACTGGGGAGAGGAGAACCTATTCAGTAAATGGTGCTGGGAAAACTGGCTGACCACATGCAGAAGATTGAAACAGGACCCCTATCTATCCCCATACACAAAAATTAACTCCAAATGGATCAGAGACCTAAATGTAAAACCTCAAACCATAAGAATCTTAGAAAATGCAGGACACACCCTCATGGAAATTGGAACTGGCATCCAATTCCTGAACAAAACTCGAAACCCACAGGCCATAAAGGATAAGATAGACAAGTGGGACCTCATCAAACTGACAAGCTTCTGCAAAGCCAAAGAAACCATCAAGAGAGCAGGTTGACAGCCTATAGACTGGGAAAAAGTATTTACCAACTCCAGATCTGACAAAGACTTAACATCTTGGATCTACAAGGAACTCAAATGTGCTGAAAAGAAAAAAACAAACAACCCCATTATAAAATGGGCAAAAGATATGAACAGACACTTCACAAAGGAAGACATTCGAGCAGCCAACAGACACATGAAGAAATGCTCAACCTCACTAATCATCAGGGAGATCCAAATCAAAACCACACTGAGATACCACCTAACTCCAGTCAGAATGGCAATTATCAATAACTCAGAAAATAATAGTTGTTGGAGAGGGTGTGGTGAAAAGGGAACACTCCTATACTGTTGGTGGGAGTGTAAACTAGTGCAACCTCTGTGGAAATCAGTGTGGCGATTCCTAAAAGCTCTAAACATCAACCTCCCATATGACCCTGCAATCCCCCTGCTGGGAATATACCCTGAAGAACTCAAACCACTCTATAAAAAAGATACCTGCACATGAATGTTTATCACAGCATTGTTCACAATAGCAAGAACCTGGAACCAACCATGCTGCCCATCAAAGGAGAACTGGATTTAAAAATTTGTGGTACATATATACGATGGAATACTATGCAGCCATAAAAAAGAACAAAACCATGAATTTCGCAGTAACCTGGGTGGAGCTAGAGTCTATAATACTGAGTGACCTCTCACAGAAACAAAGATCTGCGTATCACATATTCTCACTCATATAGTGGACCTTGATCATCCAACGCACTACCATAAGAAAATGACTGACAGTGGTGGGAAACTATGGGGTGGGATGGGACTAATGGTAGTAAACATCTGTCTGGGGATGGGGAGACACCTGTTATCAACAAGGGGGCCTGAATGAAGCATATTTGTATTCCTAACCCTTAACTGTTCCCCACAATATAAAAATAAAAAATATTGATTTAAAAAGAAAGAGTTGTAACAATTCATTTACCTAGTTAGATAAACCATAAATGAACTGCCATTATTTATAGGGTATATCTCAACTCCTTCATCAGGTATTTTAAATTCTCATTATTGTATTATCTCTTGCAAGAACCTTCACTTTAGACATATAGTGCACTAGTCTAGAACCTGCCATATACATTCTCACTTCCTCACCTTTGTTCATGCCACTCTCTCTTCTCTTACTACCCTATTTATTCTACCTTATCCTACTCGACACCCACCCTACCCTTCCCTACCCTGCCCTACCCTGCTCTACTCTACCCTATCCTATCCTATTTTATCCCATCCTATTCCATCCCATCCCATCCTATCCAATAGATCTCAAGTTCTTCCTCCTCCAAAAAAAAATCTCACAATCTACAATGACATCTTAATCTCCTATAGCACTTACTATAGACAGCTTTTATTGTTCGTTGCCATGTCATATATATACATTCAAAACATACATGTATATGTATTTTATTCAATTTCTGCCCTAAAAAACCAGAAACTTTGTTTAATATTACGTTTTCATCATATCAGCCAACATCATATTTTGTATACAGTAAAAGATATAATAGATCTTCAATACATATTGATTGATTGATTTTGAGTGTACTCTAGAGTATAGCACTGCATTTTCAGAGACCCATCATTAGCAGGGGAAGAACACATCACACGGCAACTTCAATAATAGCTTGATTGATTTTCTATTTGTTGTTCTCAATTGATGATGATCACTCCAAATTTGATAATTGTTTGTAATCTACTGCGGACACCACAGGCAGAGTTGAAGAATGACCTCATACAAATGAAATGCAAAGTGCTTCCTTCTCTCAAATGCAGCATAAGCACCAGAGGCCAAAATTCCATCTCTGTTCTACAAGTGGAACCTTGGGCAAGGCACTCCCTTGATGCTGGTGTCTTCCCCTGTGAAGCTAAGAGGTAAAGACTAGACTACATGCCCTCTAAGTTTCTTTCTAACCAGAATATTTTAAAAATTGAAGGCACTTTCTGCTCCTTGGTGCACAGTGGCTGCCCAGAACTTGAGTTTGGAAGAAAAATAATGGAGGCACTACTCATGGAGGATTTATGTTTCAAAGGCAGCTGAAAAGGCAAGGATTGAGTATGGTCGAATTTGCCTACAAAAGTCTCTTAGGTTCTTTTCCTGTGATTGTACATCAGGTGAAGAACTGAGATTGGTTCACATTTAGAAGACATAATAATAAGCAAAACAAAACAGAACTTTAATCACTAGAGATCCATTCAACAGGAGATCACAATGAAAATGCTCACAAGACCTGGGGTAGCTGCAGAACAGCAGATCTAAGACTTCATCCATCAGTTGTTGGATCCATGTGCACTGTGTGGAATGGCAATTGGTGTGGTCTTCACCATAAACTGTTTCCCTCTCTCTCTCTGGTGTGTGGATGAAATTGCTAGCATTTCGTGACCATGTGTGTAATATTAGGGTCATAGCTGCCACTTACAGACCAGACCATGCTTCTGAAAGGATTAGGAGAAACCTATCATGTCTTAGAGGCAAAATTCACTATCTTCTTAAAAATTTGGTGCTAAGGGGAGCATTTTCCCCTCCCCTGCTTCTGCTCTGCATCTCTTTTGGAAAGCAGCCAGTCCACACTCTGATTCCTTCACAAGGCCAAAGAAATGCCAATTCAGCATTGAGAGCCATCGGGAAGTGATTGAGAGGCTGGCAAAATCCCAGATCTCCTATTTAGGACTGAACAGTGTGTGTGGGGGTCTCTTTATTTCTCACAGAGAAATGTCAAGACATTGTATCCCTCAAATAGCAAACATTGCAGAGGAATGGACGTGTGGGTCTGGATATAGCTTCTGGACTAATTTAATTTGGTTATCACTGTTCATTCTTTTTGATACAGGAGACTCATTTCTGAGCATCTGCTTTGAACTTCTGAGACAAGAAAATACCAAAAGTTCCCAGTTTTCACCACAACCATTCTCACATTTCAAACTGCTGAATCTAAGTATGAGGAGAGAGTAAAATTGTGAAGAAAAAAACAAATTCAAAGTCTTTAGACTAATTAAGCTTTTTTTAAAAAAATAAAAGAGTGAAGAAAATTAAGTATGTGCTTAGACTCTCAGTTTTATTTGGGACTTAATGGATTCAATAAAAGCCTAGATAAAGCTGGAGACTAAAATACTTAGGTTATGGAGTTTGTTTAGCAATAGGAATGCACAGTGTTTGGATTCTAGAACTTGACCCACAGAGGCTGGTGCTTAGGTGAGTTTAGCACAAACACCACACATGCGCACTCTGCTCTGAGATTAACTTCTTCTCTCTGATGCCTTCCCACCCCTGCCTTCACTCTAGGCCTCTGTCCTATCCCTATTCCCTTCCAGCTCTTACCTCACAGTCAACTAATCTCTGTAAAGCTTAGCCAAGAATAGCTTAAGGTGTTTTTCTCCCATTCAATAATTCAAACTTCAAAAGACTGACTCCCAAACAGACACTTTTCAGGTGTTAGAGGCGATATTTTGAGATGCAGATCCCTTACCAACATTTCTCATAAAAGGTAGCGCATGCCTGTAATTCCGGCTACTTGGAAGGCTGAGGCGGAAGGATCGCCAGAGCCAAGCAAGTCGAGGCTGTGGTGGCCGGGAGCAACCACTGCACTCCAGTCTGGGCGACAGAGTGAGACTCCAACTCAAAAAAAAAAAAAAAAAGGACCACTGTTGAGTTATTCACTCTCCTTGCTCACAGATAATTGCACTAAAAGTTCTTCCTTGCCAGAATAATCACTCCTCAAGGGCAGAGACAGTGCTCACCATTCTATCTCCAGGACACAGCATAGTGCATGACATGTAAAATGTGTTCAAACAAAGAGGGAAACTGAGGAAGGTTTTAGAGTCAAAGAATGGTGGAGCTAGGGAGGCTGCTTAGAACTCCTCTGGTGCTCCCTCCAACCACAGATGAGAAGAATGACTAGAAAAGGTAAAGGAACAGAGAGTCCAGTCACATATTTCTTTTCTAAGTAGTTAAATAACTTCCTCAAGGTCATATAACTAAAAAGAAGCAGAGTCAGGATTTGAATGTAAAATAGTTGTTCCCAAGCTTAGTACTCTGCTTAGGTACATTATTTTTTGCATTATTTCATACTTCTAATATGCTTTTATGGCTAACATTTTTATCCCCATTATAGACTGGGATACCAAGCCTCAATGGAGTGTAAGTAACTTGCTCAATGTCATAGGGCTGGCCAGTGACAGAGCAGGGCTTGGAACTCAGACCTCAGACCTGTCTGATTCCAAAGCACATGTTCATCTTGTCTCATCCACCTGTCTCCTAGGAAAATGCTTTGAGATAAATCACTAATCAGGCCCAAGATTACAAAGCTTATTAGAGGCAGAGTCATCATTAAATTGAACAGCACCTGACCCCAATCCAGTTTGGGGTGTCACTGACTGGTTGTAAATGAAATAACTCTCTGGGATTCCATAGTTGCCTTTGTTGTACTGGTTCATTTCAAACACTGGACAGTGACATCACATCCGTTCAATAGCTACTGAAGGAGGCCTTATTTCAAGACCCCACTCTTTAGTTGTCATGGGAATGGACCTGAGGTTTTCTTCTTCTTAGGGGTCTTTCCCATTGACGAGTATGTCTTCACTCATTTTTCGTCCTCTTCTGCTCTGAATTGGCAGCTGTTCTGGAAGAATAACTTTACTGTTGAAAGGCCTGTGAAAAATCCTTGGCATAAGTTGAGAATGTTTTTTTAAAAAGATAGTCATTTTGGTGTTGCTTTCTTGTTTGTGTTCCACATAAATTTGGCCTGACTTCTTAAGGGATTAGCAATCTGATCATGTTACCACTCAGCTTAACGTCACTGTTGGGTCCCCACTACCTACAGAATAGAGCCCAATAGAGACACTTCTTGCAAATCCTACCCCCCAGGTTTATTCCCCTATGTTCCCAGCCACGTATCCCTTGCTTCATCCATATGAATTTTCTGAATTTTCTAGGCTCTTCCATGACTATACGCACAGCATTTCTCCATCTCTGATGGGTCCATCCCAGCTCATTTTTCAAAACCTAGCTCAAATTCATCACTTTTGTAGTGCCTTTCTTAACGCCTGCAGGGCAGTGCTAGTGACCTCTGGGCTCTCTGTAGAGTACTTTGCACAAATCTTTCTGACAAGGGAAGCCTCAGGGCACCACACTTAGGAGCATCTCTTTTGCATTCAAATCCTGATTCTGCCTCTTTTGGTTACATGACTTTGAGGAAGTTACTTAACTTCTTAAATCTTAGTTTTGTTATTTAAAAAATAGGAATAATAATAATGCTACCTCATGAGGTCATTGTAACTATGATATTGATCTGTGTAGGGTGCCCAGCACAATGTCCCTGGACACACACACAGTAGGTAGGTGCTCAATGAATCACACACTCATTGTGATGTGGCTATTTTTTTCTTTACCTGCCTGTGTCCCTCTACTAGGTAATAAACTTCCAGAGGACAGACATTTGAGTCTTCTTCCTTGAGTTTTCCCCTGGCATATGATTGGAAGGCTGGCTACATGAGCAAGCGACCAATACTGTTGATGAGGGCCCCATGCTCAGGAAGGTCTCGTGCTTAGAATTTAATGCTCTATGATTGCTTCTTGAAATTTCTAATAATTTTACCTTTGAATTTGCATTAGCCTTTGAGTTAGTGCACGTGAAGTTCAGTGGGGACAACACTTAGTGCCTGGGTGCACACTGCCTCCCTACCTCTCCAGGAAGGACTCTTGCCTGCTCCCTGGCCTCTGGTTCCCTGGTCCCATCTAGCTTCTGCTTCCCTGCCTGTCCCAAGACTGCTGCTGCCCTCTCCAGAGCTGCTAACCATGTCATACTGATGAGGTAGACAGACACTCACATTCTACTGTCACTATGAACCCCCGGCAGGGCCTGGAAATGAATGGTGAAAGCTTGGAGTTGGGTGTGTGCCCCCATAGGGTCTCAGGTGGGGCAAGACAATGGCCATCTCTTTCCCAGGTTGGCAACTCCATGGAGTGCTGGGCGGGTGACTCAGTGGGGGCCTCTCACTCCGTACTAGATCCAGGTGCCTGTACATTCAGTGCCAAGGTTGCGGTCCCTTAGTAGGAGGGAGTAGCTATCCATGTGCTCTGGGGTGGCTGACCTATGGGAAGGGCAGATTGACTTCACTGCCCTGGGTGAGGCCCCAAATTTTTATTTGGTACTCAGCCCACAAATTACATAGCCAGTCCTGCTTATAGGTGCTCAACAACAACAAAAAAATGCATACTGAAGAAATGTAAGGTGAGAAGCCAGAGATGGTGGAGAGAAGATGGAAGAAGATGGCATCTGAGAACACCGGGCTCTTTATCAAAAATCACAAGCCCAGAAAGGCAGATGGCAGGCAATTAGACAGCTGGAGAGCTAGAAGGGAACGTGCTATTTCATAGGCCAACCTATAATGATATTGTTTTTCCATGTTCAAATACATGGTTCATTTTCCCCTTCTTAATTCAGTTTTACTCACTTTTTCCCCTCCACTCAGATCTATCCCAAGGCCCTAAAAATATCTTCTGTTTTCTTTTACCAGGATGAAACAAGGATCTACATTTGGAAGATGGTGAAATAGCGATAAAATCTCATTAGAAAGAATTCCTTATCATGAATATAATAACTGTGTTCAGACATGTTAAGTGCTTTCTCTTTAGCAGTCACTGTTCATAATGAAAAAGCAACGGGTGATAAATTCTCGGCAGCTTTCAACACAGTCTTTTCAGAGAACTTCCCACGGGTGAGGGAAGAGAGGGACTCTGGCGGAGTGCTTTCCAGATCTTTTGCTCTGCTTCCAGCAGCTATCTCTTCCTTGTCCTCCAGCTCTGAACCCCCATAAACATCCCAATCTCTAATTACTGTGCCAGGAAAGTTCATTTTGGCTGCTATAATTTTTTCCCACATGCTATATGACTTGATAAAAGGGAACTGAGGTAAACCGGGCTGTATCATATCAACAAATTCAACAAATATTGATCGAGACCCACTGGATTCAAGCTTCCCTTCATTTGCTAATTCAGTTCTGGAAAGAGAGAGACACACACATACACACACAAACACAGGCACGCACACACACAGACCAGGCATCAATTTGCCATCGTCTTCAGCGTATGCAGACTGGGCATATGATTTATAGCAGAACACTAATTAAAATGAAATCATTGAAAAATATTTGGGAGCGCAGTGGAATTCTTCATAACAGGGTGTGATCTATAGCAGACAATTAGAAGCATACATCAAGTCATTTGACTTACCCATTAGGAAAAGGTGGGAGGGGGTGGGGGGAGGCAAAAATGAGGGCGAAAACAGAGGCTGTTTTGCAAGTTTCATATCCGACAGTCCTCTCTCCCCACAGTGCTGAGTAAGCCTACAGTTCCACCTCAAAGATTTTCCAGCCTGAATTTTTCAACCTTTTCCCCAGGTCTCTGCCAGCCCAAGTTACCGGCTCCGATTCCGCCCCCCATTCCTTTCTCTTTCCCCCTCCCCTCTTTCTCCCTTCTCTCTTTGTCCTCCCCTTCTCTTTTACAACCGGGGACAATGTGTGAAATGCTAAATGTGCCATGTACCTCCAGGCTCAGCTGCATTTTATGTGCTGCATGTTTTTACATTAATTTATCAAAACACAAACATAGCAAAACTGCAATGCTAATATAAAGTCTATAGTCTGTCATTTAAAAAAAATGTAAAAGCACCCAGTGAAAATACACAAAACAAACCCAGCCAGCATTCAAACTGCTTTGAAAATAAAGTGGGATTTGTTTGCAAGGATTTAAATTGGTAAATTATTTGAATTTCTCCACCCCTGGGTGAATGATTTAGATGGCCTTGACCCCAGCCTGACTGCAGGGATTAATGTGGGATAATGATTGCTGAGGCTATCATTGCAGCCGGCATCATTAATTATCCTTATTGATTGCAGCTTTCAAAGATAAAGCATTATGCTGACTGGAAAATACCCTCTTCCTGCAAGGTCAAGGCTAAAATAGGGAAGCTAAATAATTGCATTAACAAACAAAGAAATAAAAATAACCTCTCAGAACATTGTGTAATTAAGATCCAATTACAACGTTTGTTCTTGTTTACAAAATGACAGAGTTCTTCTTGTCAAGTCATTTTCCCGAAAATTGCTTCAGTACATGATAATCGCATTATAGCAGGTAACCAGAAGGGAGCATTAAAAGGGGGATCAGTTTCCTTGGATAGCTGCCACTGAGCTTGCTGTCTGACTCACCTACGAAAGTGTGAGGGCCCCGAGGGACTCGTCTAAAAATACTAATGATATGTTAAATGAAGGGGGTTAGATGGAGGAAGTAATAATTGGGCCTCAAATCCTATTATATTTCTTTTGGATGGTGTAATGGAGCTTAGAGATATCCCAAGGATGTTATCACCGCCCACGTCTTTCTTTACCCCCCTTCTCTGGCCACATCATCTCCATTGCTGTGAGAATCTTGGCTCCAAAGCCCTATTTGGTTGTAAATTTCTCTGGTGAAGGGGAATGGTATAACAACTTCTCTGCTATTGATCAGATTTTTTATTTTTTTTTTCTTTTTTAAACAGGAGTCTTTTAAGCATAAAATCCAAAACAATGAGTGATTTTTCTATGCAAAAAAAAAATATTTCAAACGAATTGCTTAGGTTTTTCCTCCATCAAAGGTCTTCTGCTAATGTTCTGAAGCAGCCCTATTAAGGTCTGTTTAGAAAAAGGATGGGCTTGGGGTACTGAGAGCGGGTGCAGGAGTGGTGAGTCCACTCTTCAGCAGTGGGGTTTATGGCCAACGCCAGGCATTTGGCCTCTTGGGGACTTAGTTCCTTCATTGAGAAAGTGGGATTATTAATACCATCCTGCCTTAGGATGAATTGAAAACTAAGAGCATAGCAACAATAAAACCCTGCTATATAAACAATTTCTTATATAGTGGAATTCCTTAAGTTAAAGATGTTGCCAAAAGAAAGGGTGATGCTTTATACTTTATTTAATGAGAGGTTGGTGGTGGAGAGTGGGGGTGGACAGAGAAAGAATGAGTGAGAGAGAGAAAACCATCATTCATTACTCTCTTACAATGGGTTAGACACAGTGCTGAGCATTTTAATTATTTTGTTTAATCCTCACAACTGCTCTGTGAAAGATACTGTTATTATTCTCATTTTAGAAACAGATGGGAGAAGTTGAAGCTCAGAGAGGTTAAGTAATTTTCCTGCTAACACACAACTGAGAAGTAGTGGAGCAGAGATTTAAACTCAGGTCATGACTGATTATGAAATCTGTGTTCTTTTTAATCTATGTATTTCCAGGGAAAGACTATATTTCCAGGCTTGCGCCTCTGCCACTTAAACCCAGCCCCCAGGTTCCTCTACTAGTCTCTTACATTCTACATTTCTTAATATAGACAGGAAAGATGGATACATTTTTGTTGTAAAAATTCACACAATGTGTGAGTTTATAGGACAAAAAGGCCCTTGCCCCCAAACCTTACACTTCTAGCTGTAGCCACTGTTAAGAGTCTGGTGTGCATTTTTTTATACCCTTCTTTTTATTTTTGTATACTTAAATGCATACATTTTATTTTTTATTTTACATATAATGGGATTATAAGTTTTATTCTGCAACTTGTCTCTTTTCCTTAAGAGTATACCTAAGAGAGGTTTCCAAGCAGTATATTTAGATCCATCTGTTTCTTTATAATGACTTTGTAGACTTCCAGTGTAGGAATGTATCATAATTTATTTAACCTGCTTCTTACTTCGGGGCATTTAGGTTGTTTCCAATTGTACAATTACAGTCAATGCTGCAATGAACATCTGTGTACATCTATCTTTGTGAACACATGTGAACATTTCTCTAGGTTGTATTTCTAGAAGTCAAATCTCTAGGGCAAAAGATATATACATTGTAGACTTTGAGAGATAATGAAAAATTGCCCCTCAAAAAGACTGTGAATCTACACTTCCATGGAATGTGCACATTATGGAATGTGCCTGTTTTCTTCCATATTCACATGGACTGTTATTAATCCTCTAATTTTTCTGCCTTTTTAAAATGAGAAATTATGTTTTATTATGCTTATAAATTACATTTTACAGTGAGGTAAAATATTTTAATATGTTTATGGGCCATTTTTTAATCTTCTTGTAAAGCAACCATTCAAGTATTTCATTTTTCTATTGAGTTATTTAATAGACAGTTGCCTTTTTGCTGTTATTGTTATCAAAACATCCTAGAATCCTGGCCTGGCCAATTTGTTGATCTTGCCTAAGTCACTGAAGCTTGAGGAAATGATGCAAAACCACAGAGACAGTTGATTAATATTCCATAGCAGCTCTGCTAGTGCCAGTGGCTGTGTCCTCACCACATTATTTCTGATTGTCTAACTTTCATTTGTTTTTTGCTCAAGCTCCAAGCTTTCCATCAATATGGTGAGCTCTCCTATGGCCTTCCAAAACATTCTTTTTGCTTAAGTTAGCAAGAGATGGTTTCTGTTGATTGCAGCAAAAAACTCCAGAAGTTATAGTAATTAACAAGAGAGTGGATCATAGTCAAAAGATCCTCAAGGAGATGAGGAAGATCTGGAATTGGTTATGTAGCTGAATGGTCATGAAGGCAAGGAAAATTATATTGGTATCCAAAGGTTTGAATTTGGCAGTATCTGGAAAGAAGTAGTGAAACAATTGTGGATTATGTAAAATGATTTAAATGATTGCTTGTGGTACACTGGAATGAAGTGTCGATTGATGATAAGACTGTGGAAAACCATTTTGCTATTGCCACAAGGTGGTATGAAGAGACATGAGTAAGTCAAAACTGCCAGTAGGATAGGTGCTCCAGTGTTCTGGGTAGCTTAAAGAGAAGGAATAACAAACTCAAGTCTCTAAAGTTTTGACTCAAGGCATTGGCCTGAAGCTGAAAGACTTACTAGGATTAGCCTAAAAGATGTTAATTTCTGAACTGATATAGCTCAATATCAAATGAAGGTTTGAGGCCTATTAGCTGCCAAAATTATAATATCAACTGAATCCATAGCTTTAGTGGGTGTTTTATGTGAAAGTTAAGTAATCAATCAATAAAAATACCAAAGAGAACTGGAATAGGGATGTACAAGAGATTACAGAAGACTTTGGATTGTGCCGAGCCATGAATTCCCCACCTCCATGATCAGATGAGGCTATTATAACATTTTCACCTGAGAATGGAACCTACTGACATTCATCATTCTCTCCTCCATCCATTGCCTCTACTCACAAACTTGAAGCTGAGTGCCAGAGTGTGGCTTGGGGCCAATTACCAAAGCAAATGTGAGTAGATGAACTTGCACACCAAAAATGAATGACTGAAAATAAGAATTAAATAAATAAGAATTAAAAATTCTTATTGCTATATGGTATTCTATTGTATGAATATGCAACAATTTATCTATTGTTATGGACTTTTGGATTATTTCCACTTTTAAGATAATATGACAAATCCTATGCTTATACATAGTTTATAGTGAACTGCATTTTTATTGGGAATGCACCAGGGAGAGTACGTATGTTTGATTTTGGTAGATAAGGGTTTGCCAAAGAGATTGTACTAATTTACATTTCCACCAGGAGTGTTTGAGTGTTTCACTGGCTCTATATCATTCCTCACCAATACATAGTATTGTCAGTCTTTTTCATTCTTATATCCTGGTGGGTATGTAGTGATTTTACTGAGGTTTTACCTTGCATTTCCCTGATGACTGAGATTGAACACTCTTATATGTTTATTGATTATTTGGATATTTACTCATGTGAAATGTCTCACATGAGGCACATGGTCTAAATTTCTTGACTATTTTTTTTCTATTAGATTATCTACTTTAAAAAATTGATCTGTAGGGATTACTTAAATAGTCTGGATATGAGTTTTTTGTCACTTATCTATGCTGCAAATATTTTCTTTGACTTTGTGGCTTGCCTCTGGCTTAACGGTATCTTTTGATGAATGTTGATTATCTTTTCATTCTGTTAATGGTATTTTTCTTTGTACAGAAATTTAAAACGTTGAGGTACTCAAAACTAATGATTTTTTTTGTGTGGTTTGTAAATTTGTTTCTTACTTAGGCAGGTCTTTTCTGCCTCAAGATTTAAAAGCTCTTCTGTTATGACCTTAATTCTTAAGTCGTAATTATTAAGTAGTAAGTACCTTGATCTCCACACTCCCTTTTGCATTTGTCATGCCCTGTTTATAATAAAACACATTCTTATGGATACAAGGATCTGTTTTAAAACTCTTTATTCGATCCCACTAAACTTTTAGTCTATTTCTGCACCAATATAATACCGTTTTAATTACCAGAGATCCTAAATATATTTTGATAACTGGTAGGGCAAGTACTATCTATATTGTTGTTTTTCAAACATTCTTAGTATTTTCTCCCTTATATAAATGTAGAATCAGCTTGTTAAGTTTCATAAAATTTTACTGTTTGGATTTTGATTGAGATTGCATTAAATGTATAGATTTATTTGAGGAAAGGATTTACACTTTTAAAATACTGGGGCATAGCTGGGATCAGTGGCTCAGCCTGTAACCCACACTTTGGGAGCCTGAGGTGAGTGGAATGCCTGAGCCCGCGGGTTCGAGACCCACCTGGGCAATTTGGCAAGACCTCATCTCTACAATAATTCAAAAAATTAGCCAGGCATGGTAGTGCGCACCTGTAGTTCCAGCTACTTGGAAGGCTGAGGCGGAAGGATCGCCAGAGCCCAGCAGGTCGAGGCTGCGGTGGCCGGGAGCGGCCACTGCACTCCAGTCTGGGTGACAGAGTGAGACTCCAGTTCAAAAATAAAAATAAAAATGAAATAAATAAAATAAAATACTGGGGCATACTGAGTATGCTTCTCCAATAAATAAAATATTATTTTGTGTCCTTTAATAAAATCTTACAATTTTCCCCATATAGTTCTTATTCATTGCTTGGACATTCTATGCCAGGGTTACTCTATGGCATACAACTGCTTGCTATTGATCATGGTATCATATCTTCCACTATATTTTTCTAAAGCATATTTAATTGCCATGTAGAAATTACTTCTATATAATTATTTCTTAATGACCTTTATACTACTACTAATAGCTTACAGTTGAGTCTCTTAAATATAGTATATATTCTTTTATGTCTATTGTAGCATCAATCAATTTCATATTTTTGATAAGTGTAGTGCATGAATATTTGATTTAAAATACTTTGGAAGAAAAATAGATCTGAATTGAGGCAACTATTGCTCCTCGACCTGCTGATTTGTCAAAGAGGGGTACTACATTGGTAGTGGTGCTACATTGGTAGTAGATGCTACATATACGCTTCTGGAAATCCTGATTGGATGTGAAGCACTTGCTCATATTTCTAATCCCATGCATCCCATGTTTGAGAACTACTAGATACGAAGGGGCACCAGGAGGGGCATGTTTTGTATCAATTTTACAACTACCATTCTTCTAGAAAAAGATTGTCTTTTGGCGTTATTCATTGCCATTCTTCCTTTCCTGAACTAGCACAGGTTATTGTGGTTACCTGTATTAGCTATAGATCCCCAGGTGGTTACCTGTATTATCTATAGATCTCCAAATCTTACTTATTTATTCAGCCAGTGTACAAAGCTTGTACTGTGCATCAGTTACTGAAGATATAGAATTAAATAATAGTCCCCTTTTTCAAGGAGTGTATTGCTTATAGGAGTCCCATAAATACATGAATGATGTGGCCTGGAGTTCCTGTGTATGAACCATGATTGAGCACCATTTTTTTACTGGTAATGGGAATTCAATGCAGGGCTTGAATTTTAGGTAGAGTGTTATTGAGGGTTTGGAATAGAGCCAGCAAATGTTAGCTATCCCTCATCACTTCAAAATTGTGAATGTTGGTTGCATCACAGAATTTAAAATCTGAAAGGGATCACCTAGTTCGTTCAACAGATGAGGAAAGAGAGGCCCACGGAGACCATCTGCCTTGTCCAAGTGAGTGATCTGTGTAAATCCCATGATGTGAAATTACATCTCTCCAGACCCTTCATCAAGGACATCTTTCATTATACCACTTATAATTTACTCTCTCTCAAATGATTTCAAACTAGTGTTATATTTTTATTCAGATCAGTAATTTTTTTGCCTAGTTTTAAGACTCTATAAAATGTTGGGTTTTTAGGATTTCTAAAACAAACTTAATTTGAAATTATTGTATAAAATTTATGTGTGTGTGTGTGTGTGTGTGTGTGTGTGTGTGTGTGTGTGTGTGTGTATTCCTAGGCAAGAGGTTATTATCAAATAGAATTAGAAGTGAAACGTTTAGTTTTTGGTGAGCCATGCCTGATGTATACTCCAAACAGATGTAGTTGCATGACAAGGACTGTGTAAAGCTTAAAATCTGTGGCTTTGGATCCCACTAATGCTGAACTTTCAACCTACCCACTCCATGAACAGATTCTGTGACTTTGAGGGCTCTATACCCTCTACGAGCCATGTTTTTTCTTCATTGGTAAAATGGATAATATCCGCATTACAGGATTACTGTGAAGACTAAATGAGATATGTGTAAAAGCACAGAACCTAGAACAAACTCCTGTTCTTTTTCTTTTCATCAGAATATTATGCCATGATTCTGAAATATGTTAAAAGTTTGTAGTGCTGAGGTGTTTATAAGGCAAGCACTAAAGTATCTAGGAATATTTAAAAGACTTGAAATTAGTAGTCATTTAATTTTAAAGATGATGCCTAATTTTTTTGTTATCAATAGTTCTGCCACTCAATCACATGGCTATTGAAACATGTGAGCAAAAATAGTCTCTGACTTAAAGGAGTTTAAAGCGTAGTTATAGATACAAATCATAACTATATGAAATTAACAAATTCAGAACTCTACAAAAATTAGGTCAAGGTAAGTTACCATAATAGAGAAAAGAGAACTATGAGTAGAAAGGAGGGGAGAACTTTTGACTAGGAATACCCCATGGATGAGGATGAATGAGTGTTTGTTCTTACTGGATAGGGAGGATTTAGGGAGTGGGATGAAAGGGACCGCAGAAGATGGAAGAGGAACATATCAGGTTCAGGTAACATTGAGTTGATGAGCTGACCCAGAAGAGAGAATTCATAAAAATTTATGTTAAAACCAAATTGTACAGAGTGTTTAACCACATTAAGTGTGTAAAATTAAGGCATTTCAACTTTGTCCTGTTGGCAGTTGGGAGCTAGTTACATTCTCAAGTAGGGAAGTTAAATTAGAAAGAGTGTTTCAGAAAAATTAATCTGCTAGGCAAATATAGCCTGGAATCAGGGGAAACTAGAGACAAATCGATCATTTAGATGGCATGATTATGAAGTGGTGAAGTGCTGAGTGATGGAGATGAAACTGTTATTTCATTATTATGTGAAATTGCCAAAAAAATGGTTACTGACCAGATATGTGACAAAGTAGCTTCAAACACAGTAACACTCATAGAAATGGGGATTTTGACAGCAGGAAGTGAATTTTGTATAAATTTTCATTTAATGATGTTTCAAGTGGTAGCAAGATATACCAGTGGGATGGTTCCATAAGTGTGCAAGATGTGTGCTAAAAATGTATGTTTGAACACTATCAGCAAGAAGTTAAGGGGACAGTGTGGTGAGAAGAGATGATTAGTGAGATGATATTTTAGATGTTTAGAAGTGGACAGAAGGAATGATGCATGAAGATAGCAGAGGAGGCAACTAGGTCAATTTTTTTTCTTTTTCCAGAAATGGGGAAAAATTTGTGAAATTTGAGGTTAGAGATGATGGGGTTGAATGAAAGCTATTTGAGTGAAGGTGCCGGGCATGGTGGCTCATGCCTGCAATCCCAGCACTTTGGGAGGCTGAGGTGGAAGGATTGTCTGAGCCTAGGAGCTTGAGACCAACCGGGGAAACATAGTGAGATGTCATCTCTACAAAAAATGTAAAGAATGAGCTAGTCATGGTGGCACACACCCATAGTCCCAACTACTCAGGAGGCTGAAGCAGGATTGCCTGAGGCTAGGAGGTTGAGGGTGAGGTGAGCCATGATTGTCCAGTCAAAAAAAAAAAGAAAGAAAAAAGAATGAAAGCTGTGGGCTTAATGTGAAACATGAAATCAGGAAGCAGATGAGATGAGACTTATGATATGATGACTACTTTCCTTGCAGTGTCCCAGGTAACCTCCTATCAGGTTTTTCATGGCTTTTATAAGACACCTTGCTCAAGGTAGCTGATTTTGGATAAAATAGGAAGAATTTGTGTATATTTTCTAATTTTCCTTGGGCAAGATTGTCCAAATTGAACAGAGCTGCAAAATGCTGCTGCTGCTTCTTTTTGTAAAATCAATAAAACTCCAGATCTGGATTCTGTGTGGCATAGTGATTGTAGATGAGATATTTTGCTTGTTAGGTTATGCTGGCAAAACAAAGAAAAATGCAAGTATTTCCTGACATAAAATTAGGAAAATGAATCTGTCAACTGCTGAAGGATTGTTAGAGTGCTAGGGTTTGGATTTTCAGTGTTTGATGTCACAATTAATTTATCATCGTCAAAGTATGACTTCCTGTTTTTGACCCCACACCAAAAAGGCGTAAAGGAGTTTGTGAAGAAAAGCTTCTTGGAAGTCAAATGGCTTGTCCAAAACAGCATTTTAATGATTTAAGTAAAAATGAATCAGAAACATGTGGATTTAATTTCCCTTAAAATTCACATGAGTTTGGAACTTAAAGGCAAACAGTACTTGGCACAGTGTGTTTAGGTTTTGGTTAAACTCAAAACATTTGAAAAGCCCTTTGGAACTCTGGTGACTTCAAAATACATCTGGGCCTGCCCATCCGTGTGGGCATGGTTACAAAACCCTCATCCTTCGTGCCACTCTTCAAACATTCTATCAACATGTTTCAGTTCTCAAAAGTCTTAATTAGGATGCAATCAACAAATTTTATTGATTGCCTACTATGTGCAATCAATAAAGCATACACACAGTTTGCCTTACTTCATAGCTAGGAAGTCTTTACTGGAGTGTAGTCAAGAGAATTCCTAGGCAGACAAAATCAGCTGGGCCTCTGGCATGACCCTCTGGGAATTCGAATTCTGTTACCTTAACCCTTCATACTCGCATCTATTGCAGAATTCCATTCAATTTTAGGAGCATGAAAAAAAGAAAAGTTATGCTCTATGCTCTAGTACTGAGTTGGGAATGAAGCATTGCTTTGGATTTTAAACAATCACTTTAAAAGGTCATTTTGGTGTGTGTTGAAAAGGCAATACACACTTAAAATGTTACATTTGGGACATTAATTAAAATATGTAAAGAAGACCATGAAAATGAGGAAAACTAGTGGTTGGCAAAGTAACCTCTTTGCAGTTGCAACCCCAACTCACCCACGTGGTAAGCTCAGTCACTAGCAGCTCAGCGGCAAGGGTATTTGTAATGAAACCCACAGAGGTTCTGTCCGATATGTGCTCGTATTATTTATAGCCAATTATATTAGTCCCAAAGCTGAGTGACACCTAGGGAGATAATTGAATTTCTTAGATTTCTCCCTTTACACTCTCTGCCATGATCAGAAAAACACAATTTTGAATGCTCCTCTCTCTTAGGGTAGGACCACGCAGCTCGTGTAATTGAATAAGTCTCCAGGGAAAGCTGGCTTTTCCACTGCATTTTATAAAAGCTTTATGGAAAGTTGGCCTCAATTTCTTTAGATAACTTTTCAAGATACAAAAAAGATGTGACTTGAAAAAAATCTCTTGTCATTTTTACCCAAGGAAGTTTATGAACCTTAATCATACAAAAAGAACTGCTTAAGGAAGTTGCCTTGTAAGGTCTATACTACATGAAAGAAATAATCTTTAGAAAAGGGACAGCATTAGTTGTTTGAATACATAGTACGATATAACTCTTTGAGAAATCTTCCCTGCCCCCACCTTCCTTTAAGAGAAAATTTTAGATGAATGTGGTTGGTAATCAAACCTTGGGAGAGGCTGTCATATATGGTGCCCCAGGTAATTGTGATCAACCTAGATAACCGGTGCACAAATTTATAAAAAGATGGCATGTTGACATGTGAGAGATAGTGGGAAATATCTATTCATATAAAAGTTTGTATAGCTTTCCTAATCTCCTTTTATGATTATACTCCTTGATGACCATCTGACATTCTTGGCAAACTTAGAAGGAAATCAACAGTAGATATAATATCCACCACTTTAATTCAGCAAATTTGAGATCCTGAGATTTGAGAATATTGGAGGAAGCAAAGCAGTATGTCTTTCATTAAGGGAGGCAGAGAGGTTAATGGAGACTTCTGCATTACCCAGAGCTGGGGTTTCTTAGGATCCCTCAGCTACAGTTCTATTATTCTCATCTGCTCTGTGGAGGAGACATTAAAATATCCTCCACAAACTTGGATAAATAGCTGCTTGTTTAGAAGGTAAGATCTTCCTTGGTGTTGCTAAAATCTTTATAGGTTTTTAGCCTTGCTCATTTTGTTGCTGTTGTGGAATTGCTAAGGGAGGTAACAGTGGCCTTTTCTTTAAGAAGGATGAGAGAAATGGCTGACAAAAAATGGTACAGGCAATGTGCCTACACAACAGTCATGGGAAACATTTCATTTCTTCAATTAATTATATAGTGGGGCTGGGTGTTCACGGCACCAATTACTGCTAATGAAAGGCTTTTTTTAAAGATGGGAATAAATAGAGAGGATTTTGGGGGGGTATGAATTAAAGCCTTCTTTTCCCCTCCTCTCTTATTTCCACATAAATTAATTCTACAATTTAATAAACTAACAGGTGGTTCCACTTCAGGCTGAGCAGATGTTAGACTGAATGAATGGAGTCCCCTCTTGTGTTCAATCTATCCCTGAGCTCTTTCTTTCTTTATCTCCTCCCTTCCCTTTTCTTTTCCTCCATTTCTGCCAGATTTATGAGCAGCTACAGTGTGAACTGTTTTGTTTCAGCAATATGAATATGAATGACAGATAAATACTGATTTTAGGCGTATTAGTGACATTCATAATCCTGAATATGTAGACATTTTTCACCAGATAATGAGGTACCAGATTGCCATACCAGGAAATTTCCTTCTCTTAGTGTCTATAAGTAGATAATTTCTATTAGTTTACAGATGTGACTCTAAATTGGAAACTTATTCCAGAAGAAGTTAAGAGAAAATATAAAATTAGATTCACTAGTCAGAAAATTCCTATGTTGCTCAGAAGTCTGATGTGTTACTTCAGCAACATCTTTGACATCCTGCTTGGCCATTTCTGAGAAATAGCTCCCAATTTAAAAAGAAGAGCTTTCTATGCCTTCTTCCACCTCAAAGCTAACCTAGAAATAATCTTTTTTTTCCCCCTCAATTTCACAGAGACTTTGTAAACAGTGGACTATAAGAAGTGAATCAAGAGACAATTGCAATGTTCCCAACCCAAAGAGAAGATAAATGTTTGAGGTGGTGGATATCCCAGTTGCCCTGATTTGCTTATTACACGTTGTATATAGGTATCAAAATCTCACATGTACCCCCAAAAATGTACAACTATGACATACCAATTAAATGTCTTTTACAAGGAGGCTAGGAGACAGTTGTTGTTTCCAATAAATCCTCATATAATTCTTCACCCAGGGAAATGACTTCTGACAATATTCAAAATGGTGTTATTCAAGTCAAAACTATTTTCATTTTTATACTAAAATCATACATATATATTTATACTTCCAACATAACATCAGATTGTACTTAATAAAGTCTTTTCTGGATTAGACTTCCAACTCCTTATTGAAAGTAAACCTGGAAGCTTACGGTATGTTCCTGGCTCTCCCAAAGCTTTGATAAAAGTCATTTTCTCACTTTGGAACCATCCAGGCATAGCTGAGACATTGCTAATGAGAGAAAAAAGTCTCTGCCAGTCATTGATCATAAAGATTGAGACGAGACTGATAATATCCATCCTGTTCTTGGTTTTTTTCCCTTTTATTTTTTTTCCCAAGGCTTACATTTCAATAAAGAAGGAAGATAGGTAAGCAAAAACATAGAAGATATGATTTCTTGTAGTACTAAAATAGTTCTCTAAGTTACCTCCAATTTTTCACTTTTTCTCTCAGCAAATAAATTCTATCACTGATTATAAGTGAGTTCTCTAGAAAGTTATTGACATTATACACAAATTAGTTTCTTCTATTGTAAAATGGAGTTGTCAAGACCTGTGGAGAGATAGAGGGTTTTGAGAACACAGTGCTAATGTGTGAGCCAGAGTAAAGTACGGAAGAAGTTCTCCCAGTGGACCATGGGTCTAACGGCCCAGAGTTCTGCTTTCTCTAGTCTTATTCTGCCTCTCTGATATCATCGGTTTCAACCTGCTCTTTATCACTTACACCCTGATTTCTGTTTTTTCTGACCTTGACTGTATCAGACCTTATTTCACAGTGTAACTGATGTTGATTTGACAATGTAATTCTTATCTTTTTAATTCCTCACTTGACTTCCTGTTTGCTCCTTCAGTTTCTTCCTAAATCTTGATCTCTGAGCTCCTGAGCACAGGCTGATAGCCTAACTTCAGCTCTGATAAGTTCTTAACAAGCTCAGCATCAAAACACAAGGCCCGTCTCCTGTTAGGAACTAGTGTCCTCTAAACCTCTTTAGCTCAGATGATACCAAAATTATTGCTAAGGGTACTATCTATCAGTTATCAAGTATCTGGTATGTTTTAGACTTTGTGATCAGAATTTTACCACTAATATAATGTGGTATTACTAACCTGATGAGGCTGTATAATGCAATGCAAACCATGTCATTGGATCCCTGCATTTGAATTCTGATGACACTTATTAACAGTATGACTTTGAGCTTGTTGCTTAAACTCTCTGTGCTTCAGTTTTGTTATCTGTAAAATGAGGATAGTAAAAGTACCCATCATTTAGAATTTTTATGATGATTAAATGATGTAAAACTGGAAATATGCTTATGATAGTAACTGACACAGAGAAAGCACTTAATAAATGTTCACTATTATTTTTAAGTCAATGTTCTTCAAAAGCATGAATACACTAAAATATCATTAAACTTATTTTGTTTAGATTTCTTTTCAATTACTTATTTAATTAAAGAAATTATAGATTCTATTTTCTTTTAAATAGCTATGATACAATTATTTTTGTTTTGGTTTGCAATGAAAAGTGAAGCCATAGTGATATCTGGAAGATACTGCAATTTTACATTCTTTCTACTTCCTGTGGACTTTTTCTGCCAAACAAGTATTATTTTTGTTTTAGTGAGAAAGAATTAGAAAATAAGTACACACGCGCGCGTGCGCGCACGCGCGCGCACACACACACACACACACACACACACACACACACACACACAAAGCTGACATATTACCTAAATCTACAGCAAATTCTATCCTCAGGATGTCTGTAATTAGGCAAGATCTGAGATCTGTTAATGGTATCAGGTATCTTATTTCTGTTCCACTGACATTTCTGCTTCTAAAGTAACAGGATCTGGTCTTGACTGACGTCATTTAAAATCGTGAGCTATAAAATTCCACAGAAATCATTCAATCAACAAGCAATTTTTGAGCACTTACCTTTCCTAGGCACTGTTCAGCTCTGGGAATTCAGCCATGAATAGGTCAGGTGAAGTCAGTTGCACCTTGTCTCTTACATTCTAAAGAGGGAAATGGTGCAATGAAGAACATAAAGATGGCATTGTAATGGAAAGTGATGGGGTGGGTGACTGGGTACTCCTTTAGCTGGGGTGGTCAAGGAGATGATAAAAATGGGGCCAGGCTGGGCATAGTGACTTATACCTTTCATCCCAGCACTCTGAGATGCCAAGGCAAGAGGGTTGTTTGAGGCCAGGAGTTTGAAAACAGCCTGGGCAACACAGTGAGACCCCATGTCTATAAAAAAATATAAATACAAATAAATTTTAAAAAATGAGTCAGTCACACGAAGTCCTGGGGCCGAGGGGTCAAGCAGAGAACATATCACATTCAAGAAAATACCCTGGAGTAGGAATGAGCATTGTCTATTGCAGGAAATGAAAGAAGCCTGTGTGGCTGGAAGGTCATGAGAGGTGGACCATGGCAAGAGTTTGAATTTTTAGTGAAATAGAAAGTCACTGGAGGATTTTAAGCAGAGAAGTCATGTCCAATGTACTTTTAACCAAGTTCACATTGCTGTGCAGAGAATGGACAGCAGTGAGCAAGAAAACAAGAAAGGAGAGCAAAGAAGACCCCACTACAGTGCTCCAGGCCAGAGGCAATGGTTCAGGTACATCTTGGAGGTAGGTTTGGCAATGGATTAGAATCTGGGAAATGAGAGAAAAAGGACCCAAGAATGCTCCTAAATGTTTGGTTTGACCAGCTGGGTGATGATGGTGATATCATTTCCTTCAATGGTGGAAGATGAAGAAAAAACAAATTTGCCAGGCATGAGGGCTCACGCCTGTAATCCCAGCACTTTGGGAGGCTGAGGTGAGAAGATTGCCTGAGTCTGGGAGTTCAAGACCAGCCTGGGCAACATAACAAGACCTTGCCTCTACAAAAAATAAAATAATTAGCCAGGCATGATGGCATGCACCTGTAGTCTCAGCTACTCAGGAAGCTGAGGCAACAAGATTGCCTGAGCCTAGCTCTGGTCAAGGCTGCAGTAGCTATAATTGCGCCACTGCAGTCCAACCTGGGTGACAGAGTGAGACTCTGACTCAAAAAAAAAAAAAAAAAAAAAAAAAAGGAAAAAAAAAAAATAAAACACAAATATGAAAGTAAAACAAAATGCTTTATTGTGATTCAATTACTTTAGGTGAGCCAAATATATCAGTGACCGAAAATAATATTTTTGTTGACGCTATTGGCAGTAGAAGGGAAGATTTGGGGTGTAGAATATATTAATTAATAACTAAATAACTTAGGTGTTTAAAAAGTCCATTTAAGGCACAATTCAGATGTGCAAACTGAAACATGAAATTTAAAAGTTCCCTTTGATTTTTCAGTGGATGGAAAAAGATTTTAAAGTCAAATTGTCATTTTACTACCAATAGTTTGCCTAAAGATAATTTATTTTCTTGTAGAATTGTAGTAGACAGTCTTTTCGGTGTTTTTTCCCTGCTTTTTTTCACATACCTGTTGTCCTTTGAAACTTTTTTTGTTGTCAGATTTTAACAAATTTAATCTTGAATGTTTTTATTTTATTTTGAATTGATGTGAACTCTTCATGACGAAATAGAAAATGGCTACTAACAAGTGTTCAGACATAGCTTCTAATTGACAGGTGAAAATTTTATAAAAGCCCAAAGTCTTCATTATGGTCTTCAGCATGAATGTTATCATCAGATACCCTTTTATAAGCACTAAGCTCAGAAAGTTTGGGACCCAACTTGTACATTACATTATCTATAAACTAATTTGGCAGTCATCACTTCATCTGTAGTTTAGTTGTCTTTGATTTTACTACACAAGTTTTAATATACCCTCAAATACCATATTATTTCACATTAACTTTAGATAATAACAACTGCTTTTGGTATATTAAAACATACAGAAACAATGAACTTCTATTATTTAGAACATAACAAAGTACTAAGCTTTTCTTATTCTCATATTTGGCTAAGGATCAAATTACAAGTTTAATTTACTGACTTTTAAAAAATTCCCATCTAGTAGACTGCAATGCTTGCAATGATATGTGCTGTTTATATAAATTGCATGGAGGTTAATTCAGACCATTTCATGGAAATGGTTTATGTATTGTAATCATGAGTCAGTACACAGTTCTCTCTAAATTTAAAACAATGTAAATTAGCCAAGTCAATTTAATTCTTGCCAAGAAAGAATATTCCTTAAAGCCATGTTTTTAAGTTTATTAGGTTAGATGCAACTATATTCTGTAACTAATAAGTGAGCGGATTTATTGAATTTTGAAACCCACTGATTGTAAGTTACGTTTTTAAAGTTATTTAGACAAGTTAAATATGTTTATAATAATTTCATTTCCTATATGGCATCTAACTAATGAGGAAAAAAATAAGGTTAAGAGAGAACCAGAGTCAGTTTAATCTTTGTCAAGGCTAAAGCCAAGTTTAAATCCTGCCCAAATGCCACTTCTCAATCACAGCTTTAAAAGATTATGTATGATTACGGTGGTATTTCCCTACTTTTCTGATATACAAGTTCGTGTCAAAGCTATCTTGAAGCCTGCCATTGAGTTTCACCTTTGAGGTGAGAAAGTAGCCTGTTGAGTACTTATTTCAAGGAAGAAGATACATTGCTTAATATAATTGGGTAGTGCTTACAGCTAATGTGTTCATCTTGCTCTATACCAAATTCATGTGAATATTCTGGACTATAAGGAGATAATTTATATCAGTGTTTTCACATTTAGATGATATTTCTTAGATTTGAATAGGTTTTCTGTGCTCAAGGAATTTTTGCTTAATAAGTTCAGTTTTCTGCTTTTTTCATTTGGAAGAAAGATCTAACTTAGTAATGTTGATTTAAAAACTGATCTGAGCATATAATATGCAGTCATTTCTTTGTTTTTCAGTAAAATGTGAACTCTGAGATGGGAAATACTTGGTTTTAGATTTTTCTTCTCTAGTTCAGAGTACAGTCTAGTCTAAATATGGCTTCTCTACTATTATCTTTCCTCATTCTTCTTTTTCCTGGGCATGTGAAGAGAACTGTTCTTTGCAAAGGCAATTATAATTTTATGTATTTCTATGCTCTGCACCATGGTTATAGTGTTCATATTTCCTGATTAAAATATTAGACATGATTATCTCCCAATGTAGTCCATGTATATTATAGGTATTTTGAGTTTGGATTTCAAAATGATGGGTGCCATATTCTATGCTTGCCTTCCCCATCTCAATCTGATCACAGCAGCACTCGATCTGTTTTCTCTGCACTCTGTGCCTGAGATTCTTAATCTGGTAAGGTGACTTCTGATGCTTCACGCAGCTGTTGTGGGAGGTAAAGTCTCCCCCTGGTCTTATGTAAACCATCGACATCCTCTATGGGAAGTTCCAGACTCCTGTCAGTAGTGATGACTGTCTGCTGCCGCTTTCATCTGAAGAAGCGAGTGTTACTGGACGTACAGACTCAGCTAGCTTCATCTGATATTTAAAGAAGACTCTGGAGAAGTTAGCTGCTGGGAGGCTGTTTCTTCAAGAATTTTTTGAGCCCTGCTTTGGTGATAAATCTACCACCTGATAAGCACAAAATAGTAACTGTAAATTTTCAAGATATGTAACAGCAAAAAGATGATCATTATATGCCACCAAAGGAAATGCATTTGTGTTGGGTTTAGAGATCATGTTCATAAGAAAACATATTTTAGGGGTCCTGGAGGGGATTCCATAACAGCCTGTTTCCACCGGAAAACATTTCTACCTTTGTATGAGTGGTCCTTGGATTCAGGGAAAACATGTATCTCAGGCTCTTCTTGCATGTGTTAAACAAATGCGGAGCAAACTTTACTATGACACAAAGTGTGCTAAGTCTAGGAGATATAATGGTAACAAAAAAAAAAAGACACAATCCCTATCTGCAATGAATTCCACAAACAAAGGGAAAGACATACAAGGAAATGGGTACTATATATTTTACCAGCTATTAGATTAGACGTGTGGATGGGAAGTAAAGTGGAATGAATAGGGTTTTGACTTATGTGGGGAAGAAGGGGAGCCAGGAAAGACTTTGGAGGTGTCAGACTTAAGATGAGTCCTGACGAATGCAAATGGTGACCACACAGAGGGAGAACGTCTGGAAAGGACTGCACCAGGGCCAGTGGCTCATAGGTTGGTGAGGCTCTTAAAGAAAAAAATGTATATACTTGTTAAAGATGGTGAGGCAGACCGTATTCAGGACCATCATGATATATGTAGGGACCACTGCAATGGGGTAGTGCAGTGGGGGGAAGGGGGTCATAGGAGATTGGCCTCAACTTTGAATACAACAAGGAGACGTAGAAATTTTTAGTCAAGGGGCAGGATGGGGGTGAGTGGATGGAAAATGACTAAGAAGAAACATAAATGGTAAAGAAGACACTGGCTAAACCAATCTAACGGGACTCTTGCTGCAGACAGGCCAAGGTGATCAGACATCACCTGAGGGATGGCAGGAAATGAGAAATCTGATCAGATATCAAGGGTGATCAGATACTGAGGATAGGGTGCTCTGGTTAACTGACTTACCAGGATTCTTGCTAAAATTGGATAATGCAAAGAAAAACATGGAGCCCCCAAATCAGGGCCTGTTTGGGATGAGGATTCAGAAAAGCCTGACTAGAGTTTGGGCAAGGTGACAATCTTTGCCAAGGGCTAGGGTTGCTTTGTGGAGAAATTGGTAGTAGATAAAACTAGTAACAAGGCAAGAACAAAATTATAGAGGACCTTGTAAGCTATGAGAAAAAGTTTGTATTTTGTTTTGTTGTTGACAGGTTTTTATTCTACTTGAGAATAATAACTCTAATAGCAACGTGAAGGAATGGTTAGAAGAAAACCCGCTTGGAAAATCAGTTAGGAGACCAATGTAGCAGCCCAGAAGAGAAAACAAGAGAGTAGGAATGTAGGTCGTTGAGAGGAGTTAGGTGGGGAGAAGTTGGATTAGAGATATGTCATAGAACAGAATGCATAGGTCTTGTCTTGGTGACCAATTGACTGTAGGAGGAGAAGGACTAAAAGTCATCTAGGACATTTCCCTGATTTCTGGTCAGGGTGGTCAGACAGATAATAGGGTCATTTACTAAGTTGAAGACACAGTGGGATAGACTTGACCATGTCAAAACAATTGGATAAACTCACATCAAGGGTATTAATATATTCAATATGGGATTAACAGTGAATTCTTTTTTCTTCAAGAATCCCTAATTACTTGATAATTCAAGGCCTTCCTGCATTCTCTTTCCACCAAGCTATGCAAGTAGTTGAAAATGGGTATGTGTCTATCTTGTATTTTTCCGGCTGATTTCCTCAATTCTCCACATATGAATGTGTATGGATACAGCACGAATATTAGCTCTGAAAATACCTCTGCCTCCACAGTGACTTTTTCTAGCAACTTCAGGCAACTGTCAAAGCCCAGTGAAGTATGCAAACATAAGTTGGAGGATTTATGAGGGGGTGAAATATATGTATGCATCACAATGCCATTTTTTAAAAGTCTCAGATTTTGTAAATAAATAAAACTGAAACTATAGTAATTTTTAATGTATTATATGTGTACATGTCTCTTTAAGCTTTCAAAAATACATGAAAGGATGTGAATTGTCCCCTAGGATCTCAACAATAGAAAGCTATAGTAATTAAGCAAAAAATAAATAAATTGACATGGATGCATTGAAGCTAATATAAATCCTGTGCAGTCGGCATAAAGGAATTTGTTATTTTCAAAACAGAACTAAATCTCTTTTCCATTATAGATTTAATTTAAGTAACATGATAAATAGTGGTAAATTGAACTTTATTATGTATTCATGAAATGCAGTTTAATACAATTGTTATTTCTGGCATTTGTGGTTTAAAGATATTCCCTTATGGGTAGATGTTATTTTTAATGTGCAAATTCAGAAATAATGACCTCCAGTTCCACTGGTGAATTAGGGCTGATATATACACATGGACAATAAGGGGAAAATAGTCTACAAATTTCTGCCTTTATGAAAATTTCTAGTGCAATCTCTGATCCTTTAAAAACTGACATAAAGAAAACTATTTTAAGGTTACAACTGCAATGCCAGTGAAGAAAAAAGTAATAAAATAAATATTTTCCAAAGGTTTGTAAAAGAATGGTCTTTGACAAGGACATATTTGAAAGGGGAAACTCACTTAGCAAGAACAGGTTATTGAAAAATCTCTGTACAATTAAAAAAACCCCACCAGATTAAAAAATTCACATAACATCATAAAATTCACATAAAAATAATGTCTTATGGGCAAGTACAGAACTTGAAATTGGAAACCTAAAATGAATGGTTAAGCAGATAAACAATATACACTAATTTCCACAAGACTCTTTTCCAGAGGATCAGTAGGACACTGTTCAAGAGAAAAAAAAATTAGCTATTTGTCATAACTTTATATTTAGTTTAATTCTTTTCTGCTCTGTGAAGTTTGTAGGGTAGATACATCAACAGAAAGAATAGTGTAAATGAAAAGACATCAGGACTTCAAGAAGCCTTCAGTGCATTCAAGAGTGAAGTTCCAGCAAATTTTTCTTGTCGAGCCAAGAGTAACTTTTATCCTAAGCTTAGTGTTGATGGCTATTTAATTTACTTTTTAAAAAAGATCTTTCCAGACCAGAATTATAGGTTGTTCATGCCTATAATCCCAGAACTTCGGGAGGTGGAGGTGAGAGGATTACCTGAGTCCTGGGGTTTGAGACCAGCCTGGGCAACTTGGAGAGACCTCATCTCTACAATAAATAAAAAAAAAAATTAGCCAGGCATTGTGTCACGAACCTTTGGTTCCAGTTACTTGGAAGCTTGAAATGGAGGGATCACCTGAGCTCAGCAGGTCAAGGCTGTGGTGGCCATGAGTGTGCCACTGCATTACTTCCAAACCTGGGCAACAAAGCGAGACTCTGACTTAAAAAAGACAAAAAACAAAACAACACACACACACACACAAAATATTTTTGGGAGAGTGTTGGATGATTGAATTTTAGTTTTATTTGATTATTTGTTAATGTATGGTTTAAGATCCGGCATGTGTATAGACTGAAATTGACAGCAGTTCTTCACACACGGGTAGCCCATGGCTAGAAGAATGAAGATGGTTTGGGGTTATCCACTTGTGACAAACACTTGTGGAATGAAAGGCTTATTTTAGGCATTGGGACCTTGTTTTTTCAGCATAGTTGTGATCATCTCTGAAGGTAATCAAACGTCTGAACGCAATTCTTCAGTCTTGCTCTCCTTTGAAAGATCACAAAGGGCATTTCTTTAGATCTAAGTTGTTGTATGTGGTGTAAATGACCACTGAGATGTCCAGTTGATGAGAAGACTGGGTCTGAGAGAATGAAAATTTCAGTTACTGGAATCACCACAATTTTATCATTATCAAGCTTGTCCTTTGAACAACTACCCCTCACGCATTAACCAGAGGACTTTTTTCATGAAGGAATAATCCGATTCAGGTTCTCAACCCATATCCATAATCTGACACCCCAGAGTAAAAGTTTTTTTTAAGTATGGAAAGTACAAGTTATTTCCATAATTTATGTGTTGGCAAAGCATGACCCCATCTAAACTTATTAGGCAAAACAATCTGGCCCAAAATTATGTAAGGCGATGTGTTGCCTTTATCTCATTTAGTGTAAATATTCATGCATTGCAATTATGGATGCTGCCTCAGACTCAACTCAGGGTGTAATATAATATATGATATAAAAACTTTATTAACTTCCTAAACCTTGAAAAATTTCTGAATTCTGAAACCCATCTGTATCGAAGGGTTTTAGATAAAGGACTATGAAGCTGTAACAGAAAAGAGTCTTAATTTTCTTTTTTTCTGCATGCAAATACCTACTAATAATGTCCTTAAAGATAATTTGTTTGGGGAAGTTAAATAATCTTTCTAAAATTTGATTTAGACTATTAATTTGCTTAGCAAAATCATATACTGCATATGGGCAAATTCAGCTCTGTTGTGGTAAAATTATCACAAGTTATAAATTAGTTGCTTCTGAGTTAATGAGGTTTTGTCCTAAACACAAAACAGCATTACTTTCAATGCCTGATTTTCATTAGTACAAAAAAGGCCAAATAAATCTATAGAAAAAAAGAGTTCCCTATGTTGTGTACCCTGTAAGCATTCAAAGCATTACTGAATTTTTTATTTGTAAAGAACTGAAGATATTTATGTTGTCTGCCCCCAGTTGATTTGGATTAAGGCTGCCACAAAATTCTTTTAGTTCCAGTGGTCTGTACATTATTCCTAGATGACTGTTCTCTTATTTTTAAGGTCTGAGGCTAAGCGTTTTCTTGACAAAGCAAAAATGGGAAAGATGATTTTTTTCTTTAATTGAGAGGGCAGGTCGGATGCCTGGGGTACAAAGGGCATTTGCCAAGTTCAAAAGTAGGTAAAACTCAAGCAGATTACAGGCAGCATTGTAGGGCTGAAGGACAGGTGGGTTGGAAAGGGAGAGATGGTAGGTTGGAGTTTGTGCTGGGGCCCGGGAGCTGGGCTCCAGGGAAGACAAGCAGGGCTGAGGGTTATGCTGGGATGCAGAGCCCGAATCCCAATCTGCTTTAGAATCCATTTGGCCCCTATTTGCAAAGAGGAGCTGTGTGTTGAGTTCCTACCGAGTAGAAGAAGGCTTCCTGTCTTTTAACCAGAGATCCACACATAAATACTACATCATAATCCCTTTATTAGACAAAAATGGTTTTTATCTTGATGCCTCTAGGGTTACTCTCAGAGTTGGGGCTCTTTAAAATCTTGGCCAGCTCACCTGTCTCTTTTCTTGCTGTTCTGGACTCTTTCTTTCTGGTTTCTCTTTCAAGGGGGATGTTGTCACTGTTCTTCTCCAAGGCACGTATTCAGACAGAACAGCAGGCAGAGGTGGCAGACTCCTCGCAGGAAGGATTTGAAGAAGGTGTCGATGTAAGCGGATTGGTTGTTTGTATCAAATATGCTAGAGCAGGGGCCCCAGACCTCCCAAACACGCAGGAGCCCCGAAGAATGGCAGGAGACCAGCTCACCCACGGAGATGCTGTTAGAGCTGGAAGGACTTCTGTAGAAGGGGCCGTCTGCAGTTCTGTGGGAAATGTGCAGGCCTGGCTTTGCAGCACGCATGGGGTGTTGGTGTCTGTCTAGGTAGTTGTGCCTGCCAGTGGAAATGTGCTCCATTCTGCTGCACTAATTGATATGACGGCGTCTTCACAAGGTCTTGCTGTGCAAAGGATGCTAAAACCCCCGCCCACCAAGAGGCTGCGCCCCAGTCACATTCTTTGGTCAGAGTCTTCATTTGTGTGAGAGGGAAAGAATATAGGAGGCAGAGGAACACGCGCCCAGATGTCAGAGGGAGGTCATGACATGAAAACTCATTTCGTAGGAACTAAAATAATAGCAAATTTGCCAGAAAATGTAAAATAGCCACTGGGGGACACTAAAGAGAGAGCAAGGGTTGGATTTAAAGCAGGGGCAGGAGGCCTTGGGAGTGCTTGGCCCGGGCCCAGGCAGCCTTCAAATCACTTTCCACCCTGCTGTTGGTTGCCATTTGGAAAAAAATGAAACTGGCTTACTTTGCTATGTCTTATTTACAGAAATCAGCGATTCCCTGTTGTCTCCAGGATAAAGTCCTGGCACGCAAGAGCCTTTATCTGCTGAATCCAACCTACATCTCTGCGTGACCTCCATCACTTCCTCCCAGCCCATCTGGGGTGTATTTGCACGTGAACTTCCTACCCTGGCGGTAGCATGCCAGACCTTTGCGTGCCTTGGACATGGGTCCTGTTTCTGATTCCCACTCTCTATCCTTTTGGCAAGTTCTCTTCTCCTCTTGGAAAGTTCCAAGCTTCAGGGCCTTGGTTCAAATGCTGCCTCCTCTAAGGAGTCTTTTCTCACCTTCATTCATTCATTCAACAGGCAGTGATTAACCACTGTGCTGGGACTTGCAAGGGGTGGAGGAGGGATTATGGACAAGGTAGTCTAGTCCCTGTCTCTCAGGAGTGTCAGTTTTAGTAGGGATCTTGCCAATCAGGGAAGGAATCCTGGAGGGAATTACCTTGAAGATGAGAGCTTCAAGCCTCTTAGCGAAGGGATGGTTTGGTGGCATGTACCATGCAAAGCAATATCATAACAGTCTTGATTTCCTGCTTGTTCCAGACATCCCTCTGCCATGGATTGTAATATAATCATGATCACTTATAATGTTCTCTTTGCTGTCTCCAGTTTTATTCCCAGCCTGTGACTTCCTTATCAGTAAGACCCATGAATTAGCTTCTTCTTTGCCCCTGGAGTCTAGTTCAGAGCCTGATATTGAGGACTGTGGCTCAGCTGGGTTAGTAGGAACTGGGGATGGGCAGTAGGAACTAAGACTACCACTGTACTATTTTGGGACCAGCCAGGTCACACTGGTAACAACTTCACATATATTAACTGGCAATACTATTTATGTTCGCTGTATTCCTTCAGTTGATAAATTAATTTTTAAAATTTTTCATTATTTGGAGAGAGAGGAAGCATCCTCATAACTCCATTCCCATCATTTAGTATTTAGGCAGATCCTGAAGGCATTTTTCAGTCTACCCAGTGGGCCACCCAGGAAATCTTGCGTCAGATTAAAAGAATGGTGATTATTGGCCAGATCAGGAAGAAAGCTATGAGACATACTTTATGATAAGCTAGAAATGCCCCAAAGATGTGGGTTCCTTGAATGGATAGGACTGGATTGACAACCAACAAGCCAATAGATGCCTGCGTGGCCAGCACTGGAAAATCCTGAGTAGATGGTGCCAGTAAAGGGTAGGTAGTGCTGAAAGCTCTGGGAAATCTTTAAGGAAAGTCTCTGTACCCAGGATGGACAGTGGAGGTTGGTTAGGTAATGGGTGGAAGTCTGAAGGATCAAGCTACTCCAATGCAAGTAAGCTAACTGTAGTCTTTCTGAATCACTTTCTTATAGTGTGGACCTACCTGCTTCCTTCTGACTTTCAGCTTTTGTTCTGGAACCCAGGAAGGCCAGTCTCCTTGAAGCTTGGTAGAGGATGGTGGAAACTTCATCTTATTTCTGGGGCCCTTCCTATCATTCTACACAAGAGTTGGACACCCCTTCCCTTAGGGGACACTCTCTTTTCATTCATATTTGCTAAGTTATTCCAGTAGTTCCTAATTTACCCTCAGGCAGGAATAAGAAGTTTCAACTTCAGAAGCAAGTGCTGGTCCACAGAAAAAGGTAATACTTCACAACTCCTAAGTGTGTGTCCCAAGAAACTACCTTTATAGTTCTTTGTGGTCTGGGGTGAAATAGGACGATCAGACCTGGAACTTTTAAAATTCACTGAAGGTAAGAATGAGTACCATAAAATAAAATTTACCAGAACAGCAATGTTAATTAAGTGGGATTCTGTCATTGATTGATGGTATGGAATTCTTAAAAAGCAAAGAAGAGAGGGCTTGGTTTCTGTTTTGGCATAGATGCCAAGAGTTATTTCCAACCTGAAGATGTTTGTGGGGCTCTCAAAATCTGAGACTCATCCACAGTTTCTCTGACAAGTGCAGACCAGACAACTAAGTTTTATGATGTTTAATTGCTTAAGGTGAATAAACAAATAAGGAATGTAAATAGGTCTTAACTTCAGAGGGTCCCCCTCCACCAGGAGCGCACATTTGCATTAGGAACACAGAGGGGCAGAAATTGGTCACCGGAGGGAAACGCATTTCAGGAATCTCAGTGTCCTGATGCGCTGATGATAACATGCCTTTTTTTTTTTTTTTTTTTTTTTTTTTTGAGTTGGAGTCTCACTCTGTCGCCCAGACTGGAGTGCAGTGGCCGCTCCCAGCCACCGCAGCCTCGACCAGCTGCTGGGCTCCGGCGATCCCTCCGCTTCAGCCTTCCAAGTAGCCGGAATTACAGGCATGTGCTACCACGCCCGGCTGATTTTTTGATTTATTGTAGAGATGAGGTTTCGCTGCCTAGGCGGGTCTCGGCCTTTTTTTTTTTAACGGATTAAAATAGTAAATGTGTTTGTTTGCCTCCCTTGAGTTTTACAATGGATTAAAATAGTAAATGTGTTTGTTTGCCTCCCTTGAGTTTTACAAAAGGAGAAGTCTTAGACTTCTGTAAATTTTAACAGTACCTGTTATTATGTCTATTTAATAGGATGGAGAACACTTCTTTCCCCTGGGTGAAAATTTCATCATTTTATTTTTAAGGACGAAAAAGTAACTTAAGGGTGCTTTTGTGGTAGAAAGATTTGAACTGAGTGGTGAGCCCATGCAATACTAAAATGGAAAGTGTCTCTTGGCTCTCAGTAACTCCCAGGGTCTTGGCCCAGAATTCCTTGATTCTGCAACTTGAGGCTCACCTGTATGCATGGGAATGCTGTCCCGTCCACTCTGTTAAACTATGAGAGTGCTATCTGCTCCATAATGCAGACTTTTGTTGCAGATCCCCAAACATACACAACTCAGATATTCCTTTTGGCATTTTATTTCCTTCCAAAGTAATGATGCCTCCAGTGCAACTTGGGACTCCATTGAAACAATATATATTGCTTGAGATTTAATTCTCTAAAGCGGAACTTGGCAAATTATGGCTGCTGGACCAAATCTGGCCTGTCTGTTTTTGTACTGCTTATAAGCATAGTATAATTTTTAATTTTTAAATGGTTACATTTTAAACCATTACACAGGCCCAGTGCAGTGGTTCATGCCTGTAATCCCAGCACTTTGGGAGGCCCAGGTGGGAGGATCATTTGAGGCCAGGAGTTCAAAACCAGCCTGGGCAACATAGTGAGACTTCCATCTCTATAAAAATAACAAAATTAGCCAACTATAGTAGTGCACGACTGTAAGCCTAGCTACTCAGAAGGCTGAGGTGGGAGGATGGGTGGAACCCAGGAGTCCGAGGTTACAATGAGCTGAGATCATGCCACTGCACTCCAGCCTGAGTGAAGACTCTGTCTCTAAAAATAAATAAATAAAAAGTAAGCCATTAGATATGTTGCCTATATAATATCCTTGACTTTGCCACTTGACTGAATAAACCTGAAATATTTACTATCTGGCCCTGTACAGAAAAATTTACCAACCCCTGCTCTAAAACTCCTGATTTTAATCATTGTTATCTGAAATATTAGGGATTAATAATGATAGCACACAAAATTAAATTTGTAATATGTAATAAATCCAGTTACCTCATTATTTTAGACCAGAAGTTCACAAGGCAGAAGCACAAATGTTGCTGTTATCTGACCCTGAGAAAGTACATTGCATTTCAAGCATAGAAAAACTTCAAAGTAATCACATGACATTAGAAAGTAGTGGTGAGAGCTCAGGCTTGGGAAGCAGACCTGAGTTGTCATCTTCCAGGCCTGCTGTGTGACATGAGTAAGCCCCTTTGTTTCTCTGGGCTTTGGAGTGCTCATGTTTGACACCCTGCCATCTTATTTGAAAAGCAGAGACTCTTCATAAACCCCCACCCTCAACAAACACTGTTTCCCCCAGCTGCCCTGCACTTTATTTTATTCTTTCCTTCCTCCATTCATTCCCTATGTCTCTGAAGATGTAATCTTGGGGGTGTCCTCCTAGGATAAACTGATTAAATTTGAAAGAAGAGATCATATCAAAGCAATACGCTATTTCACATGGTTTTGTATCATTTCTTGGAACAGCTTCTGGGTTTAGGCTCCTACCTCTTCTTCAAGGCTCATACATTATGGATGAGGTACCATTGTGGCCAATAAAAATCCTTCTTTCAGAGTGAAAACACAGAGTGAGTCCCCTCAGTGTGGTCCAAAGGCCAGGGTTCCACAGAAAAGGAGGCTGACACACCTGGCACATCTCTCTGATGGTCCTGTCAAAAATGTGCCCCTTTTGTTTGGATCTTGCCTTAACTTTTCTTCGTTTTTTTCTTGTTGTTGTTTTTTAATTTTTGTGTGTTTGTTTGTTTTGAGAGATTAGGGTTACCCAGGCTGATCTCGAACTCCTTCCCATGTACTGTTGGTTATGTGGTTGCCTCCGAAAGTGCTGGAATTATAGGCATGAGCCACCACACCCAGCTTCTTCCATGAGTTAAATGCTAAATACCATTCCCTGCAAAACAAACAAACAAACAAAAAAAACCTTAATGCTATACGCATTTAATAGCAACATGGAAAAATATAAAACATATCAATAGTTATACCTGCAAATGAAGAACCAGAAAACACTGAGGTATCTAGCAGTAGCAGCAGAAGTTACTCTGAATTCCAAGTTTTTGAAGCTACTGTGTATGTGGAAGTGTCGATGCCCTGAGGGTACATGTACTACATGTCTTCAGGGGACCATTTACATCATCACCAACAAAAATACAGCCCCTTGAAGTTGTATTATGTAGTTGGTCCCAAACCAAAGTCAGTATAGTTTGAGTTGATTGTAGTTTTGACCATTTGAGAGAGAAAATTAAGAGAAAGATTCAATTCACTCAATAAATACAGAGTTCCTACATGGGATGATTATAGGGCATGATCCCAGGAGTTTTCAGGCTAGGGAAGGGATAAAATATGTCTAGGGATCAGAGTGTGTGAGAGGGGGGACCCAAAAAGACCCAAAATTTATTTATAAAAAATTGTGTATTTATTCTTATATGTTTAAACTTCAGTCACCTCAAAGTATTGTCTTTGTGATGCAGTACATCTACTGAGATGCTTTTTCCACTGCTCAAAACAGTTTTTGAACTTGTAAATTTTGATGCCTTTTAGTACTTCTGTCGTTTTTGTTTCATCTCATCCACATCCACAAAATGTTTCCCTTTGAGGACTTTTTCCACCCAGGGAAACAAACAAACAAAAAGTCACTTGGGGTGAGATCAGGTGAATAGGGGGGATGGGGCATGAGGGTCATGCCGTTTTTGGACAAAGACTGCTGAGCCCTCTGCACTGTGTGGGCAGGTGCACTTGTAAATCACCCATTATGAAATGGGCAAATGTGTAGACTCTCCAAAAAAAGAAAAAAATTTATTAATGCCAAATGCAGCCTTTCACAATAACGCTAGATGGTACACTGAGGCTGATGGGTTCCTAGGACACTCACCTAGTGGGAGAAGCCTGTACTATAAAAGGTTCACTCTCCAAAAGAGAATTCCATTTGTGTCTAGGTACCTATGTCTGCCTAGAGAAATCTAGAGAAACAAAGCACTCTGGGAGTTCAGGGGAAAGAAGGTATTGCTTTTGACAAGGAGACCTGAAGGTCTCGTGAAGAAGGAGTGGAGCCTTGGGAGGTGGTAGGGTTTCACCAGGCAGTGAGGAGGAGTTGAGGGCAAGGTAAACAGGAAGGGAAATGCAGAAAGTGTTTGGAGTGAGTGGCTCGATTTGTTTGAGGTGAGGCTTCTGGTGGGAAAAGTACACATTGTCTAGTTGGGGCAACTGCACTGAAGCACTGACTTTGACCTCACCTGCATGGCCTTTAGCTCCGCAGCAGCACTTTCTTTCTGATCATCAGGAGCCAGGGAAGGCGGCCTGGATCGTTGTCCCTGACACTTCATTTCAGAATAAAGGGCTGCAATCATTCAAGGGGTTGTCTCAGAGGTGATAGATTTTCCATCCCTATTTGAATAGCGCTAGTATCTCATTTCTGGATAGAAAATGATCATGCATATCCAGCAATCTTCTTTGCCATATTCCTAGCAAAAAAATAAAAATAATAAAAAAAACCCACACCCCATCATCCATCTAGAAACATCAGCGTGGTTGGTATTCTTCCAGGGCAGGGCTATGGCCTGATTGCCACTCCACTTGAGATAGTCCAGAAATTTCTTTTACACTCTGTAAGCAAAGACCTGATCAATTTAATCTGGCCAACATCAACCTGAAAAACATATGCTGCTTTATGGGAAAACCACATGTGTATGAAACTGCCAAGCCCTCACCTTCTTCATCATCTGTGTGCTCTTCCCGTAGGTGAGGCAGAGATTTTGCATGCCTCAGAAGCAAGGTGGAATATGTTACTCCACCCAGGGAAATTACTGCTCAACCAGAAAAAGAGCCTATTTATGTAGAATGAGGGAAAAGCAAACACTGAGGCCATTTATTTGCTAACTATGAACCCCTTCGTCAGAGCGGACTTAAAAAGAAGATTTAAAACGCAGCACTAAAACAGGGCCACCGTGTACAGTGGGCTATGTGGTGTACTGCCCAGTGCCAAGGGCTGCTGTTTGCTACACAAATGCTGGACCTTGGAGTTGTGTAGTCCACAACCTGTGGAGACATCGAGAATGGTCCTGGGAGATTCCTGGACTCTAGCTGAGGATTGGCCAATGCAGCAGGGTTAACCTGGAAAACACACTTCCCTTCTAGTTTTTGACTTTTCATTGTAAAACAACAGTAAATATTGGATTTGATTATTTTGTGTTTTTAAATCTGTACTTGTCAATAGCTTTGAGAGGGAAAATGGGGAAGAAAATCATGATTAGCTATTGTCTTTTGTGGGCTTATACCATATAAATAAAACAGAGATGTTGAAACTTAAAAAATTTCTTTATAAATATAAATTTATTTTTAATGTCCTGTTCTAGCTTTTAAAACATTATCCATCTATATTTTCCAAATAACATTTTTTTGCATGGTTGGTTTTTATTTTTATCTATTTTCATTTTTTCTATTTTTTATTTTTGAGACAGGGTCTCATTCTGTTACCCAGACTGGAGTGCAGTGCACTGCAGCCTTGACCTCCTGGAGTCAAGTGTTCCTCCCACCTAAGCCTCCTGAGTAGCAAGGACTAAGGTACATGCCACCATGCCCAGATGATTTTTTTGATTTTTTGGTAGATACAGGGTCTTGCTATGTTGTACAGGCTGGTCTCGAACCTCTGGACTCAAGTGATCCTCCCACCTCAGTCTCCCAGAGTGCTGGAATTACAGGCATGAGCCACTGTACCTGGCCTAGTTTTTAGTATTTGATTGTTGTTATTATTATTATTATTATGTGAGTTGGAGTCTCACTCTGTCGATCAGGCTGGAGTGCAGTGGCACGCTCATAGCCACCACAGTCTTGACATGCTGAGCTCAGGCAATCCTTCTGCCTCAGCCATCCAAGTAGCTGGAACTACAGGCGCACACCACCACGCCTGACTAATTTTTGGGGGGGGATTTATTGTAGAGACAAGGTTTCACCAAGTTGTCCAGGCTGGTCTGATACCCCTGGGCTCAGGCAATCCTCTCACCTCAGCCTCCCAAAGGGCTGGCATTACAGGCTTGAGTCACTGTGCCTGGCCTGAGTGTTATTTTTAATAATAAAAAAAAAGCTGAAGTAACTTCTCATATCATGTAGAGAGGTGTTCCTTGAGTTGAGTTAGCATGAGTGGGGAAGGAGACAATATGTACCTTATTGTTTGTTGCAGAACTTGGAAGCACACATTTATTTTTAAATGAGTGACACAATAATGGGAGGAAAAATATGCTAATCTCTAGAATAAAAATCTGATTAAGAAACACGTTACTTTATTTCCCTAAAGTGTTGACTATCAGTTAAGCCTTTTCTTTTGGATTATATATTTAGATACCATGAACTAAGATGTAATAATGAGTTTTAAAAGCAGAACTTAAAATGTCTTTAAAGGTGGAAATAAACTGTTCAGGTTATAAATTAAATGATCAATAATGACCATGATACAGGCTGAAGTAAATATTCCTTCTATTTTTTTTTTTTTTTTTTTGAGTTGGAGTCTCACTCTGTCGCCCAGACTGGAGTGCAGTGGCCGCTCCCGGCCACCGCAGCCTCGACCTGCTGGGCTCTGGCGATCCTTCTGCCTCAGCCTTCCAAGTAGCCGGAATTACAGGCATGCGCTACCACGCCCGGCTGATTTTTTGATTTATTGTAGAGATGAGGTCTTGCTGCCCAGGCGGGTCTCGAACCTGCGGGCTCAGGCAATCCACTCACCTCAGCCTCCCAAAGGTGCGGGATTACAGGCTGAGCCACCGAGCGCAGCCTCCTTCTATTTTCATAAATTATTTCTCTATCAGTAGAGAAAATTTCATGAAAAATAAAATGACCCAGAGCAAAACTAATTATGATATTTACATCTTAGCTTTGAAATGAACTTGATAGTTATTATTTTTTATTGTATCTGCCCATCCCCTTTAAAGAGAAATCTAATAACAATGTATTTTGTAGCATTATTTATAATCACCAATTAAATCTGGCACATTTGAGGTGGCTTTGTTTTATAAAATTCATCATTGGAAAACATTTTCACAGTTTTTCTCTAAATATTCTGAATCTTTTGACTTGGGAATTTTTGCCCTGAAAATTCGAGGTAATTAATTTATAAATTTTGAGTCAGTGTCTCATTCTGTTGCCCTGGAAGAGTGCAGTGGCACAATCATGGCTCACTCTCACTGCAGCCTTGACCTCCTGGGCTCAGGTATTCTTTCTGCCTCTGCTTCCCAAGAGATTACAGACACACACCACCACACCCAGATAATTTTTAAATTTTTTTGTAGAGATGGGGTCTTGCTATACTGCTCAGGCTGGACTCAAACCCCAGGCCTCAAGCAATCCTCCCTTCTCTGACTCCCAAAATGCTGGGATCACAGGCATGAGCCACCTTGCCCAGTCCGAGATTATTACTTTAATTGATGTAGTTCTTGGGGATTCATTTATCTTATCTCTTTAATTAAATAACTGGGGTTTAAGCAGATGCTAAGCAGAGTACCTAAGAGAGGAAGTTTACTTCAGGAAGAGAACCTTTTGTCACAGCCCTATATTCCTTCCTTTCCCCCCTAGTTGTCTAGTGCAAGGTGTGCTGGCACTCTGTGCCAGAAGTGGCCACCACAAACTCTTAAATTTTGATCTAATTTCTGTTTCTATTTTTGTTGTTGTTGTTCTTTGAAGTGCTCATTAACTGTAACAATTTAAGATGTCAGTGTAGCCATGAATGAGCAAAAGCAGATAATAATCTATATTCTGATTCAGTTGGCATCTTCATAGCTAAAAACACAAACCAAAAGTTGGTAACACCACTAAAGAAAAGTGAAGAATGCATTGCCACAGTCTACTGAGAGTACAGTTTGAATTGGAAGAGAAGAGACCTCTAAGGAGACTTTGTCCCATTCCCTGAACTTTTCATTCTGTGAACAATAAGAACATCTAACCTTGCCAGATTTTAAGGAGTGGTGTTCGATTTACCTCATGTACAGATGATGCAATTGAGGCCAGAAAACATGGAAATTCTAAAGTTGCTTAAATGAAGGGTAAACATTCAGTTTGACAATGTTCTGAATAAATTGAAAAATGCATTTGCTGGAGACTCTTGACAAGGAAGTATCCAGTGATAGGTTTTGTGTTTCCAAGACAATCACAGGCACAGGTCAGCAATCATCAGTGATTTCGAACCACTTGAGTAGTTGGTGATTCTTTATCATGACTGAAGAACACTTCCAAAGACCAGTTTCCATCATCAAAGTGTTTTATGTATCTGCTGTCTTTAAAACAGCTACAAAATAATAGTTTCCAAAAATAATTGTAATTCAGCAATTATTTGGATGCCTAACATACAAGGAGAATGATACACAAACACATACAACTTTCAGTGTTATTAATTGTTACTAGCAGTTGGAATGCTGACTTGTCTCATCACATATGTGCCAACATTTGTCCGTCTGAAAAACACCAATTTCTCAGTCAATATACTTTGTACCTTGGGGAAATCTCAGAAACAATAACCATCTTAGAAATATCTTTATCAAGGTGAAAAGAAACAAAGGGGTATATTGAGAGAATAATGCAAACATATTAAAAACAAAAAATAGATAACAAATGTGACTGTGGGAACTGCAGTCAGTTACAAAGCCCTGACCAAGAGGCATCCGCATCACAATACAAGCAAGGTGTTCTTTACCTACACTGTATTGTTTGACCTTATTTTCTTCTTCATGTTGTTTCTTTACTCATGGGAATCTCTTCAGTGAGGGACAAAAGTCAAGAAAAAAAATTACCCAATAAAAACCTATAAAGGAACCTCAGTTAATTCCATAAAAAGACAAGAGCTTGATTAAAGAACATTAGGCTGAGAGAGACCTTAAAGATAATCTACTCCAACTCCTTGATTTTATACATGAGGAAACTGATATTTATTCATCATGTATTCAATATTCATATATTCATTCATTTATTCCTTTGACAAATAGATAGTGCCCTAATCTAGGTACTGAGCAATGAGAGATAAGGTCTTTAATCCCACAGAGTTTACATTTTAGTGTGGGAGACAGCAATAAACACATACATAACTAATAACTAGGCTTAGATTATGATACATGCTGGCAAGTAAAGATGCTGATGATGGAAGGGAGAATTGCCAGGGGATAACTCTAGGTTAGGTGGTCAGGGAAGGCTTCTTTGAGGTGGTGGCATTTGTGTGGAGACCCAAGTGGTGAGAATAAGTCAGCCACGTGAAAGCCCTGGGCAGAAGATTCCAGCTAGAGGCACAAAGCTCCAGTGTAGGAATGCACTCAGCAAGCATGAGTAACAGAACAAAGGCCAGGATGGCTGGAACTTGGAGGACAAGGGGGAGAGGAAGAGAATGAAGTCAGAGGGGTTGGCAAGGGCAAGATCATGAAGTCTTTTTAGCCATGATCATAAGTTTAGATAAAGAGAATTTAATCAGAAGAGCTGAGTGTGATGAGTTTGTGTTTTGTTTTGTTTTTGTTTTTTCTTTTCTTGAGTAGGAGTCTAACTCTGTCGCCCAGGTTGGAATGCAGTGGAATGCTCATGGCCACTGCAGTCTCTACCTGCTGGGCTCAGGTGATCCTTCTGCCTCAGCCTTCCAAGCAGCTGGAACTACAGGCATGTGCCACCACGCCCGGCTAATTTTTTGATTTATTATAGAGACGAGGTCTTGCCAAGTTGCCCAGACTGGTCTTGAACCCCTGTACTCAGGCAATCCTCTCACCTCTGCCTCCAAATTGCTGGGATTACAGGTGTGAGCCACTGTAACCAACTTTTTTCATTTTTAATAAAGACATTATATATTTTTCTTTATGTATTTTACATAGATATTTTGCCCCTCAGTTCTTAGAATCACTTGCTTCATCATTTTATTATTTTTTTATTTTAATTTATCTTATATTTTTAGACAGTGTCTTGCTGTGTTGTTCAGGCTGGCCTTAAACTCTTGAGCTCAAGGGACACTTCTGCTTCAGTCTCCCAAGTAGCTGGCCTACAGTCATGTACCACAAGGTCTGCCTTGACCTTTAAGTTTTCCACATGAAGTTTTCCATTCTGCATTTGTAGTTTTCTTTTTTTGTGTGATGAGCTTTTTGGTTTTTTTTTTTTTTTTTTTTTTTTGAGAAAGTAGGAGTTTATTAAGAAGACAGAAAAGCTCCCTCAGCAGGAGGGAACTCGAAAGAGGGCTGCCCTGTGATGAATTTTAAGCAAGAAGGTAGGATTGTGACCTCTCTAAGCAAAATCATGAGGTTTAGAACTTTTTTTTTTCAGGAAACATTTATTGGGCATTTTTCTATGTACAGTGTTAGTGTTAGGCTGAGGAACTACAGAAAAAAATCTTGGACACTCTTCCTGCTTTTTGGAAGCTCACACTTTGGCAAGAATATGGGACTCCCAAATGAAACAATTGATGTTGCTCTTATATGACAAACCAAAACATAAAACATGATGTGGTATAATGGGAAGGAGCAGTAGGTGAAAAATCAGAAGACCTGATAAGAGCTGCTTATCAGAATCTTGGTTTTATCTTCCAAAAAAGGAAGAACAACAATGCCTTCTCTGTCTATCTTATCAGTCTTGTGGTGGATCACAAGAGATAATGTTTGGGAAGACATGTTGAAAATCAGTGAGTGTTATATAAATGTGGTGAGGATGGATAGTTGTTGGAATTGGATAAGGCACCAGATTATGGAGAATCTTAAATTTAGGTTAAAATTTTACCTTATTTTGAGGATAAAGGAGAGTTATTAGCAATTTTAGAAGAAGGGAAAGAAATGATGTTTTATTTGTTCATGAGTGCATGGAAAACTATATAGGAAGTAAAGACAAAAGAAAAAGATTATTCTCAGAACTTTGAACTCCAGTGCCTGGGAGAAGGGTGGTTCTATTGCTGGAAGCCCTGAAACCACAAAGGGGCCATTTCTCAGGGGCAGAGAGCAAGCCAAGTTCTGAAGACATTAACCACCAGGGGAGCTTCATGTGGGACTGTGCTGCAGGGAGTTGGGGGAGCCCAGACTGGAGGCTCAACTTGAACCATCTTCTATGTGGTTAATTAAACTACAAGGTAGGCTCTAATAAGGAGCAGAAGTGGGTAGAGAAGTACTGAAGAGTGAGAACTGAGCCTCAGTTCATATTCAGAATCAAAACAGAAAAGAAATGGAGTGATAGTCAGGCAAACAGGACTGGAGAAGTACGGATGTTCTCTTTTCCAGAAATGCCCTGGTTTCTTTCCCGTCCTTGTGAACTCAACCTCAGCCTCAAACTTCTGGGCTCAAGTGATCCTCCCACCTCAGCCTTCCAAGTTGCTGGGACTACAGGTGCATACTACCACACCTGGCTAATTTTTTATTTTTGTAGAGATAGAGTCTTTCTATGTTGCCCGTACTCAAGCAATTCTCCTGCTTTGGCCTTCCAAAGTGCTGGAATCATAGGTGTGAGCCACCATACTCAGCAGTTGAGCATATTTTCTTTGGTTGGGTGACAGGATCCTGTTCTCGGACACCCAGTTCATCATTCAATAAAGTTTTCCAATAAAACGTAGTACCTGTTTGAATTATCAAGCTCTTTTCTGTCTTCCCCATAGGATTATAAATACCTTGAAGACAGGGATGGTGCTAACCCTAGTGCCTAGCACAGACTAGGGAGCAGAGTAGCAGTTCGAGAGATGTTTGCTGAATGGCTGCATCCAAAATCAAGAAAGAGGGCAACTTCGAGGATAGATGGTAGACAGGATAAATACATAATGTGGCATAAATATTAAGCTTTGATGGGAACATTTGGTTCAGGATTAAGGTTGTTAGAGATCTTCAAGAAGCAGAATCAGTAGAATAGAATTGGAGTGGCCCAAGGAAAATCTCACTGCAGGGGAGATAAGGTGGATGGTGGTTGGAGAAAGAAGTGGTGGTCACCAAATGGAGATAGAGAGATCATTGGCTCCCAGTGTTTGGTGGGGAAATAAAGGAGAGATGGAAGATATGAGAAACAGAAATTTTGTTCATGTTTGAATTTTTGTTTTTGAGGAAAATCAGAAAAACCAGGATTCATGGATAATCTCTCCAAATTACAGTCAGCAAATAGGCCTACATAAAGCCAGGAGTTCGGACATTTTTGGCATTGTGCTGTCCATGTTTACCTGGAAAATTCCCCTCAGGCAAAAATTAGAACTGAATGTAGTGGAACCGTGTTCCCTCATAAGCTGTGACTAAGTGCCCTGCCAATAGTCAGTCTGAGGATTATTTCAACCTAGATGGCAACTGCAAGTTTTAATTTATTATTTATGAACTTTTACAGCTGTATTTCCACGAGAATGAATTGCTGGTTCATTTATCAGGTGTGAAGGAAGGATGTTAACAGGTAGGTCTGAGAACTTGGAAGAAAGGATAACCTATTTAAATCATCGTGGGTGAAGGTGCCGAGAGGTTCCTGACAGGACACTGAGGTAAGGTGGAGAGGATGCCAGAAGCTGATTGATGTCCCTGCTTTGAGTCAGAAAGTGTAAATTTCTCTCACAGAGATTTTGAGGTTGACTGCATTTGCACCTCTGAAACTTTATTGGCATGTATGTAAAAGTGGCCATCTCATTTATTCTGATTAAAACAGGCTGTTGCCTCAGGTATACCTGTGCTCCAATTCTTAGTCCGATAAACTGCACCTTTCAGGACCCAGTTGGAAGACCACGGTCTCTTTAAAACATCTCTAACTCTCCCAGTAGAGTTCGTTGCTTCCTCCTCTGCATGTCTTCAGCTCTTGGTGTGGTGTGTACTGTGTGGTCTTGTAATTTATTGTGGACAGTCTCTTCTGCTAGATTGAGTCCTTCTAGGACAGGAGCCATGTTTTTACACTTTCTGTACCCTTTAGAGAAGTCTGTTGAATGGAAGAATGAAGCAGCAAGGAAAGGGGCCCGTATAAGTTTATAAACTATTCTTAAACCTATAAGTGGTTGATCAACTTTGTTTTTAAGATCAATTATGTTGAAAAACAAGAGGCAACTATGGATTAGATAAGAGGAGATAAAGAACCGAGCACTGGCTGGGCACGGTGGTTCATACCTATAATCCCAGCACTTTGGGAGGCCGAGGTGGAAGAATTGCTGGAGCCCAGGAGTTCAAGACCAGTCTGGGCAACATAGAGATACCTCATCTCTACAAAAAAATTAAAAAATTAGCAGGGCATAGTGGCATACTCTTATAGTTCCAGTTACTCAGGAGGCTGAGGCAGGAGGATCACCTGAGCCCAGAAGATTGAGGCTGTGGTGACACTGCCCTCCAGCCTAGCTGACAGAGTGAGACCCTCAATGCAAAAAAATAAAAAAAGAACCAAGCATTGATGCTGCTGAGTGATTTAAGAAGGAACCACCAGGAAGCTGGCAGAGGTGTGGATGAAGGAGGATGAGGGGACTGGCTAGTGTTTTTCAGGCTCCTACAACTGCCAGGGAGGCACCAGAGGAATTTACTTGGAGCAGAGGTAGGAAGGGTTTTTTTCTTCAGTTGAGTCAGACATATTCATACACTTATACTTCTGGTGAGAGAAAGTGAGACGTGTTGGAAAATAGACAAGGAGAAACTTGTCTCAATTGGGACAAAACTCTAATTTTTGAAAGTCAACAAAAGGATGTAAAGGAAACCCCCGAAAGGCAAGAAACTCCATGTAGAAGTTTCTGGATAAGGTGCTGATTGAACATACTTGCATGTAGAAATATCTTCAATGTATCGAGGTATTTTTGTTGGTTTATGTTAAAAATTCTGTTCTTTCTTTTTATGTTTTACTTTTTCTAAACTCCTTTTGTGAAATGATGGTCTCTCTTCTGTCTTCCACTGGCGTACTCTGCCCTGAAAATATAATCTCCTTCTGTTTTACTAATATATACTGTTTCATTTATTCCCCAGAGTTTTCCTGCTTCCCCAAAATTCAAAAATATTAAAACCAGCTAAACTGTTTAAAGTTTGGCAATATAATGTTCCATTTATATGAAAATATAATGCATTCACATATAAACTCAATTAATGCACTGAATGGTTTATTTGAACTATAATGAAAGTTAATGATTTTGCGAGCAAATCAAATTACAATGGATATATTTCCTGTGTCACAAGCTAATGAGTAATTTTACATTTGTAAAAGCTTAAAAAATTTTACCAACCTTAAATATAAGGTTTGCACATATTTTGTTGCTCCAATTCATTAAATGTCACCATTTCTTGAAATGTTCAGATTTGTCATCACTAATGGCTGTGAATTGAGAAAGGCTGGCACACATTTTGGGTGTGAGTTAGTGGAAGGAGGCAGCAAGAGCTTACTGGCCTTGCTGAGGTATTAGGGTGGGACAATAAGACCAGGAATCTGGGAGAAGTTCTGTGACCATGTTGCTTTTTCTATAAGCTAGCTGTGTTTCTGTGTTTGGATGGCAGGAGATATGTGACTGTCCCAGTCTCTTGTGACTATTCAGGGGCCCCAAAACAGGGGGTAATCAAACAAGCATTGAACTTGAGTCCCAGTTTTGTCACACACATGCTGGGTGGCATTGAACAAGTGACTTAACCTCTTCATGCCTCAATTTTCTTACCTCTCACAGGGAGTCGCCGATATCAGCCCTATTCACTTTACAAGTTGAAGTCATAAAAGTCATCGGATATTGCAAACCTATCCTTCAAACATAAACTTCACTTTCTGAGTCAGCAGGTGGGTGACTTTGGATTTAAAAAGTCACTAGGACTTTTGAAATGGCACTTCTCAGATCTGTACTGTGCAAATGTGTACAATCTCTCACTAAGAGGGGGATCTAGGCATAGTATTTTCTAGACTTTGGGTCTCTTTCTCTATAAAGCATCTCTGGGTATAGTGTTCTGGGGACTCACTTTGGGAAATGTTGGTGCAGTGGTATCACGGACAAAGTATACTGGAATTATAGGAGTCTCCTAAAAGTAATGGAGGATACTTTATTTCCGAGAAACAGGCTAGTGATTAAAACTGTTGTGACCTATTTTACAATCACAGTATGATGAAGACTGGGCTACCTGAATTATGAAATAAGAATATTTTTAATATTTTGAAGGCAACCATGTATCTGATGTCAACTATATCCTATAAATTTTGTAAAAACACAATAGAAATTATTAGAGGAGGCAACTATACCTTTAGACTCTTAAGCCGTCAGGTAGAATTTTGGAATTTAAAAAGATGCCATTTTAATGACTTGGATGCCAAGTTTACGCTCTCTCTACAATGATGCTTTCTACTGCAGAGAGACATCTATGTTCCTTGAATGGTTCTTCCATCTGCCACCACGTGGTGGCACAACCTGTGAATGGTTGGGGGATGGTGTGCTCAGGTCTGTAAACACCCAATAGAGCCCCCACTTTGGATATACCGCTCCAGAAGGAATGGAAGAATAATTCAGTCCTTTACAAAAAAATTCCTTTAAGATAAGGTTGCCGGCAGCTTGTATCCTCATGTCTAAGAAATACAGAAAATAGAACTCCAGAGGCATTTTGAGTTTGGAAAATTGACTTTTTCATTGTCTCAGTTAGATGGCTGAGTGGCCATAGGTGAAGAACTTGGAACAGGGAAAGGGCTCCTCGTTTCATTCTCTAGAACACTGTTTCTTAACTTTTTAAAAAATGAAAATGTATCCCTTTATGATTCTGTCGAATGCTATATCGTTTCTTCATAGAAAAATGCATAGAATTCGTAAAATCTGGTAACTCATAAAAGTCCTGTTTGTGATTACTCTGTGTTTAAAGCCAGAACCTTTTGCATTTAGAAATACTCTTTGTGTTTCAAAAATAACCAGAACCTCTTGCATTTGGAAGTAGTCTTTGTGTTTTATTTTCCCAACAGGAAATTTGGAGTTTTGCATTAGAAAGGCAGGTTGTGGAAATACTGGGTCTCTCTCCCAAAATGATTTCTGTTAACTGTAGTTTGGTTTGGGATTGACTACGCTATTTTTTCTGATTTGGACTGGATGTGTGTTTTTGGGTAAACATTATTTCCTTCCTTTCCGTGAGACGAGAAAGTTACCCACTGAAGGAAATAATTTGAGAAAGCTTTGGTTGAAGATTCATTTGATTTTGTATTTGAGATAATAACCTAATATATTCCAAGAGAAGATTTGAGTTCACCTGTCAGAATAAGACTAGGCTACCAAGCAGTGACTATGTAGGTTTGAAATCATACCATTCAGTTGTTCCTGAAGAAGTATATATTAACCTTTCCTTTCAAAGTGTCTGCCAACAAGTTGCAGGAGGACCTACAATTTATATAACCAGAAAATGTTTTAGAGGTAATCAAAGCATCACAGGCAGGGAGAAGAAATTTTAGAGATGTCTTTGAGCTAGCACAAACTTTTCTTTCAAGGGCAAGTTAAGATCTTAGGACCACTGAAACATGTTAAGCCTCAAGGTTTCCTGGTATATACTTGGCATATGTGCCCTCTAAAAATGAGATCTACTTGTGACGTTAAATGGAAAGTTAGGGATTAATGCCCCGGGTGCAGTGAGAAGCATGAGTTATTTCATAGCCCAAATGTAATTAAGGTTGCATTAATATTTTGCAGCATGTGGTACCTACTGAAACTTGGCAAATTTTAGATATAGAAACATACCATAGCACAATGTGGGGAACCAACATAAGAACTTGGTATGCCTGGTATGTACTGAGAAACTTTGCTTTAGCGCTTAATAAAATATTTTGTGTGTCTAAGAGACTGATGAAACCAAGAGAGATTAAAATGAACTTGGAGCCTGAAGTTAGTGCCAGTCTCAGATACAGCAAACTATAAAACACAGAAGTATCAGACAAATTATTTCCTATAGCATTGCTTAATTCCAGAAAAAGCGAAAGATTCTTGTGGTTGTGATTTATAATCCTGTTTTGACTTCTTAGTGAACAAACCTCTTTCTGTTTGAAGGTTCCCCACCTTATGAGTTTTAGTGGGAAATAGAGACATGTCCCACTGTGGTAGCAGGAAGTGCCAGATGTGGGCTCTGCTGGCCTCCCTTAGAGCCAGGGGCAGGCATGTGACCTGATTTTGCTGATTTAGATCCAGTCAGAAGTGACATAAAAGAAAGGCCTACAAGGACTCCATTCTGGTGTGGGTGCCAGCAGCTACAGGGTCCTGCAGCTGTAGTGTGAGTGGCTGGTGTATGGTTCAGTCTGTGCCCAAGAGCAGTGGGGTTTTAAAAGGACAGTGCTGAGGTATGGTTTGGGGCCGTGCTCTAGTTTGCGACCTCAACCGTGATTCTTGGCCATTTAGAAATTTTTTTTCTGCCTAAATGAGTCAGTAGTTTCTGTTACTACCAAGAACCTTGACAAACAGAATTCTTATTTGATTAAATCTTAAGTTCCCCGTGTGTGTGTGCTCCTTTTATTTCTGTGACCTGACTGAAGAGGAAGACACTGCTGAGAAGCCATAAAGTCATGCTTTTTTAATGTTCAATACTTATCCTAATTGTTCATAATGCAGAGAAGACATCGGAAAAAATTGCTAGCTCGATTGTGGCTTAAAATAGCATATATCTGATTGACACTAACTTTGACATTGTTTCTTACATATGGTGTATGCCAACATCTTATTTCTATTTCGAAGAATATCAGGCAAGAACAGAAAGTTACACTCATTTCCAGAAGATACACGCCTGCCAATCAGCAAAAGCCAGAACCAATGAAGGGCAAGAAACAAAGTGTTCCAGGATCTATCCAAACCAGTGTTCTCAGTCCTGGATGCACATTAGAATCACCCAGGGTGGCTTGAAAACACCCTCATTCCCAGGCCCCCACCCCAGATCAATTACATTAGAATCCCTGGTGTTTGGAGCTAGGATGGCTATTTTTAAAGTTCCCCAGATGATCATGCTACATAGCTAGGATTGTGACCTACTCTAAACAGAGCCTTTGGCTTCCCTCTAAGTTCTAGGTGTGGTTTCAATATCATGTGTACAGAAAGGAGCTATCGACTTCTCCTCTGTAACATATATTCCCTGAAATAGCACTGACTTTTCTGACTCCCGTATCATATGGCCCTAATATCAGATTCAGTGAAATTGGGCACTGCCCCTGACATGTCTCCTTTTACCTTTGCTGCTTTCTAGGTTCCCTGGCCTGCTGAATGACTGACTCTGGACACTTATCTGCATATAATACAATTCATTTTTCAAACTATATGCTATGGAGTCACTTTAATATGCATTTGTCTGTCCTTCCATTTCAAATTTTAGTCTTTAAGGTGTTTAAATAATTGCATTGTATAACTTTTTTTAAGGCATGAGAGAATATATTACTGTATTTAATTTTAGACATCAATTCATTTCTGTGAGCTAATAGGGTAGTCTTTAAAATGTGTCAGTCTACTTTTACAATGATTGGCTTTAGTTGGCTTTCCACTTCAGAGTTTGGTTTTGGATTAAAAATTAAATATACTTGAACTCTTCTCATTACACCATTTTGCATACATCCAATTAAATTTTACTAATTAGCTTTCTACCATCATTAATGTTTAAATGTTGTGTGTTCAGGCAAAGTCACTGTTAACTCCAACTATTCATATTGCCAATTATCTTACAGCCAAGTTTCTTTTTTTTTTTTTTTAATTTCACTATGCAGTTCTTTCAAATAGTGTGTGTGTGTGTATTCATATTTTAGATGTTGGCTTCTCTCCACTGTAACTAGAGTGTAGCTTGAGGTTGACGATATGTACATACGTTTACCATCCAATTGGAAATGCTAGAAGGATAAAGATAAGCCTTAAGTGGAATGACGAAAGTGTGTTTGTATTTACCATTTAACAAAAATCAGAAATTCTGATTCCAGTGATTCATTTTCCCCATATTCACAGACAACACTATAACCTCAAGAGAACTTTTAATTTTTATGTGTACTCAAGTTTCACAAAATCTATGTAAATTTGTCTTATTTTCCTAGAAAGACAAATTCTCTTCTCATCATGGGATACTTCTATATGAGGTGACTTTTCCCACTTTCTGCCTAAACATTTCACTAAAGCAACAGAGTTTAATCATGGTAGAAATCCTTCAATAATAAATGAAAAGCCAGAAATAAAAAATGGCCTGGACTTTGCAGAAAAAAAAAGGCAAAGCGATGTAAGAATACTCAGTTGTTATTGGTGTGTCTTTTTTGACAAAGAGAAGCAAAGCTTTATACATTTAGGTTTTAATTTTAGTCTCAATATGTACCTTTGTGATAAACACATTCCATTCTCTGAGTAATTGATATACAGTTAATACACATTATATTGTCTTGTAATCACTGAGGTTGCAGTATGATGATAAGTTTCATGAGGATTTGGACTATGTCTCTCTGTCTTCTTCTGCATTTCTTCATCTTTAGAACAAGAGGGTAGGACAAGATGATGGCGAATGAATGTCTGTCCCATCTCCAGAATTTGAGTCCCTGCCCTTGCCCTTCACAGTCTAGCACAAAATTAAACTGCCAATAAATACTTATAAATATCCCAATGAGAATGATGTTGCTGAATTTAACCAATTCTAAGATGGACTTTTTGTTTAACATTTATCATCTCTGAAATTAGGATGCAGTTTATAATTGATGACATGTCAAAGTTAAATTGTCAGTAGTTTCCTTGTCAGTAGTTTCCTTAGTGGTATAAAAATAGTTGTATATCTTATGATAAAAAGTGACTTAGATTCAATTCAATGGCTTTTATTCTAACTTATTTTCTTTTTTATTAATATAGTTTATTTAGAAAGTAAATGAGAGAGAGAAAGAGAGAGAGAGAGAGAGAGAGAGAGAGAGAGAGATACAAAGAGATATCGATTCACTTTCCCAAGGTAGGGGAGGGGGCCAAAGCCAAGAAACATGGCAGCCGTAGCTCAAAGAGCCACATGGACATACCAGACTTTAACAAATCATTGGCCCTAACTTATTTTCAAAAAGAATTTGAAACACTTTATCAAAGTGTATAAAATAAGGTAAAATAGATATAACAAGAAAAAATAAAATAAAGCTAATAAAAAAAAATACAAACGTATTACAAGGTCTGGTCAATTTGCAACTGTGGGTTCCAAACATGGCTCTGGTTTTTGTGATACCTGAGGAAAAATGAGAAGTATGTATGATTCTTTCTTCCTAGCAAAAGCTTAAAGTGGAGGTCTATGTAAAATATTCTTTAATATGCCACAAAAATGCTCCACACACATCCAGGTTTCAATGTCAAAATTTTCTAGAATCTCTAGAACTTCCCTTTCCCATGCCCTGGCAATATTTTTCTTTCCTGTATAAATTTCTTATGCTGACTACACCATGTCACATTTGTCACTTACTATTAATTTCGGCTTATCAAAAAATCAATATTTAGTGTTTTTCAGTCATAAACCAGTAATTGGCATTGCATGTGTTGCAAGAGCCAATGTGTCCTTGACTTTATGTTTCTTTCTTAATCTCAAATTGATAAGATTTGGATGATGCTATTTTAGATCCAGAACATGAGCAAATGGTTACTGTTTAGAAGTATCTTGAAATGTTGTATTTGCTGTAAAGATTATCACAACAGTAAGTCTATTTAGAATTTGTGGCTATTTAAGTTTTTTCCTTCCTGTCACAGAGTATATTGACATATGTGCCCAGATTCCTGGGTTTATTGTCATTTTAACATTGTCTATTAATAGGCCGTGGAGGAAAAATTTAAAAAAAAAAACCATCTGGTAAAAGTGACAGTATCAGGAATTGGAATCCATGGCTCAACTTTTTTTCTTAAGAGATGGGATCTCACGATATTGCCCAGACCTCAAGTAATCCTCCCGCCTCAACCTCTCAAGTAGCTAGGACTGCAAGTGTGAACCACCATTCCTAGCTAAAGGCTTAATTTTATGATAGAGCAACTGGGCTGTTCTGGTGTTGCCTCAGTGAAGCACTCCTTTTCTTGCTTAGTTAGAAAAATAAATTTTTAGTTTTCTGTATCAAGTTTTATAGAATTATGGACTTATTTTATGATTCTGCTCCCAGAGGTTTTACTTGTATTGAAACATATTTTTAACATAATATTAAATAATTCCAAATATTTATACATAGCTTTTATCAACATCTTTTTTCAGCTTGTTGATTAAATTATCCTTGGTTGTAATTATAGCAGATGAAACATGTGACATATTGAAATGCATGCAACTTTTTGTACTAGTTATACTAGTACTAGTAGTTATACTAGTTCTATACTAGCAATATATTACAAATAAGTTAAAACTTCTTGGGAAGTTTTATGCGACTGCACGGGAAGTTGGGCATGTCAAGTGGTATTTAATAAAATCCAATACAAGATTATTAAAATATTTAAAATTATTTACTTCTATTTCCTCCGGGTTTGCTGTGGAATGTTTAATTCATCTGGTGTTGAAGAAATGGAATATGGTTCCTTACAGAACAATTTGTTCTTGAAACAGAAGCATGTGTCAGTTGAAGTGAGTAGGTGATACAACTTCTGCTTCTGCCCAACATAAGGTTATCTCTCAGTTGTTTTAGCAGAACATGAAAGGAAATGTCCATGACAATTCAAGGCCAGCAGTCCATGTGATTCTATAATTACTTTTGCCACTTTGCTTTTGTGGAGTCATTCATTGTGAGACTGGTCTTATCTTGTCGTACCTCCATGTCATTAGCAATGTTTCAGTGCATTAGTGACCAAATGCAAGTTTACCAGTTGGTGATTAGAGTGAGCCAGCTGCCAGCTGAGTGAGTAGGGTTTGAAACTCTACAGTTGTTTGGTGAATTTCTGTTATATTAGGGCAAAATTGGAATTGTGGAAAATAGACTTTGCTCTAAAGAGCAAGACACATGAAAATAAAGGTATTCATATAGAAGAACAAAACCACTAGATGGATAAAAATGACACCACACTGATATTTTTCAAGTTAACATAAATGGAGAATTTAACCCTGACATCATTTAAAAGTTACAAATCTGAAGAGTCTCATCTTTCAAAAGGGAAGAGGAAGAAAAAAAAAAGTGAACCAAAACTCCATTCTAAGATGCGATAATTTGATTTGAAATATCCTCTGTTCTGAGTGCAATCATTATGGATCTGTGGCTCATTTGTATGGACTTAGTGTTGTATCCAGTGAACACTGTTCCTTGGCTCCCTCCAAGATTCCCCACCACCACCTCAAGCCCCCCCGCCCCCCGAGCACGTATGTTTCAGTTGTTCTAACTTTCCCTGGTAAAGGTCAAACTGAAGGTGACATGCTAGGGATGGGTTGAATTTAAGTGTTGTTTTCTGTTACAAAAATAGGGAAAATTTCATTTTAAAAATACAATTCCCCCCCCCAGATAACAATTACATTTTCAATCAGATGCGGAGTATAGCATTTATTTGGTATTGGCTTTAAATTCAGAAACCCCCTCAGTTGAATGTAGCATCTTCAGATTTGTTTGTTTTTAATGTTGTAGATTACTTTTGCATTGTGGGCTGGACTGTAAAATATATAATTGGGTAATTTCATGATAGCACATTTCCAAACTCTTAAAAGATTTATGAAAATGTGAGGTTTTTAGGTTTCAAAATGTTGTAAGAGAAATAACCAAAATTTAAAATTTAATTATAGGTCAAGAAAATAAACTTAAGCATTCCATGGTAACATTAATAAGATTCCTACATTGCATGACTATAAAATTTGGAGTGTTAGACATGGAAATGTGAATTTTACCACCAGTTTAAACAAGATGAACATGTTACCATTGCAATAAAAATCTACTCTTTGGTGTTTGGAGGTTTTGGGTTTTTTTTTTTTTGTCTATGTTGGCATGTATGAAATCAAATCTTTTCAGGTCACTGGTAAAAAATGGAAGCATTAAATTGGGGAGAAAGAATTGAGTTAGCTCAAATTGAGTCTTGATTAACTTGAAAAGATATGTTAACCCTTATAATCCATCTCCAACTGAGGACTGAATGTTTTACAGCCTGAACAGGGATTTGGATAGCATTTAAAATTGATGAAGGCATTCCATTCCATTTAGAAGTATATCTGACCCCCAAAAAGTTAGTTTAGAATTAGATTTCATAAATTCTTTCTTTTGATAAAAGAAATGAAATACTTATATCTTAAACAAAAGAGGTATAATCAAATAAGAAACAGTATCTAAACCTTTTGGCTAGAAATAAGTAGATTTTATCTTTGTCTATCATGTCCCACAAATAACCATAAGGGTCACATAAGAATTTTGACCCTAACATAATCTAAAAAGGAAAAGAATTGATTCAAATTAGTCTCCTGTTGAAAGCATGTTGCCTTAGATAAAGGTCAAAATCTTGGGGAATTTGTGTGTGTGTGTGTGTGTGTGTGTGTGTGTGTAAAGTCTCTTAAAGTAAAATCATCTGTTGCGTTAAATTAAACATGCTATTTTGATCATTTTTTACATTGGTGAATTTACTGAAAGGTTTATCATTAAGTATAATAAATGCAGTAAATGTTACATCATTTTTTATAGAAGACATTTCAGAGAAAGTTGAGTCAAAATGGTGTAATAACAAATAAAAATGAACAAAAAATACCAACTGAATTATATTATATATAATTTTATATATATTTTCTAGATCCAGACTGATGTGTAAGAAGAAAATTGTAGAGACAGTGTAACTGAACCATGTAAATCATTTTTAAAGAGTCAAATTCACAGCTGGCTGTCTTGAGTTGGGCCAGACTATTATCTGAGAATGTTCTTTTCTTCTTTCATCAAATTTTGCAGATGTTTTACAACATTTCATCTGTCAGTCTTAATACTGAAAGGCCATCAAAGCATTGACGTTACCCATTTTTTGCCTTATTCTGTGAGTGGGCAAAAGTCTCTGCCAGCAGGCCGCAAACCATGTGTAAAATGAGAGCAGTCTATTAATAAACAGTAGTTGATGGAAAGGAAAGGACATGAGAATATTTTAAGGGAAAGTACTTCAAGTAGAAGACGCAGCCTAGGTGTTTTTGGCTTTTGGAGTCTTCTGTTAATATGTATGCTTAAGTTTAATCAGCAAATACAACGTTTAGGGCTGGATGTGGTGGCTCATGCCTGTAATCCTAGTACTTTGGGAGGCCAAGGCAAGAGAATTGCTTGAGTCCAGGAGTTTGAGACCAGCCTGGGCAGCATAATGAGACCTCATCTCTACAAATAATAAAAAAATTAGCTGGGCATCATGGCACATGCCTGTAGTCCCAGCTGCTCAGAAGGCTGAGGTGGAAGAATTGCCTGAGCCCAGGAGGCTTAGGCTGCAGTGAACTATGATTGTGCCACTGCACTCCAGCTTTGGTGACAGAATGACACCCAGACTCAAAACAACAGCAACAATAACACATTATTTAGAGTTATCTAACTAAAAATTGGATTCTATAATTGAAAAATGCATACGTCCTCCTTTTCAAACTAGGGAATAATTGTGATTTTGTTGATTTTCATTATTCTTTCAAATGGCTCATTTAAGATCAAATATGGATTTATCTTTATAAAGTGGTAAATATATATATTTATATATTGGACAAGATCCCAAAAAGTCAAACAAACAGCTATCTGGGCTAACTTGATTAGCCAAATTAAACATATATACACATGCAAACCAATGACATTCCGTTGAGTTAAAATGACTGAAAGAAGGTAAATGATAATAAGGGCAAATTGTTTTTTAACCAATAGTATCAAATACAATATTAAGAAAATTAAGTGGAGACTTTGTTTCCTCATTTTAAAAATCAGTTGTGAGATAGTCATACATGTATTACCAAGAAAATAGAACAGTGAACAGATACTGAACCTTATTTGTTTTTTTATTGTACCAAATTGTATTGGAAAACATAACCCATAGATATAATTTTAAGACTGTCTAATGAACAGTAACAATCTTTAATTTATAACGTTCCTGAATTATAGCCAAATGTTTATATTCAACTTTGAGCAGTTTTCCCAAATCAAGCCAAATTTAACAAGTATGCTTATCCCTATTAATGTTCTAACATTGTAATAATGTCCACAAGGGAAGTGAGTTCACTTTGTTGTAGGGAAATTATATAGATTTTTAACAAGCTCCCTGGTGATGCTGATGCTACTGGTCTGGGAACAACTGATTTATTCTAAAAACAACAAAAACAACAAAAAGGTGTGTTTTTTTATTAATTTAAAAAATCAAACCATTGTTCTTTGAATCTGCCTCTTATGAAACCAGGTCAAGGGCTAGGTCTCAGATTTAGGACTTCAATTGTGATAATGATATAATGATGTATCTTATATATAATGATATAATGATGTACATTATATCATGTATCATTATATCATTATATCATTGATAATGATATAATCATAATCAGCCTTTGCCTGTGGAAACATCATGTCTTTCCTAATTCGTAGTAAGGTAACTTCCTGTGGGAGATTGTCCACTAAAATATTTAAAAATATCAGATATTGTCTAATAATTCAGCTGATATGTATTGTGCTCATTCTGTGCCTCCTGAGCTAATTTGGTTAAGTGTTGCTCCCTGAATCTTTACAATTGTAGGTAAAGTATCAAGACTTGGAAGGATGGAATAACTTGTGGTTATAAATAACAGAACTGGGGTTTCTAACCATTGTCTAGTATTGTCTCTGTCTCCTTATTCCTTCCTGAGAAATTAGGCAAAGATGTCTTGGGGAATTAGTTAAAATGATCATGAAGACCTTGTATTGAAAGCAGTGCTTATACGTCTATGCAGCCTTCTAACCCACTTTGCTAGAGTAGTGGTAATATAGCAGGCGCTGATACTGCAGCGGGTGAGCCAGTTGAGGCACTGGAACGTTTACTTAAAAAGTAAGAATGAAATCAAACTTGGAAAATTTCTAAGATTCTGATTGGCACTGTTGGACCAGGCAACCCGTCACGTGATCCCAGTGAATTGCAGGAAAGTGGACGTGGTCATGCATGGGACTGGGGAGTTATGGGAGGTATAGTGGGAACTCTGCCTCCCATATTGGTCTTTAGATGCGCTGCTTTTTAGATGTCAAGTGTATTTACAAATGTTATCGTGTTTAAATGAATGGTTTTACAAAAACTCTCACAAAAGAAAAGATAATCAAGATTCTTGTATAGGAATTGGTTTGAAGCTAGTATTAACAATACAGAACAAGCAACTCTCTCACACACACACACACACACACACACACACACACAAACCCATAGAGCTGATTCTCCTCTGCCTGCTAAATGGACGCCTTTTCCACCACTTCACACAGCAAAATCCATGTCGAGCTAATAATCTTACACTGACAAGAAGTTCAACCAAAAATATTTGAAACAATCAGGAGGGCTATTTGTCCTGTGGATTTACATCTAGTATTTTAAAGCTATGAGCATTGCCCTAAATTGATATTGTATGTTGAGGTATTAGCTATTGACAGCAATATATACTATAAGCTATATAATTTACAGTAAACGAATTTGTATGTATTGTGGGTACATGCGCCAGAGTTTTTCTTTTCCTTCCTTCCTTCCTTCCTTCCTTCCTTCCTTCCTTCCTTCCTTCCTTCCTTCCTTCCTTCCATCCTTTTTTGAAAGCGGAAGGTGATCACAAACTTGAGGATCACTTATTGCAACAATGAATTTTTGCAGCTGGTGAGAACTTTCAAACACCAATATTTCTGATTTTCTGTTGATCTTACTATCTGATAGACAAACCTACGGCTACAAGTGACTGAAGTTACCCAAAGGTTGGTTTTCTACATATGTCTCCTTTCTCATGGAATGGAAATATGCATAGGGCCATTGTGAAAATTGAATACATTTAAAGTGTTTAGCATAATGCTGGCCACGTGGTAAAGGTACGATACATTTTAGCTCTCCTACCCCCTCTGTTAGAACAAGAAGGAATCACTAGAAGAAGAAGTTATATTATTCGACCAAGAACTTGGTAGACAGTTTAGTGGTTTCCATGTGCCAGTAATTCTTGGGATACCCAAACAGGCTCTAGAAATAAATCCTTTAATGACTGAGAGTTCTTTGATTTATTTTGATCAGATAATTTTTTTCCCATTTTCTAATTCATTTTTTTTATTTATAAAAGAAACTCCTGAGATGCCCAACATATCCTAAGTATGTTTTAAAAAAGAATTAATTTAAAGTTGTTCTATACTTTAAAAGAAATTGTTCCTGGAGTCTTAGAAAGATCTGAAGTTATAATTAAATTTCAAAATGGTTAGTATGTTTCTATTATGGAAAGGCCTTTTGACACAAGTTTAATAGCTGTCTTTCTTTCAATCAATTTTAGATTCACATCATCTGAAAAAGATCAGGTTCTTGCAAAGCAAGAAAGTTCAACACATTGCTGTCGCATTTGTAACAAACCTGGTGCAAGATGTCTTTGTAGATATCAGTGAGACTTAGCTCCATGTGCCGACTTTGAGGAGTGATTTCAGCACTTCCATCAACACTGTGCCATATTTTGTCATAACTTTTTGAATTTGTATGTTTCAAAGCTTGATTATTTATTTCTTATTTGAATTGACTTTTTAAAAAACCAGAAACCTGTACTTTATTTACTATATAATAAATATGATACTCCCCATCTTTTATATTTGCATCCCTTTGCCTCCAAACAACCCTAAATATTTACAAACATAAGAACCATTGATAAAATAATGTCGGCACGTGTCACTATTTGCTTTAAATTAACCTTCCTTTCTGTAACGCTTAAATGCAGGCAGTTGTTAACATTTAACATTGTATTGCACTTCAGTAGATTTATATCGGAACAGCATAAACCTTCTTGTGTTCTACCTAATAATGTGGTGCCCCATTTCTAACAATTTCTCAGATAGCCATGTTTTTATCTATAGTCATGCATAAAACTTCTCTGCTGGGGATTGATTTTCTTTTTTTTTTTTTTTTGGTTTATTGAAAATAGCAAGATAAACAACCTGTGGACTAAATTCAGTGTAAGTGTGCATACTTTAAATAGGGTTAAAGAACTCCTCAATGTTGATATTTCCTTAGCTTGGCAGTAAAACAAAATCAATGCTAATTTAATAGGAACTCACAAACCAAGTTTTGCTTTCATTGCCCTTTTAAAAAGAGTATAGGGCTGTAGTTATAAACAGAATTAGTAATTGCTTGGTTGATATGCTTGTTGAATAGCAGATGATTTTTATTCAGTCTATTCCTTTTAAAATCCATTACCTTAATTTTAGATATATTACTTGATAACAAGACTGTTGACCAGAATGGTTGCATTAAACCTGCTTATAATTTTGTAAAGTGATTTTTAATTCTCCCTAAACACCCTTCCTTCTGGCAGAGGAAAAAATTTGCTTCTGGGGTGTTGAAAATTGGCTCTGTTTTTCTTAGATGATCTTTAATTACACTTTAAAGCAGAATTTCTTAATGGGGAATTGGAATTCTGCTTGTTAGAAAATTACAGAGGGTATTTGGGGATCTGCTATTAGCTGCAGGAACAAATAGAGAGATTAGTGAGACAAATGATCAGTAGCCTAAAAAAAAATTACCTGTGGGAAACAGTTATTAGCTTACAGAAGATCTGGATGTGGTCACAAAGGCTGCCTAAATTATAAACGTATAAAATCTGTTTTAGAAGATGTTGAGGCAAGAGAAGGTAGTTTATACTAGCCACCAGGAGTTAGTGGAGGGGTCATTCTGGAGATTAATAAATTTACTATAGCATCTTCCTATGCCTCAGCCCAAAACAACAAGTGATCTAGGCTAGAGCTACGGATGGAAGAAGAAAAAGTAGACGTCCAGGCATCTAGAATCATTGAGGAATCACCCATCAGTGATTCCCAGGGGAAAGGCATCATGGTGATGTTGTAGAGAGAGAAGGCAGAGGCAGAAGGCACACACAAGAGAGCAAGGTAAATGTAATGACATCTTCCTTTTAAGAAGCCGAAAGGTGATCAGAGTTGGGTGAAACCATCATGTTGCCAGTGAACTTTCTGAGAGGAAAGTGAAGGGAATAAGAGGGGGAATGTGAAAAACCAGAGCTGAAATGCCAAACATGTTGTGTAGTAGCAACTTTATTTCATAAAATAAAACTTCATAAATGAATTTTTAAAGTTTTCTTTACAAATATAGGCATTTATTTCCAACATGAAATATAATTATAACCTGTGGGCACTTACCTAGAGCTAAAGAGAATGAGTGAAAGGCATGAAGCCAGCGAGGAGTGAGTGAGTCTAGAGCAAGGAAGTACACAGCTTGATCTTATGTCTAATGATCAACATTCTGTGAGGTTTCATGCATACAGAAAGGACTACAATCACCCAGAGGTAGATTTGGTATCATTGATCGCTCTCTATCCATCTTCTATTCATACAAACCACATTGAAAAACTTGACATTTTAGTAAAAGATCAGGTACCTAGTAGGTATTCAGTAACAATGTGTAGACTCAATGAATGAGTAAGTTTACAGATGAGTTTGTCAAATAAAGATACATTTTATTAAATCGGTTGATTTCGAGGAGTCATTATGTTGAATTTTTTAATCCACTTAAAAAAAAATTTAAACAAGAAATGGGTAGTCCTCTTATTACACCAGAGCTGTCTTCCTAAGATTTAAAAAATTTTAAAGTCATTGTTTAGATATTTTGGGAAACTGAATAGATCCAAGTCAACTTAACTTCTTATTAAATGACTTACCACAGGAGGCACAGGAGAACATGGGGAAAGTGAAACTTGTTCTGTGTCCTCAAACAACTTTAAAAAATTTTTCCTAGTTATATTTTTATTCCAATTTTAAATTTAATCATAGAAAATGATTAAAAATAAGGCTGTGGGTGGGTATGGTGAAAGAGACAGACATTGTACTAGCTGTACTCAGGTTCCCCTTGGGTTAATCATCACCCTTTTGGGTTTTGTCTCAGCAGAATTGTCCCTCTAAGTGAGGTCACACCCTTAGGACATGGAAGCCTTGTTTCCCATTGACAAAACAGCACCAAGTTCTTTGCTAAAGGTTTGCTGGTAATACATAATGATAATATTATTAACAATGTGGTGAAGGCAATTCAATGGCTATGTTTGTTGTTTATTGATGTTTGCCTTGTGGACTGGCACTGTTTTATACATTTTTGTTTCCACTTCCATTCTGTTTAGAACATACAGTGACAGAAAGTTAATGTTTATTAAATAAGCATATGAAAGGCTATTGACAACTCTTTTTTTACTCATTTACAAGTTTGTAACAAGAACATTTGTAAGGGAAAGAAAGCTTTCTGTAGATGAATCCAATCCATGCCCTGAAAATACTTCAGAAAATGGTAGCAGTGTACCCACCTGGTGGCTTGGGGTGGAAATCAGAGGTGTCTTCAGCCAATGTGTTTGTCACAGCCCCTACAGGTACTGAGCCAACAGTGGGAACACTTCAAAATGGTCCTCCTCAGTGTTTATATTTTCTCAATCACAGGCTGTCTTGGGGCAGAGAGTACCCATCTGCTTCAAAATAAAATGAATCTGCCTTTCTCTGAATAAAATAAAGGATTTGAATGAGAAACTTATGGTGTCTGTAGCCATAGTATCTATATCTGTTAACATTTTTTAAAACAATAAACTGACCCTCTGTGTTTCATCATATCTATCTTCTTTTCATCCCTCTGATTGGGAAAACTTAGATCAGAGTGAGACACAGGTTGACTAATCATATCCACACGGGCTTGTGTAATATATGCACACATGCACATACATACCTCCCAACACATAGAGAAGAGACAAACCAAGTAATGATGGGAAGCTGTTAGAGTTGTTTGGCAATCTTGGGTCTAAAAATTTGCCGTGTCCGTATTTGGCCAAGGCCACAATGGCACCCTAGTTCCAATTACCAGCTTCCTCGTTTCATTTCCAAAAGATTTAACGTCTAAAATACTCAAAATTGGATAATTAATTCTCAAAAAGGAATAGTCTTAAAATAACTATAACTGGCAATATGAGCACAAGGAACTATAATCTGAATTGCTGTGGATGCTTTGTTTTATGCTACTGAGCAAGAGAACAACAAAATTTTAGTTTAAGCTGTAGCTGGAATTGTTCTTTAAAAATGTGACAGCTGTACACCTACAAATACTTTAAACAACCTAGAGATTCAGTTCTATTATTGTTCTTTTATTTCATGCTATAAAAAAATTGGATAAACCTAGTAGTAGCAAAATATTGAGTTGACTGTGGGCCTGAGACGTGGAATTTCTGGAATTGTGTGGTTATTTTTATGAGATCCATAAACTTTAGTTAAAGGTACACGCAATTGCACATCCATCTATACAAAGTAACCCAAAAACACGTTTTTAGTTTGATAACTGAGTGACTTTCCAGATTAGCACTTTCAGATTGACCATCGGTATTTCCAAAGTTTGATGGAGGTCAGAGCTTTGATGAATCATCCAAAAATATTGGATCTATCTCCCTGTGAGACCACTATGTATTTATGTTTTCCTTATTTTTTTACAAAAGAAATCTCTCAATAGAAACATACGAGCTCTAAGAGGCTGTGAGAGTCTTCCTAGTTTAAATGGTAGTGGCAGAAAGAAAAACAAGATACTGTGTTTACCATTGGTGATTTCCAAATTGTTGTGTCTTCCAGATGGTTTTGAAAGGTTAAATTACTACAATGAATACCATTTTGAAAATGTTTCTCTTGGTATCCAAAGGCACCAAATTAAAATCTTAGTTTCGTGGAATTTTAACATAACCCACATTTTTGGGGAGAACATCACAAAGGATTTTCACGTATTGTTATCTCGAAACCCTGCAATGTTAGCTGACCACCAGCGTTGTTTTCTCAGGGGAGATAATGTTTCCCAGCTGTGCCATTACCATCTCGTCCTTGTTTCTCTTATTTGGGCCACCACTTGCTCTTCGATGTAACCAAGTAGTCAAATCCGTGTGGACTGTATTGCTAGATAAAAAAGAATAGACTAAGTTTATATCGCGGAGACTATCAATTACAAATCAAACTCTGAGTTTCAAGGTGATTGTCATCAAGGCCAATACCAGGCAGAAGGCAAACTGCAAAGAAATAAAATCTTTTCTTGAAGTGTAGATGCTCTCATAGCTGTTAGTTTTGACCCTGCTAAACCAATGCTTAATATTAATGTAGAAATGGAATTATAACAAATGCAGATGTGTCTATGGATTCCAGGATTAGCTCGATTTGCTCACTGTGGAGTCATGAAAAGGGACAACGGCCCATCAAACCCTCCCACCACAATGGAGCTTTCAACATGTGCCCACAAGGGCAGCGCTCCCAATACTCCATATTGCCTTTTAAAGCACTAGGAGGCTTCTTAAGACTCTCACAGATTTAATAAAACCTCCATCAAATGTTGGTGTTGCTGCAGCCCCAAACAATCAAGTTTTAAGGACTTGTGAGGCCTCACCTGGATTTGCACGGTGCTGGAGCCAGACGAAGTTTTTATTAAACCTGATCTCACACCATTAGAAATGTCTGTGGAGGCAAGCGAATGAGCGACTGCGACCACTCCACAGTGGACAGACCTGATCAGCAATGGTGTTTGCAGGCATCCCCTCAGCACTGCTTGCCTGTTGTATGTTGCAGTGTTCACAGAGAGTTCTCACAGAAGGATTCATTTAGGATAAACTTAATTGAATAAACACAAAGCTGCATAATTTATGCACCGAAATAGCTTTTCCTGGTTAGGTTGCTGACTAGCATTTCCTTTCTCTCTAATGGAATATTGCAAGGCCCCCATATTGTTACAATAAGAATTTCATCTTTGAGTTGATCTAGTTCATTTGCATGATATGATTTTATTATGAGCCAGATGTATAAATAAAAGCTCATAAAGAGATTCTTTTCTTCAAGCAAAGTAACAGAAATATATGTGTGGATATATATGTACATATGTGTAAATATACAAATATTGGGGTTTTAAAAATATTTTTTCTAATAGAATTGGCTAAGTCCAGTAGCAAAATCTTTTCATTATGGGAATTATACTAAATTCTCATTAATGTTTCCAAGGAAAAGATAATTTAGAAAAATAAATATAGTGACTGAGGTTTTGCTAATGAGATAGGATAAACAGAACACATGCTGGGAAGATGTAGTAACAGTTTTAGGATCCCAGAAAATTAGCCATCATGGTACTTCCCTATTTAAGAAGCCACAAAGATGCCCTGTTGTCTGCTACACAAGTTTGGGCTTCTTTGCTTGTGTTCCAAGAGCTTGCACACTCTGGCTCCATCCTACCTGTCCAGCCTGATTAACCCTGCTCATGACTACATGGCCTCCATTAGGGATTGACAAGCAGTGATAATCACTCCCTATGGGCAACACATATGGCCTCATACCTCATTTGCTGAAAATGCATGATGGTCTTTGCACCTGCTGTTTCTTTCCCATTGAATGCTCAACTTTTTATGCCTGCCAGTTTAAATGTTAGCTATTTTAAAAGGTATTTCACAAAATCCATCATCTCAGTATGATGGATTGACTACTCCATTCTACAGTGAACTGCCACTTCTGTGGCAGATGGAACATGGCATCCCAAAGATATGTCTACTTCTGAATCTCTAGAATCTGGGAATGTAACCTTATTTGGGAAAAGGTCTTTGCAGGTGCAATTAAGTTAAGGATTTTGAGATGAGGAGATTATCCTGGGTGATCTGGGTGGGCCCTAAATTACATCGTGTCTGTATAAGATTAAAGAGAGGGAGATTCAACACAGAGAAGAGGAAGAGGCAATGTGACCACAGAGACAGAGATCGGAATGGTGTGGTCACAAATCAAGGAATGCTTACAGCCACCAGAAGCTGGAAGAAAAAGAAGGAATGCTCCCCTAGATCCTTAGTGGGGAGTGTAACCCTACTGGCCTTGATTTTAGACTTCTGACCTCCACAACTGTGAGATGGTAAATTTCTGTTGCAAAGGCACCAAGTATGTGGTAATTTGTTAACACAGAGAACTAATATACCTTCTTTGGAAAGTACTGAATAATTACTCTGGTACAGGTTAAGCGTCTAATGTTTCTTTAATACTTCCTGTGTGACTGTTCTCTTCCCAAATAGATGATAAGTTCTTGGTAGTCTCTTAGAGGTGACTGGCACAGATATGATCATAGACTATCACTGAATTCTTTTTGAATAATTTATTTATTATTTTTAATATATTGGGAGAGACAAAATGCTGGTTGTATCTCAGTGATCTATTTGTGAGTGATGTTCTTGCTTCAGGTGAATAGTTCACCTCTAGAATGAGGTTGTACATCTAATAAACTGTTTTTTTTTAAAACCGGCTATTGCTAGAGTATAATCAATGTAGGTCTTTGATATGCCTTTGTTATCTAGTTCAGTCTCCTCCTCATCAACAAATTCCTTGTGTGATGATTTTTTTTGGTTCTCAGGACTGCTGACACACCTGCAGTCCATTTTCATCTGTTGCAGAATGTCAGCATTGTGGCTGGCTCCTGCTCGAATTTCTTTTCTTTCCGGAGGTAAAGGGTCCAAAGGGCTTATGAGGTTGGCAGCACTGTATCTCGGCTTAGCATGCTGGGTTTATGCAACTCCAATAGGGTTAGTAAAATTAGCAGGTAGAGGAAATACACAAGTCCAGACCTCATGAGGCCAACATTGCATTTCTCCTGATGTCCAGGCTCTTGAGTTCCATGTGCCTCAACAGTTCCACATGGAACATGGCTAGATAGGGAAGGAAGCTCAACACCCTGAACTGATAGTCTTCTGACAATCCTTCAAACTAACTCATTTATAAAAAAGCTCAAATTTCAAGAATGAATTCCTTCAATTTCAAGATTTTGGGACCCATGTGGTTTGGCTGCTCACTGTAACTTTTTTGGTCACAAATGTAACTGGTGGTGGAAACGCTGGTTATACCTGATTCCAGCATTAAGAACTGTAAGCCTCCTCCGAGGTACATAAATATTTAGGAATCTGAATTGCAGAGGAAAAATTCACTTAAAGATTCATCAACAGGAGATCTGAACTAGACAGGCTGGTTCACCACAACACTAGTCTCTGGAGATAGAGATAAAAACATTTGATCAAATTAATCTATAACTGCATTTTAAGGCTGTTAAACAGTAACCTGTGGCATTGTTCTAAGGGAAACTTGTTTCTAATCAAAGGGACACTGATATCAAAATAAGCAGTGGCTTCCCTGTCTTTATGAGAGTGACAGTTTAGATACTGTCAAAATAATCAAGTCCCCTTTCTCCGTTCTTTCTATTGTCCCCAAGTGGTACTACGCCAAGCCTGAGTGCAGGTTCCAGGGTGTTTCCAGTCTGGCTTTCAAGAGTAGAATCGTGTAAGCAAAATCCCCTTGATAATGAGATAGTGTTTCCTAATTTACTGATACCAAAAATGTATGCACTTGAATCTAGGTAACCCTACTCACTGTAGCATTTTTGTTCATTTCCATTAGGTTGAAGAAAGCCCTTGCTAAGGAGAGTTCTTTGGCTGTAAAATTATTTAAATCCTTTTCTGAATGTGGGCTTACTTGGTGTAAGTCTTCAGATATAGCAGAATGGACTCAGAGAAGAGTCGATCTAATTTACAAAAACCAATAACTTATGATAACCAAATTCATTCAATTGGTTTCTGAGTGTCCCCTTAAAGTTCTAAATTGACTTTCTTTTCAACGAACTGCAGGTCTGAATCTCTCAATCTGTTATTGTACAGAATGAGCAGATAGGCTATAGAAGTAATAATTTTAGTGCTATCCCAGGCCATATTCAGCATAACAAATTGAAAAACTTTAAGAATAATTTTAGACATTTTGTAGAAATTATTGGTATATCAATGGTCTTTGGTTCATATACAGGAAGTGTCAATTAGGCAAGCCATCTGATCTTTATCTAGTCTTTTAACTTTTCTTTATGGCACTTTTCAACATACCACATCGAAAAAGCACATTGGGAAAAGAGAATTCCATTTGTGAGTGGCATGCAAAAGGGCTTCCTCCATGTATATGCATTTCTAATGGTTTTCTGTGGTCCTAAAATGAACTGGGTGTCCCCTACCAAATGCAATGCATAGTTTATCTTCTGCTGATCTCAGAATGTCACCTAGACTTAATATCGCCTTAGGATTCAGGGATGACTTCCTAGAGGAGGTAATACTTGAGGAGTGGCTTTGTCAGGCAGATAAAAGATCAGTGAGCCTTCTGGAAGAAGGCACAGCATATTTATATGGAGGATGGAGACAGCTTGACATCTTGGGGCACTTTAAGTGGTGTCGAGCCCATTGCAGTCCCAGGCTGTAGTCTCAAACTCAGCCCGGGAAGATCTCAGCCTTCAGCTTTTAAATAAAAGTGTGGCAATCATGTGCTTTTCAGTTCAGAGAATTGCTTTGGTCTCTGCTGTTCATTTTATGTCCCCAAACTTCCTTCACTTCTATGTGGTTTCCCTGAATTTGGTTCCTTTGCCTTTAGACAGGTGCCTTTCTCCTGCCCAGTCTTGGTGACAACAGCTAGCATGGAGGTCTGCCAGAATTTTGAACCAGCCTCTCCCTCAAAAGTGTCTGCTTTCAATAATTTCTTTTCTGGGGGCAGCCTGCAAGCAAGTGACAGCAGCCTCTGACTGTGCCAGGCTCCTGGCCTAGACTTTGTCTCCTATGTATGACTGGGATGGGGATCTGGTATCCAAGAAGTAAAACTAGAGTAGTAGGAAAGGACAGCTTGCTGAGATCATTGCTTATTAAGTTATTTGGAGTCTCTCCATAGCCATGGTGAGCAACAGGATACATGTAAGTAGTGGAGTGAGAAGATCAATATCCATTTCAGAAATGGTGGTCTGGTGGGAAGTAAATGAAGTGGGAGAATGGTTAGGAAGATACATCAATACTCAAGTGAGAATTGAGGAATAAAGGTAGTATCAAAGAGGATAAAACAAGAAAAGGGATTAAAGAGATTTTAAAAGGGAATGTTGATGAGAATTGTTGACTTAGATTTAGAAGTGAGGGAATGGAAAAGAGAGAGAGAGACTAAGGGAACTTGAAGGGTGATGGTGCCATATTACTTGTAATTGGGAACACGGGTATCCATCAGGTTTAAGGAGGAGTTAATGGGACCATAATGGCCTTAGTCACACTATATCTTCAGTTTGAGACTCCTGTGAGAAACCTAGGTATAGCAGTCCAGTAGGCAGTTGAGAGCATGAGAAGGCCAAAGGTCTATGAGTTGTCATTGTCACCCATAAGTTGTGGTAGAATATTATTCAGCTCTTGCAATTATAATTATTACGACTAAGTTGAAATATAGAGACATAAGAAGAGGAAGACACAAAATTGTATCTATTTTGTGACTTTGACTATGTAAAACTTATGTTTGCAAATAGATGAAAGTGAGAAAGAGAAATGGAAAAAATTAAACACAGCAGTTCATGAAGACAGTGGATTCTTTTTAAATTTAATAATTCATATCCTGTCTCTTTCCAAAAATAATTTGCAATGTCATGAGACCTTGTTAATTATTTAAAAAATCTTCTGTTTTTATAATATTGTTCACATAATACATTAAAAATTGCAAGGGCTGCTGGAGTGTGGGTGTAAAAAAATTAATATGAGCTATCATATGAGAAAATACTTTGTAGCTTCCACGTGAATCATTATTACAAGATGAACACTTTTTTTGCCTATCTTTAAAGACATTATATTTTCATAATTAGCTTCTAGTCTTTTCTTTTAAATATTTGTGTTAGTATATGGATTCTCCACATTATTTTAAAGATCATAATGAGCTAGGGAATTTACTGAAAATTCAAAATATGAATAAAGCAGAAATTTAAAAAGGCTTAGACAAAATTTGCTTGGTTTATAATACCTATCTATTGATCAACCTCTCTATGCCAGGCAATGCTGATGAAACATAAAAGGAATAAAACACACTCCCTGTCTTCAGGCATTTTAAAGTTTTGTACAAAAGATGAAGAGTAAATACAAAACTCTTCAGTGTGAGGAGCAAACTCATGGGATCATACCCAGAATTCTAAGGGAACATGTCAAGGGGCACGGGAAGCTTCCCAGAGGAGAGGACATCTGCAGTGAGTCTTGAACAATATGGGGAAGTTGAGTTAAGGGCTGGGGGAAGGTACCTTCCAGAAAGAGGAAGGCATGATATACAAAGTCTCAGAAGAAAATGTGACAAACTTGGTGAATTTGTAGAAGCCCACCTTGGCTTTTCAAAGAGCAGATAGAGAGGGCAAGTGATGCTGAAGGTAGAAAGTGGATCCAAATAGTCTTGTTTGCTATGCTCAGAATTTTGGCCTCTCCTTGAAGTGGTGAGTCATTGGAAGATTTTAGCAAAGGGAATAACATGATTAGAAAGATGCTTCTGGATGTGGCATGGTGAATGATTGGGAGGGACCTGGAGGGGAGGTCAAGAGCCTGTGGCTATTGCTATGATGCAGAAAGAGAAATGTGAGCCTGAATTAGGTAAGCGGGACTTACCCAATGGGATGAGATGGAAGCTACTCATGAAGATAGTCAGCCATACTTGGTGACTGAGTGTAGACAGGGAAAGAGGAGAGTCAAGGGTGATCCCTGGGAATGGGGTCTTCCTCTCTCCCAAGATGGGGAAAACAAGAGGCTTGAATAAAAGATGGTAAGTTTGGTTTGGGTACATTGAGTTGGAGGTGGCTGTGGGATAGCCATGTGATGGGAATGTCTAGTGGGTGGTGACATATACCATTCTGGAGCCTAGATGAGGGATCTGTGCTACAATTTCTCAAATGAAGGAGATAAAAATCTGAAATGGATGTTGAAGGATAAGTCAGTGCTGCTTTTGTTGGGCACATGTAAGTTTAAATATACCAACAAGTAAATTAAGGGAGTCATGGATTCTTGGAACTGGAGGGGGCTTCAGAGAGCACCTAGCCTGTCAAGTTATATAAGAACTGAAGTTGGATTAAAAACCTAGGCTTTTTGCATATATGTCCAGTTGTCTTTCTGCTCTATATTGCTGCTGGAGTGGATATAGAAGAGATAGCTGAATGAATAAAAGCATGAAAGATGAAACTGGCTTACCTCGAGCAAGAAGCAGGAGTTTGCCACCAACCAGTGGTATATTAGGTGACCGTGCCTGACTGTCACCCCACGTCAACACACCAGATAACTTCTGAGGTCCTGGGATGGTAGCCAGAGGAGACACCTCTTGAATGACATTCCTCAAAGGCAATCAAATTTTCATGACTTGGCCACTTTCTTGAGGCCAAATTTCTCCCCCTTTCCTTAGGTAAGGGGTCATTTTGCCTGAGAGTTATGAAGGGCTTCTTTGTACTGGGAGAGATTTTGTCACCTGTACAAATCAAAAGCCATGACTTCCATTGCTCTGTGAACCCAGGCAAAACCAAGGATTTTCAAAAGGAAAGATGCAGTTGTGTAATAGCTTTCTCACTGCTGCGATGTCTCAGGGCAACCAGCTGAAATGTCATTTCCATGCTTCTAAATTGTTTTTATCGCAGATGAAATGAAATGAAGCTGTTAATGACAAGCTGATGGGAGATCCATCTGGCAGTTCTGTGAGGGACGAATCGAACTGCCCTCTACCCGTGAGAGCGACACCTTGCTTTCATTTTGCCCAGCTCTTCAAAGCGAAGTGGCAGATAGCATTAGCAGATCAGGCCAGGGGGGACTTAAGGCAACTTTATAGTGAAATTTGGTGCTTCTCTGTTGTTGGATGCATTCGTATTATGTGCCCCCATCTATTCAAATATCAGAGGAGGAATTTTTGAATTTGGGCAGTACTAACTCTCCCAGGTTGGTCAGAGGTTTGCAGGGTAGACTGTGTGTTAAAGAAAATTAGCCATTCCTTGAGGTTGGCCTCCTTGAGGCCTGGGTAAAAGGTTAGGAAGACAGATCTCATTAAGCCGAAAGGTGTTTTACATTATCAAAGCAGGCCTTTCCCAAGGCAATTTGTCCTTTTGCCTGGGGGAAGATGAGTTTTCTAAATGACTCAACTAACTTCTTTTTTGGCATACTTTTGCATTTGATTCATTTCCAGGTACCAGAAAGAATGTAAATATGGAATGAATCAACTTTTTCCACATTTTTCTCTAGCAGTTCTTTTATGAAGAACAGATTTTCCATAGAGGAAATTAAAAAATACATAAAACTGAGAAACTGTGGTGTTGTTGAGAACGGCCTCATTTTCCATGTCACTTTGTAACTGGCAGTGCACACTGTATTCAAATGGCATTAATATAAAGTACAAAGTTTGTTTCAATTAGCTTCATTTTTCCTCAAGATGAGGAATTATCATAAATCCCTGAAATAACAGTTGACTCACAGAGATGCTTGTGTCATTGCACTGGGAATTTTTTACAGCTTTTTTTTAAAACTACACCTACTTATAAAAATGATTAAACTCTGATTTAATGCATTTGATATGGGCCTTTTGCCTAAATTAGGAATGAGGAGAGAAGGGCAACGGTATAACTCATTTCCAAAGACAGCCAAATTGTTCTTTTGCAGTATATTTGGGTAGAATGATTTTTTCCATTTTAAAGCATTTTTCTACATGAAACAGAAGAATTTTTACTAGCATTCAGTTTCGAATTTTTTTCTTGAATGCTGTTCATTTGAATGATTTGAAAATATCCTTCTGGTTCATCTGTAAACATCTGAAAATCCGATATTTGGTAAAAGACAATTGGTATGGACAGCTCAAAAAGCCAGAACTTTATGCAAAGCGGTATCTGGATCGCCATCTAAATGAAAACCGCATGTCAAACAGATGCCATAAATATGAATTCAGACAAATGCCCATTGATAGTTTTTCCGTGGTGCATCTGAGACGGTTCAGCGAGTTACAGATCTTGTGAAGCGCAGCCTGTTTGGTATGCTGAAGGCAAGTTAAAGTTCCTTTCCTTTCTATTGTGACACTACAAGTCTAACCTTTATTGTCAGGGTCTCAGCTGAATTTTCTAACAGCAGATGAGTGGGAATTCATGGAAATAGCATGTGTTTCACCCGTTTCCTTTATTTCTCCCTTAGGACAAGCAGCTGTCAGGTCAGCCCCCCAATGCAGAGCTTGAAGCCATCAAGAGCGGGGATATATTTGCCTTGTTCTAAGGGCAGGCTTTCTGCGGACTCGGGAGATCACATAAATACCTTCAGGCCAGCGTGTCTGAGTCATCAGTGAGTGACCTCCTTGACAGGCAGAAACCACAAAATGGGACTTATGGAGCCAGCGTAGCAAGCTGCCCAGCTCTGGGTTCAGCTGAAGCAATCAACAGGAAGGGAAGAATTCATTCATGTTCACACTCCTGTTTTTCTACATGGTAGGAAACTAATTCCAGAGTGATAGTAGCCTAAAAATGCATCTATATAACTTTTATAACCCCGTTACCTCAAGTGCTTTACAATGAAATCCAGAGTCTCTGATAGAACTTGTTCCTTAAGATCTTCATAATTAGAACTAGACATAGTCTTAGAGAATAACCCTGATTTTTTTAAAAAAATAACTTTGTGGCTAGGAGTCAGAGGGCTCATTCCTGTAATCCCAGCACTTTGGGAGGTCAAAGCAGGAGGATTGCTTGAGGCCAGGGCGTTGAGACTAGCCTGGGCAACATAGCAAGATCTTGTTTCTACAAAAATAATTAGCTGGGCATGGTGGCACACGCCTGTAGTCCCAGCTACTAGGAAGATTGATATGGGAGGATCACTTGAGCTCAGGAGTTTAGGCTGCAGTGAGTTATGATTGTGCCACTGCACTCCAGCCTGGGCAGCAGAGCAAGACCCTCTCTAAAAAGTAAAATAATAATAATATAAAGAATTTCATGTCTTTTCATTAGCAGACCTCACTTGGGTGAGGTAAGGTCAATTTTCCTGTCAACTTGCCTTATTTCCCCAAGTCATGGGACTTGAGTTTCCTGGGATGGTGAGGGAGGAAGATGTCAATCCTTGTTTTCAAGTGTATGTCATTCTTGTGTGGAGCCTGAGAACTTAGTTATTTTGTGTCTTTTAAAAGTGTCGGTCCTCTGTTTCTTCTCAAAAATAATGTCTCACACTTATATATTGCCAGATCATTCACCACTTGAAACAACCCTAGGAAACTGGTATTAATATTATCAGCCTCATGGTGAATCCAAAGCTGATGGGATAAATAACTTACCGAAGTCATGTTAAGAAAGGGTAAATGACCAATTTGATCCTGTCCTTCAGACCCCAGACCTTGTGTTCTTCGTTTACTAAGGCATGAACAATGTATGAGCTGACAGATGTATGTTCTGATTTTGTCTTCATACCACAGGTCTGACAGAGTTGAGGAGCAACTTTATTCAAGTATATTTATTTAGTATACTATCCTTTCAGGTTTTGATGCTTTATTTGTTTATCCAACAAACACTTATTAAAAACCTTCTACTGGGTGCTAGGGATATAGTTATAAACAAAACAAGTAAAAAACAAACAAACAAAAACCTTCCATGGAGAAGAGGCGTTGTGAGAAGGAATCAACCCACCATTGCTAAAGTGAAGGAAGAGGCTGTAAGCCATGTTCTCACTCGTGTGTGGGAGCTAAACGACCACAAAGATGGAAATGATAGACACTGGGGACACCAATAAGGGGGCAGGGGGAGGAAGCCTAGGGTTCAGAAACTACCTACAGGGCACAATGTTCACTCTCTGGGGAATGGGCCACCTGAGACACAATATATCCATGTAACAAATACACGTATAGCCCCCTGAATCTAAAATAAAAATAAAAACAATGCAGATAGCATCTAGAAGCTGCAAAAGGCTAGGAAATGGCTCCTCTAGAGACTTTGTAAAGGAACACAGCTCTATTGACATCTTGATTTTAGCCCAGTGAGATCATGTCAGACTTCTAACCTATGTAACTGTAAGATAATAAATTTGGATTGTTTTATGCCATCAAATTTGTGGTAATTTGTTCAAGTAGTCACAGTAAACTCATTCATTGGCAGTTTTCCTTAGAGTCTGGGCATGATTGAATTTGCTGTCTTCCTAGGATTCCTGTACTGGCATTGTAGACCCTGGGTCATTGGGGAGTAAGACTGAGGTCAGAGAGATAAACTAGGAGGCACTGCAAAGGCAAAAGCAACAGAGGGTCAGGGTTCACCCTAAGGCAGTGGCTGTGGTTTTGTTTGTTTGTTTTTCAGAGCATTTGTGGAATAAATGTTGTATAGGTAAAGAGAAGGAGCCAGAGATGAGCACATTAAAAAAACCTGGGCATGGTGGCTCATGCCTGTAATCCCAGCACTTTGAGAGGCAGAAGCAGGAGGATTACTTGAGGCCAGGAGTTTGAGACCAGCCTGGGCAACACGACGAGATCTCATTGCTACAAAAAATAAAAATAATAATTAGCAGAGTGTGGTGGTACAGTAGCTGTAGTCCCAGCTATTCAGGAGTCTGAGTTGGAAGGATCGCCTGAGCCCAGGAGGTCAAGGATGCAGTGAGCCATGTTCATTTCACTGCACTTTAGCTTGGGTGACAAAGTGAGACTCCAACTCAAAAAAAAAAAAAAATCAGGTAGGAGAAGAAGGGACAGATGTTGGCCTGTGGGTGCGGAGGATATATTGGTAGGGAGAGTGTCATACTGTTTCTCGTGGCATTTGGGAGCAATGCTAGTAATAGTGGTGGCTACAGTAAAGATGGCAGAGATGATGGTGATGGTAGAAATGGGAGTATTTGAGCATGGGTTGAAAGAAGTGCAGGGCCATTGCAGGGGATGGCTTCTCTGTTTCTCTGTGGAGAAGAAGGGGAACTCATCAACTGAAAGCCAGTAAAGTAGGGGTTCAAAACAGCCCTGTGAAGAGTGGGGACCAGGCCAGGTGAGGTTAAGCTTGCCTTTTTGGCACAATTCTTTGAGGTTGTATGTCTTCCCCACCAACGGGTAGCAGCCTAGGAGTAGGAGCAGAGATGGGCATATGAAGGAGGGGGGATTTGGAAGAGCAAAGGGAATGAGATGTTTTACCACTCCTCCCACCTCTACCCCATTGACTGGGAAAGTGATTTTTACATGGCACAGAAGGGAAGAACATCTCATTTTCTCTGAGACTGATTTCACTGAATTCCCAAGAAGCACATTCATCCTACAATTCTGTATAAAACCTCCTTTATTCAGTTCAGTGATACCTACCCCCAGGATCACAACCAGATCTTTCCTTCAAATCCTGATCACTTCTTCTGTTAAGGCAAGTATCTCAAGAAGTGTGGCCCAGCCCACTATGCCTGTCTTTGTAGGAATGAGTCAGCTTTTGTCCTGGGGAAAAATGTAAATGGGGCAGAGTTCGATGGCTCAGTCTGTAATCCCAGCACTTTGGAAGACTGAGGCGAGTGGATTGCCTGAGTCCATGGGTTCGAGACCAGCCCAGGAAACTTGGCAGGCCCTCATCTCTACAATAAATCAAAAATTAGCTGGGCATGGAAGCATGCACCTGTAGTTCCAGCTACTTAGAAGGCTGACTCGGAAGGCTCTCCAGAACCCGGTAGGTCGACACTGGGGTGGTCGTGAACGTGCCACTGCATTCCAGCCTGGGCAACAGAGTGAGACTCTAACTCAAAACAAAAAAGAAAAGAAAAGAAAAATGTAAATGGAGAAGGAATGACAGAGAAATTAGGGAAGGAATTGGGGAGGGCCAAAGTGAGTTGTGGGGAATGGGTACTGGACCTCTGAAAGAAAATGGCTTCTCAGCTGCCTACAACCACCTTCCAATTTCCCGAAGAGAATACCTGGGACTGGATGCGGATCAGGGGATGACAAGTCCTTACTTCCATGCGGCATGTGGGTATTCTGTGATCTGTGAATGTTTGCTTATTTCTGAAGAAGGCTTGTATGTGGTCCAGTGGATGGCAAAGGTGAGACTACAAGAGAGGTACAGGGAAGGTACACACTCCTTCTGGGCCTGGGAGTCATTCCTGGAACCTTCTAGTATGAGTGAGAAGCAATGAGTAGAACCAGTGCCATCACATGTAAGTTAAAGTAGGGGAGATGAGAAGGCATAGCATTCCATCTAGAAGTTCCTTGAGAGCTGGTAAACCTCTTCAGGAGGGATGCCCTAAAAAGAATGCACAGCTTGCTAGGGTTAGAGTTCTGTTTAATATCAAAGGAAACCTTTCTCATCTTTTAAAAAAATGTATAAAGAGAGCCTGTAATCCCCAGTGCCTCAGATTTATGCTTTCCAAATGTGGACACCTATTTCTCCATGTGCTCGATATCTTTTTAATGGACTACAAATATTTGAAATGTGTAAACACCATGGGAGGATGAGTATTTTAAGTGTATAGAGATGGAGCCCGATTAGAACCAGGACATCACTACAGAAGGGGGGAGCAGAAGATGAGATGTCCCAGCAGTTCAAGTTGTTGAATGGGAGCACACTCTTGCATAGGAACTTTTAGGAGTCACCCAGCCAAAAGCATGCAGCACCTTTCCTTATTGGAGCTGTACTGTCTTTGGATTTTATCCTTTTTCTGGGGAGATAAGACTGTGTTTTCTTTCCTTCTATACTGACCTGCCTCCCAGGGGAGGTGAGGGTCAAACGTGCCTTGGACACTCCTCTCCCCACCAGTGATTCTAATATACATGATATCTTCTTCCCTGTTTCTATCTCAATCCTTCCCTGAGGGGAATTAATAGGTTCAAAGCCAAATACTGACATGATCAGAAAAGACTGCTCATTCTAAAGAAAGAGGTGTGTTTCCTGTCAAAATCATCTCTGGAGTCTTCTGTGGTTTTCCTTAATACACTCCCTTGGTCAGACACACCTCCACTCAAGACTGTTTCGCCAGGTGTAGGGTGGGAAGAGGATACACTGCGTGCTATTTTGGTGAAGATTACATGAGATATTAACACAGGTGAATCACTTGCACATTGGTAGTCTTCAACAGATGTCAGTTCCCTTCCTCATCATAGCATCAGTTGGCAATGAATTACTTCCTGCTTTTCCTAATGCTTATTTATGTTTTTATGTGTTTATGCATATACCAGAGAATTTAGAACTGGACTTCGGTCCCATGAGTCTCGGCTAAGGGTATTTTGTTTGTTTTGGGCATCAAGTCCCCCTTAGTAAGTGGCAGGATGGAACAATGGTGAGAATAAGGCCCCTGGAGCCAGACTGACTAGGTTTGAATCCAGGCTTCACCCCCTTTTAACTGCATCATCTTGTCCAGACACTTTACTTCTTCATGCCTCAATTTCCTCATAACAAAATGGGGAAATTATCACTCATAAGCGGACCTTGAACATTTACCATAATACTATAAGAAAGTGATTGGCAGTAGTGGGATACTACGGGGGTGATGGGGAGGCACGCAACATCAATAAGGGTACCTGATCTCAAACCAGGCAAAGTGGGGACCAAAGGGAGGCCCAACTTTACCTATATGATGTCCACTTGTATACCTAATCTTGAATTGTACCCCACATCTTTAAAATAATACATAATAAATAAGATCTAATAAATAAGTAAATAAATAAATAGTCATAAAGAAAACCTAAATAAAGCAGGGAGAATGATAAAAACAGTACTTGTCTCATAGGGTTGTTCTGAGGATTAAATGAATTAATATGAGAGAAGATTTCCCCTAAAATCCCAGAATTTACTTATTAAAAATTGTGTATTTATTCTTATATGTTTCAACTTCAGTCACCTTCAAAGTACTCTCCATTTGATGCAATACATCTATCAAGATGCTTTTTCCACTGCTCAAAACAGTTTTGAACTCATCAATTTTGATGTCTTTTAGTGCTTCTGCCATTTTTTGTCTCACCTCTTCCACATCAGCAAAATGTTTCCCTTTGAGGACTTTTTTCATCCAGAGAAATAAGAGAAAGTTGCTTTTCATCCAGAGAAATAAGATTGTTGCTGGGATGTGGGGCAGGGGATACACACTATGTGGAAAGAGATACTGTTCACCTAGTCTTGATTCATGACATGTTTCCTCAGTCAACACAGGGGGTCATTTCACATAGACGATCATGAGTGTCTCCAACATGTCGATTTCTGTGCCTCAGGTAGGCCACCTTGATGTCTGACATTGTCAGTTACTTCTAGAAAATGTTCACTATAGATGGAAACCATCAGGATGTGGCATCCAAAAGAGTACCTAGATTTACATGTCATTTCCAGAGCTATACAACATACATTTAGACATAAATATTCCTGAGAATTATAGCTTTATAATATAATGCTTCTGGAGACAATAGTTTTCTTGAATCCCAGAGAGTAAAACAAAGACATTTGGAACTCTACTGGGGGGACATCTTTCGAAGTCGGACATGCCGGGCTCAGTGGCTCAGCCTGTAATCCCACGCCTTTGGGAGGCTGAGGTGAGTGGATTGCCTGAGCCCGCGGATTCGAGAACTGCCTGGACAGCGAGACCTCATCTCTATGATAAATCAAAAAATCAGCCGGGCGTGGTAGTGCATGCCTGTAATTATGGTTACTTGGAAGGCTGAGGCGGAAGGATCGCCGGAGCCCAGCAGGCGAGGCTACAGTGACTGGGAGCAGCCACTGCACTCCGGCCTGGGCGACAGAGTGAGACTCCAACTCAAAAAAAAAAAGGAAGTCGGACATTTGAGATTGGGTACCAAGTTTCCACTTCTGGAAATAGAAGCAGAAAGGCTGAAGGAACAATGTGACTGGTCTTTGGTCTATCCAGGAGCATAGGAAATCTATTTTAAATCTTAAATGTGGCTTATTCCCGCCAAACCATCCCTCTTCCTTTTGAAACAAGTCATGGAATAAAAGGGTATTTATGTTCTCCAAACAACAGTTGCCTCAAAGGAGATTTTTTGTTGGTTTGTTTGAGTGGGAGTCCCACTGTCGCCCAGACTGGAGTGCAGTGGCACAATCATAGCTCACCACAGTCTCCACCTGGGCTCAGGCAATCCTTCCACCTCTGCCCCCTGTGTAGATGGAACTACAGGTGTGCCCCACCACGCCCAGCTAATTTTTTATAGAGACAAGGTCTTGCTATTTTGCTAAGGCTAGTCTCAAAATCCTGGGCTCAAGAGATCTTCCTTGGCTTCCAAAATGCTGAGATTACAAGTGTGAGCCACTGTGCCCAACTGAGAAGTCTTATAATTTCGATTAGTCAGAGGCCCAGAGACACGTGTCCAGTGGGAGATGTGCTTTGCAGAGGCAGGAGATGTGCAATAAGTGTCTGAATGAAAATGTTTCTCCTTCATTTGCCAACATGGCAGAGGACTCAGGAACTCCTTGTTTCCTCAAGACTTTCTAGAACAAGCAGAAGGACATCATTGTCAGAGTGTACGGCTTAGTATTGCATCCTCTGATGCAAATGGCAAGACATGCTTCTTTATCAGCAGAGATGTATGTTAATGTATCTGTCACATTAAATATTTGCTGCTGTTGGCTCTGTTAATGACTGTCATAAAAGTGTGGCAATATCTGGCATTTTAAGTGTTTGTGGTGCTTAATGCACAGCTTGCTATTGTAAATAGGCCACACATTTAGAACTAATTACATGCAAGCTATGATTGCAGGTTTATTTTTTACAACTATCTGAGCTGTGATCAGCACTTGTAATCACAAAGCAAGGAAAAAACAAGCAGTGACAGCAACACCTTCATGATGAAAGCAAAGTCTTGTCCTGAAGTGCTGTGAAGTATTAAGTGTTTTTCAACAGAAAGCGAAGACGATTAGTCAGAAGTAGATATAATTATGAAATAGGCTAGATCTGACTTTTTCATAATTTGTGTGTTTACCCACACAAATGTTTTTCTTTAAAGCTTTATCCAGTCCAGTAAACACCCCAAATGGTATCATTTTGAAATATATATATTTCAATATGTATACTAGTATATATATATGTATATATATATATAATATATATATATACACACACACACACAAATACATATAGTATATATACATATATTTACTTCTTTTGTGAGCCAAGGAAAGGAATGCTGCTGTCTTTTTGAGCCTCTGTGATACATTGTTTTTTGTATGTGATTTTAAAAAAAATTGAAACACAGAAAGGAGACTGACACTCTTCAGTCCCTCCTAGTTCTATAATGCTTCTTACCTGTGCTGCAGTCCTAAGAGTTTTCCAAAGCTATCCCCCGTATCTGAAATAAGAAATCAGAGACTTCTGGAAAGTGTCTATAGACCCAGGAGTCTTCATCTGGAGTCAATGGACTTCCTAGCATCCATGCATTGTGTTGGAGCCAAGAGAAAAACACAAACCCCTCAAAATACATACAAAAATTTTCCAGGTATTTCCTATTTTCTGGGGAGAGGTTCCAGAGTTTTCTTCAGAACCTGAGAAGGATTATGAGGTACCATGTGTTTAGAGCTTGCTTAGACCATAGGACGTAATGAAGTGATTCTCAGGAGACTACCTGAGTGTCAACAGTCTTGAGAATGGCAAGACAAAAGGGCTTGTGACAGATGAACAGGAACCTCTGAGACAAAAGCTGATAGTTTTTAGAAAGTTCCAGAAATCTCTGACTGCAGAGATCTTCCTGAGAGCCTTGGAACAGCCTTCATTTCTTTTCCTCTTCAGCACAGTGCACGGATCTAGCTAGGCGTGTGAGAGAGGAGGTGGCAACTGAAACAGCAGCATCCCACCATCCCCCTTTTCTGTCTGGTGTCCAGCCTGGGAGACAGAGCTTTATTGGCTCTGTGGAAAGTCTCTTTCCAACCCAGTGGAGGTTGGAGAGCTGATTTTGCTGGGTCACTTCTGGGGCTTAGTCAGATGGGGTTCGGGACTGAAGGAAGAGATGTTGGTTCAGGCATCAGGCATGGGGGCTGTGAGACAAAGCTGCTACCTGGATGACCAAGGATGGGAAGAAGGGCCTGGCAACCTGCAGAGGGCTGAGCAGGAGCCCCAGAACTCTTGTGTGTCTTAGAATCCACATTCCTTTCTTTTCCTCAGTTTTTCTCCTTTTCCTCGCCACTTCCTGTGGATACTACAGAGCTAAACATAGAGGCTCAATACCTGTGAATTCCATACCCCCTTCTCTGCTCTCATTTTCTTGTTTCTTTCTACACCTATTTATTACCTTTGTCTTTATTGCCTCTTCCTCTCTTTCCTATTTTCATTTTGTTAATATTTTTTTCTTTCTTGTTAATATCTGGAGTCTGGCCTCTTCTTATTTTTTGGTTCTTCTTGTCATCAAATGCAAATTCTTTCTTCCAGTGCATTCTCTCCCTCCCTTCTCTTTCTTCCTTTCTTCCCTCCCTCTCTCCTTTCCTTCCTCTCCCCTTTCTTCCTCCTTTTCTTTCTGTGCTTTTCATTCATGATGGGGCCAGGGAGAATCTCTGCCCTTTTAAAATAATTTGAAAATTTTGAGCATAGAGTATCGTTATGTAGTTTAGCACAATTTCTAAATTATCCCAGAGATGATGAGAAGGGGATGGTTTTTCCGTCTATGAAACCCTACCTGGAATAGAGCAGACACCCCCTTCACCCCTAATTCTTTTTGTCAAACAAAGAGCCCAGGTCCCCTCTCTAGCAGCTTGGTCTTCAGCCCAAGCTCTGGCTCAAGGTAGTTCTGGGTGTCACATGGATCCCCTGACACCATCAATGGGACCCAATGGTGAACTTCATTGCTCAGCTGACTTTACATGCTGAAGAGTATATTTGTTTAATGTTTTTTTTAAAACCTAAACCTTTCTGCCTGCATTTCTCCTGAAAGACAAGTTGTATCTAGTTGTAACTCTCTAGCTCAATCTAGTTCCTAACTAGATTTTCAGTTAAATTCAAACCCATTCCACTACCTCAAAGGGGTCTCACGACTTCTTCGTTTGCGACTTTGATGCTGGTCTTCTCTCTGTTCATCTGTATGTACTGAAGCCCCTCTCACTCTCCATTGCCACCTCCTCCAAAAGGCCTCCTTAAATTCTCAGCCAGGATGCAGGCTCTCCCTGAGTTTCTGGCTTTAATAGACCTGTACCTGCATTTCCGATACATATGTATCACAGTCTTCCTTGAACTTCAGAGAGAGGAAAAGGTGATGGTGGGGACATCTTTATCTCCACTGTGCCTAGGACAATACCTTGGTAAGTGGCCACTAAATTGACTTGCGGGGTGATCAATGAGGACATCTATCAATACTTTTCTGCTTATTTTTCATGAGCGATAAAGATTAACTTTGATACTTTTAGTCATGTTCCCAACAATCATCTTTATATCCACTAAATCAAGAACATTGTGGGCTGGTGCTCCCATTAACCCTGTAAGGGGTAGATTATCTCTGTCCTATAGAGAAAGCTGAATTCTCATCACAAACTCAGCACTCGGCTGCCAGTTGTAGGGCTCCAAGTGCCTGCTCTTTCCCCTTGATGCTGAGAGTTCTCATGGGAAGCGGAGTCCAGGAGGCATGTTCTGACGGCCCCCCTTGCCAGCAGTCGCTCTGCCTTCCCAGAGAGGTCACCATGCATGGGTTGGGCATATACTTGGCTCCTTTCTGGGGGAGTAACATTTACCAGTACCTCTGTCCAGGACTTCGGGACCCTGTGGCTAGTGCTCTAGCTGGCTGAGACAGCATCATGGCCCTTTACTTGGGAAGATCACAGCCCCTGTTTGGATACAACTCCAACCCTCAGCCTGCTTTGGGGCAGAAACCTGCTTTGATCTGCACACAGGCCTGGGAGGTTATGGCCCTAATTAATTCATGCATAACAATCTGACTTTCCTTTTCATTCAGAGAAAAGCATAATGATTTCAAAGCTTTTATAAGGCTGAAATTCGTAAAAATCCAATTGAATCTTATTTTCATAAGTCTGGTCAGGGTGATCTCTGGGTAGAACTGAAACAAAAAGAATGCAAAATGTTTCTTTTAAATCACTGAAAATTATTTCTGTTAGAAGAGAAGTTCTTGTCATAAGGCAAGATTTTAGGGAAAAAAAATTATAATGGGCAAAGGAGTGTCAACAAACTCTTCATCAGAATCCAGTTTTTGTTATGTGAATGTACCAGTCTGCTAATCTACCCCATTCTATGGAAATGTCACACAAATTGAAGAAAAATAAAAGTGTGAGGGAGACCATGGATATGAAAGCACTTTGTAAACAGCAACGTGCTTTGTAAATGTGACATATTATTATAGTTTGACTTCTGCAGTTCCCTTCCCCATGGTTAGGAATTATTAGAGGTCCCCTGACTCCTGTCAGACTCCTTTTTAATGATCTTTAAGCCTTATTCCTGAAGGCAGGACAGTGATACTGGAGGGAAAAGTGCTTAATAATTTGTTTATGGTAAAATGCTATCCTAATTAGTAGATCTCATTAATTTCAACGAGGCATCACTCTGACTACCCCCCCACCCCGCACCCATAGTCCATCAGTCAGCAAGTCCTATTGCCTTTCCCTAAGCGATCTATCCTTTGCTATTTGCTTTGTCTCAACAAACACCACCTGAGTTTGTGACCCCCATGTCAAACCTGGAGAGTGGCACTCTCCCCCACCTATAATCCACCCTCCATGTTGACCAGAGGACCCCTCTTTTAGAAACACTGTGTTGAGTCACCTCCAGCTCCAAACCTGCCATGCATGCTCCATCCTGACCTGTAAAACCTTATTAGGTCCTGCCCTGATGGCTCCCGATCTTGCACCATCTCTTTCTCCTACACTGCCCTTATTTTTCATCCCCTGGGATACTTGACATTTCTTTCTGCCATAGGCTTAGGCTTTGCTGTTCCTTCTGTTCTATTTTCCCAGATCTCTGGGTGGACTCGTTTCTCAAGTCTCAGCTCAAATGTTTCTTCCTTAAAGGGGCCTTCCAGGTCATCAGTGGCCCGCCCAACTGCACCCCAGTGGCCTGCCTCCTTGTGCCAGCTTCCTTTATCTTACTTTCTTTGAGCTCTTACTTTTGAACATTGTCTTATTTATGTAACTATTTATTATTTATCTTTTCCTGATCAGATGTTTGCTCCAGGAGGGCAGAACCTGTGTATCTATATAGTGCTCTGCTATTTCTCCTGGGCCTAGGACAGGGCCTGGTATATAAGGCATATGGCTCTCTTGTGTATCTGCTAAATAAATGAGTGCTAGCTAAAGGCAGAAACAACTGACTGAAGAAAGAACAAAGGAATGTTACAAAAAAGGTGATTTGGTTTCCATTGACAGTCACTGAAACAACTAGCAAAATTCAACTCAATGAAGAGAAATAGTCAAAGTGACTGTTTTTCACTAATCAGAGTGGTTAATTCAGTTAAACAAGTAGCTCATCATTGGTAAAATAATAGCTGGCGCTGTAGAGTTCTATAGCTATTGATAGCTCTTGGTTAGATTAGCCAGAACTACTCATGACATTTGAAATCTTCGATTCTTATTCAATTTTACTACCAAAAACACAAAAAACCTGCAGAACATAGACCACTTATTTTTCCAGAAAATAATTGTTTCTGGAGCAATTCCTAATGCCCAATCAGAAAGGTTTGAGGCTGTGATTTTCATCTTTTCCTGCATCTCATTCATTCCTTCTGGTGTGTATCACCTTGTGGTAGAATGTGCTCATTTCACCAATATTGTTAATGCACTTCCTGTGTGCCAGGCCTTCACCTTGGCATTGGAGAGCCTGTGGGAACAAGACAAAGACCATTCCTGCTCTGGAAGATGTTGGCTAACAATTTACCTCTGTAAGAATTTCAGATAAACAAACTGCCACATGCTGCCACCTTCATGGAGTTTTGAGGAAGCCAGAAAGTGATGGTAGGTTGGCATGGAGGTGTCACAAGAAAAGTCCCATGTTGTCATGAAGGCCCTGGATGAGAACATCTGTGGAGAAGAAAGGGCAGGCTGGGTCAAATGTTCTTACAATGGACTTCATAGTTTGGCTGTGAGAACAGTCATGCTCCCAGTATATGCCTGCCAAGTAGTCTGAGTCAAGAGAGAGAAAGTTTGAGCAAATTCAGAGTCTTCCAAATTCAGTGGGCTCCATAACTAATCCAGATTTGGGTCTTTTACATTTTGGTATCTGATCACTACTAAAGGAATGCCTAGTTAAAAGAAAAACGAGTTTATGGAGTTTGGGATTAGACAGCAAATAACTGGAACTAAATTGATTTTGTTGAGTTTCAAAATGACTCAAAAACAATTGGATCTAATTTTCCTCGAAATTGACATAAGTAGAAAAGATTAGGCAAAATATAACCCTTCTGGGAAAAAAATTGTAAACTGAGATTTGCTCAAACTTCTTCCAGTTTTTCCATCCTTGGTCAACAAAGACCACTGCAGCCAACCACTGCAGCCAACCACTGCAGCCTCGACCTGCCGGGCTCCGGCGATCCTTCTGCCTCAGCCTTCCAAGTAGCTGGAACTACAGGCACGCGCTACCACGCCCGGCTAATTTTTGATTTATTGTAGAGATGAGGTCTTGCCAAGTTGCCCAGGTGGGTCTCGAACCTGTGGGCTCAGGCAATCAACTCACCATGGCCTCCCAAAGCATGAGATTACAGGCTGAACCACCGAGTCCAGCTTATTAAACTTATTGAGCATTGCAATCTGAATACAGTTTTTTTTCCTTTCTTAAAATGTGTATATATTTTTGGGGCACCTTCCATATAAGATTTTGATGGCCAGACAACAGTACGAATGAATCATTATCATCACAATCTTGCTTTTTCCTTCTGAGAATTTCAGTGATATGGCAGTTCATCATAATGGGCGCTGAGGATGCTCGTTAAAAATGGAACACAAAGAAGATTTAAGGAGCTGGATCTGGACAGTCAGTGTGTGGCACGGGCGCATTGTGGTTGTGCCGTTTCTTCGCTCTAACGTTTCTTTATGCTGACAACGCCAACTCTGTTTGTTGTTGAGTTTTGAAACCCATGTCTCCCCATTGTTTTGTGGGAGGCAGTCCATATCCTAAAAGCAGAGGTGGCCAAGTGAGTGAAATATTATCTTTATGAACTTCTCCATTTGTGAGAAAGATGTGTCCTTTCAGGATCCCTCAGTTTCCGATTTCATTGCAAGCTCCTGACCGCCACGTTACACAAAAGCCATGTAAATGGAAAGCAGAGAAGGAGGTCATTTGGTCATCATGGGCACTGCCTGAAGCCTCTGTGATGGGGTAGAGCGTTAGTCACCAGCTTCCTTTGAATGCCAAAATCATGCCACACAAATAGAAAAAAAGGATTTTGCATGCTTTTAATACAAAGGGCCACTTCCTTCTTTCCTCTTCGTTTTTTAAAACATGGGAAGGTGCAGTTACAGAATCCTATGACCTATTGCGCCTCCCCATCCCCCTGTCTATGTGGCAACTGTGTCCAGACAGGGAGGAGTATGGATATATGTGAGAACTTAAAAGGTATCAAGTCCTCCAGGAGGAATTTTGGCAGGGAAGAATTGAGAAGTGTTGTGTGAGTGGTGATCACCTGCCTGGGCCCTTTGAAAATACTCACGAGTTAGTTGCCTAATTGCAAGTTTGGGTTTTTTAAAAAACTGTTTTAACTATTTGAGGTAAATGATCATCTTTACTTCACCTCCCACCACCCCCAGGACACACACCACTTATAATGATATCTCTTCAGGCTGTACATTCCTCAGTTTTTACAAGCCAAGAAGAAATTTAGCTAGTTGGTAGTTGGAAGACACATCAGCAGGGAGTAGCATTAGTAATCAGTAGGCCAGGATGTTTCCAGCTACTTTTGGACCAAGGCCTGGGAAAAAAATATTATTTGAATTCTCCTTGGAGACACTGTTAAAATTGTATTTTATTAATTAGTGTCCACTTAAATTTGAGTCAATCAATACCCAGGGAAATTAGTCTGCTCTGAAATCACACCAATACGTACTGATGATAATAAAACAATACAATAATTTAATATATATGTTTACACTCAAAACATATACAAAAGTGCTTATATTTATTGCTTTATATATTGCCTAATGTATCCTTTCAGAATGCTTCGTCAGTTGGATTTTTTTATGAGAACTTGGAGATTTATCATTTTCCATAAGATTCTGATGATGATGGTAAAAATATTCATATTCAAAAGTACTTATTAAGTAGTCATTACTGATAAGACCAACAACACTGAGCTCATTTGACCTAAATGAAGAAACACAAAAGAAGTTTCTGTTTTTGATGAAGATTATCTGATATTTTACACTTTGTGTTCAAAAGAGAGTAGGCAAAGCCGTTTGGGCCTCAGAGTTGAGTGGGATGAAACATATTTTACGTGTGGAATTGGTCAAGATCAGAGAACTTCTTCCTTTCCTCTGGCTTAGAAACTAAGTTGTTAATGTAGTTATTCTCTCTGGCATTTAGATCATGAATTTTGCACAGACCCACATCAAGGAGAGAAGAGGCCCTTTTATATGTTAGATTTGCAGAATGACTTCAGATGTTTTGACTGGATGACTGCAGAACAGAATGGAAATAGCGCAAGTCATCATCTCTTTGCTGCCTTCTAGAATCTACTGGACTCTGTTATTATTAGTTATCTATTGGAATATCATGCTGTGATCCTTAGCCAGTGTGGTTTGGCTTTATTATTCCTCTTAAGATCTTACTCATGTTTAATTGACTTGTTTTATATTTCAGGAGACCGAATAGTGTATCCCATCAAAGTATCTTCTGTCTAAAGTAGAAAGGAGTTGGTGGGAACAATTTTTTTGTAAAATTTTTTGTAAAATACTGCATAGATACATGCACATAACCACATGCAAAGAGTCTGGAGCTGGTTTCTTGCAAGCCTATTCTCACTGTCTGTAGAGAGTAGTGAAATGTCTTAGGACACTTGCTCTGTGGCATCACCATGGCACTTACACAGTCTTTTGATAAGAAATGCTTATCAGAAAAATTCTCTGAAAAGCTGGAGAACTGAGCCATTTCCCAGTTATCTTCTCTGAGCTACTGTGGACAGACTGGCAGATTGTTGGGAGAAAGAGATGAATGGGATAATGGATGACTTTTGTTCTCTTTGGTGATGTCTCTCATTTCTTCTCAACTGCACAAAAGTCTTGCCCATGAGGAAGCCAACATCATGTGCCCTGTTGCATCTAGGGAGTTATTTACCTTTTTTTTTTCTCCAGAGAGTCTGTTTTCTGGAATACATTTGAGCTGTGCCCAGAGATATATCTGAAAGTCAACATTATTCAAATTTTTCAGATGAGGTGAAGGTGTTTGGAAAGGTGGGTAGAATGTGGCCTGTATCAGCCAACATCACTGGCTCAGACAGCCATAAAAAACCCTTCTCCAAGTTTGTACTTATACCTGAAACTCAAAGTTTACTTGCCTAGGCTATGCACTTGTGAGGCCCAAGAGGTCTCCTTTTACCACCATCTCACTCCATCTAAAGAGTAGCAGCAACAAAGGTGTATTAGTCCCTTTTGCAGTAGTATAAAGTAATACCTGAGGCTGGGTAATTTATTAAGAAAAAGGTTTTTATTTGGCTCATAGCTCTACATGGCACTGGTGAGGCATCAAGAAGCTTTTATTCATGGCAGAAGGCAAGGGGAGCAGGCATGTCACTTGATGAGAGTGAGAACAAGAGAGAAAAGGAGGTGCCAGGCTCTTTTAAACAACTGGCTCTCACATGATGTAATAGAGCAAGAACTTACCTATTACTGCGAGATTCACCCCCATGATCCACTCACCTCCCATAAGGCCTTACCTCCAACACTGGGATCACATTTCAACATGAGATTTGGAAGGGTCAACCATCTAAACTATATCAAAATGACTGGCCACCAATAGCCCGGGGCATTCACTTAATGCCAGCCTTGCTTCTTTGTGCATACACTGAAGATGCGTGGTGCCTGTAATCTGCCTCTTCACTCATATCAAGGACCTGTTCTGGTGAAAATGATCTTCCTACTGTTCTTGACCAGGACCATTTGTATAAACATCACTGAAGTGTGTTCATACATAACTGTCCCATTTAGGTCTTAGGATGAGGCCCCACCCTGCAAATAAGGAGCAACCTGTTCTTGGAAGGAGGTGGTCATCAAAAAACAAATTTTTATTTTGTTTTTGTTTTGTTATTGGTGTTTATTATGTGGATGGTTTATTTATTCATTTTCAAAATACCCAGGACAAGTTGAGCAAAAGTTGTCATCTCAACTAACAGAGGCATCAAATAGTCTGTGTTCAGTCTCTAGAGAAAATATGAACTCTTGACATTGTGGAATCATCTCAGCAGGGATTTTTCTTTCTTAAAGATGGAACTGTGAGCCGGGCTCAGTGGCTCAGCCTGTAATCCCGCGGCTTTGGGAGGCTGAGGTGAGTGGATTGCCTGAGCCCGCGGGTTCGAGACCCGCCTGGGCAGCGAGACCTCATCTCTACAATAAATCAAAAAATCAGCTGGGCGTGGTAGCGCATGCCTGTAATTCCGGCTACTCTGAAGGCTGAGGCGGAAGGATCGCCGGCCCGGCAGGTCGAGGCTGCGGTGGCCGGGAGCGGCCACTGCACTCCAGTCTGGGCGACAGTGTGAGACTCCAACTCAAAAAAAAAAAAAAAGATAGAACTGTGGAAACAGGTGTTATATTGTTTGGAGACTAAGTAGTTAATAGATACCTAACAAATGACATCTGAAATGATGAAGCTATAGGCCAAATGAATAGATAACTGAGCTTTTTCTCAGCATCTATTAATATGACATCAATCACTAGATTTCTACCTCCCAACCCAGCACACACACACTTGTGCAAATGACAAGTTACCAACTATGGCTAACGTTTAGGCTGACAGAAATGATTTGCTAACATGTTTCTGTGTCTGTGGTTTGAACTGGATCCACCACTGAAGTCAATCTAAAATAATTTAGCTGCACAGCACCACCTGTAGGAAATCTACGTGTGGGTGTTGAACTATACCATGACCCAGGGTAGGTTTTGTTCTAAGAAATCTGGTAGTTTATTTTCCTTGACTTCTGAATTGAATGAGTATAACATGTTAAATATTGAGGGGTTTTTTTTTGAGAACTTAATGATAATGCTTTCTAAGCATATCGTTATGATGCACAGTTTTTGGGTGGAATATGTCTCAAATAATCTTAATTGACCAGAAAAAAGAAAATCACATTACTAACACAGTTGTTTACATTCATTAGCTTCTTTCTCCTCAAGTTAAATTTTTAGAGTCATTTCCTACATTGAGACAGAATATTTGACATTTTCACTAGACTAACAACGAAGATGAGTGAATCATTTTGACTTGTTGGTTATAGTTCTTGCATCTAATACGATGCTTTGCACATAACAAATCCACAGATTTTATTGAATGAATGAATGCACACAGAGTCTCTGCATCTGTCTCTCTTTGGGGTATGTCTAATATGCTTTTAGTTCAAATGCTCCTTCATTGTAGAGGCATCCCCTGACCCTCTAATATAGAATAACCGAGTACTGGTTATTCTCTTTTCTAGAAATCAGACTTTTTTCCCCTTGAAAGTACTTACATAATGATTTATTTGTGGTTTACTTATTTAATGTGTGCTTCATTAAGCCGTGTCTGTTCTGTTCCTCATTCCAGCCAAGAGTTGGCATAGGGTGGTGGTTGGTAAACAGTAGATAGTTATAACTAAATAGTAGATGATTGGATGGATGCATGCCTGTTACCTACCCACATGCACAGCTGCAGTGAGTTATATGGCCATCCTCTTTCACCCTGAAATAATAAAGAACAATGAAGAATACCACAGGGAATGGCCATAACCACCCCTTATCTCAGCAAATTGTTAAAGACTGAGAGACTAAAAATGATAAATTTTATCATCTAGTAAGGTTATGCTCCAGGGTTATCAGGTAAGGGATAAAGTTATAATAGGGTATTAGACAGGCTCTGGATGCAGATATGGTTCTAACGACAAACTGTGTGATCTTGAGCAAATTATACCTTTCTGAACCCTTTTCTCTAATATGTAAATTTGAAACACAAATAGTATTTCATGTGGTTATTTAGAAGGTTAAACAAGATAGTGTATGTAAACTATACAGTTTAGTGCCCGGCACAGAATAAGAAGTAATTACTCAATAAAAGTTATTATTAAATTAACGATAACATTTGAAGTCCATCAGTGGGCTAGCAGTGTCCCAGAACTCAATTAGGTTGTAATTAAATGTATTAAATAATGTCTTATGCTCAACTTCCGTGAAAGAAATTAGTGCTTTGCTTTTAATGGCTATAAAATTCTACTTAGCTAAATAATGGAATCAGAGGAATTCCCTGTAGTCAAGGCTGGATTTAGTAAGATCTGCTAGGTTATAGAGTACAAGGTACACTATCACTATAGAGTAAAAATCTCTGCCCCCCAAATATTAATAAAATGTTGGATGGTCTTTAAAAATCTCTTTGGCAAGAGGAAAACTCAAGCACATAAAAGCTTAAAAGAACTTTATGTCTATAACCTTATGAAAGTGTGATATAAGCAATACCTTATGATAAAATAATTATATATATATTTTATATCTATTGTTGAAAGAATCTTATAAATACATTACCTTTTCTTATTAGAAAATAAATATAATTTTTGAGTATGTTTTAAAATGTTTCATCTTTGACAGACATACACATATATGTGTATACACACACACATATATGTGACAATTTAGATAATTTGCAGTGACAGGTAAGACCTAAATTACAGGAACCAGAGACCTAATTATTTCAAATTGAATAATCTTGCTAACCAGTGTCACTCATTTCAAAGGAACAAAGGCAGTGGCTTTTTAAAACGTCTTACCTCTATTAATAGTTATAATTTCCCACAAATTATATCAGAATTCTTCTATATCACAAAGATTGTAAAAATGGGGCATTTATTTCTTCATCAAATGCAAGAAAATGCACACTCTGTCTAACCTCTGGCTATCCATTTATGTAGGATCAGTGGAGACTTACTCTACAATAGTCACCTACAATTTTCTCATCACCCTTCAATTGGGGCAAAAAAAAAAAAAACCAAACTATTCAAGAAGGAATTCTCAGATTTCAGACCTTGTGGTACATGTGGGTGGTATATTATAGAATAGTTTTTCTCCCTATTACTCATGCCCTCGAGTTTTTGACAGGATAAAGACTTTGGCAAGCCACTAGTCTCTTGTGTTTGTCATCTTATTCCCACTTCAGGGGTTGGCAGGGGGTGTGATGAAAAGGAGAGGGCTTGGGGGCTGCAATTTTAGTGTACAGTTCCTGGGGCATGTTGAAGAAACTCCCTCCCCATGCTCTTCCTTTCTGCCACTTATTCTGAATAAGAAGACCATCTTCAGGGATAGCAGAAGTAACCCCAAAAGCTGTCTTTATTGTTACCATACTTACTGTTCCTATCTTTTTGAAAAGGGCTATGAACTCATGACATGAGGGATAGTGACATACTGAAATTTTAGATTAGGGAGACCTCCTTGATTGAACCTGTATTTTCATTCTTTTTGAGATGATGCCAACCAAATGTTACCCTTACTGATTACATGTTAATGTGCTTTCTGAAATACTTTATTACTTTAGTATTGGGTGTACTTATGTTTGCATACCCCTTCTTGCATCATCAAACTTCTGTGTGTCTTTCTCTTTTTTTCTCTAATGCACACTCTTGCTCTCCCTCATCATTCCCCATTGGCATATCCATTAAAAAAGCAAGCAAAGAGTAAACAAAAAGATTATAATGCTCTTCAGATACTTCATTTGTTCCCTTCTGATTCCAGCAATACTCATGAAAGAGTTGTCTATATTCGGTGTCTTCACTTCCTTACCACTCTTTCCCTACCTAACCTGCTTTATCCTGTATTTTATACCACCATTGCATTTATCACCCTTATTATGTACATCAATAGCCTATATCTGGTCAAAGCTATTTGCCAATTTCTCATTCTCTTCTCACCCCATCTCGCAGGAGCAGCTGTTGTTGAATACACTCTTCCTTTTAAGTACATCCTGCTTGAATCTTGCTTTTCTGGTTTCTGTGACATCATCTCCTGGTTTCCCTACCTCCAGATCACCTTGTCTCGTGTCCATTTCTGGCTCCTCCTTCTCTCCAAGAACTCTATATGCAGTGAGCCCAGGGCTCTGATCATGGCGAGCTCTTCCAGCTGCACTCTTTTCCAGTTCCACGGCACTAATATCTCCATACAATGAAGGATCTCAAATGTCTACCTCTAGATTTGTTTGCTCAACTGCTTACTTGTCAGAGTTTTCTAGAGAAACTGAATCAATAGGATGTGTATACATAGAAAATTTTATTTTAAAAATCTGGAGATTGGCCGGGCTTGGTGGCTCAGCCTGTAACCCCAACACTTTGGGAGGTCGAGGCAAGTGGATTGCTTGAGCCTGCAGGTTCGAGACCAGCCCAAGCAAATTAGAGAGATCTTGTCTTTACAATAATAAAAAAAAATATCAGCCAGGCATGGTAGCACACACCTCTGGTTCTAGCTACTTGGAGGGTTGAGGCGGAAGGATCGTGGGAGCCCAGCAGGTCGATGCTGGGGTAACCGTGAACATGCCACTGTACTCCAATCTGGGCCATGGAGAGAGACTGCAACTCAAAAAAAAAAAAAAAAGTTGGAGATTATGATTATGGAGGCTAGCAACCAAAATCTGCAGAGTGGACTAGCAGCTTAGAGACCCTGAGAAGAGCCAGTGCTATAGTTCAAGTCTGAAAGCCATTAGCTGCAGAATTCCCTCTTGCTTGGAGGAAGTCAGTCTTTTGTTCCAGTCAGGCTTTCAGCTGATTGGATGAGGTACACTCACTTTATGGAGGACAATCTGTTGACTTAAAGTCCACAGACTTAAATGTTAATCTTACTCAAAACACCTTCATAGAAACACAGAATAATGCTTATCTGGGCACCATGGCCCAGCCAAGTTGTCACATAAAATTAACCATCACAGTACTCAACATCTCAACCCGGATGTCTAACCTTTGCAAAGCGGAGTGAGACATAAGGGCCCAGTGACATTTCTCTCTTTACAGACAAGGGATAATTTAGTTAGGTTTTTCTGAAAGACAAGAGAATAGTGAACTCAAGTGCATTCTTGAGATGAAGCCATTGTCCTAAGTTCTCAAATTGGGGGGAAATATCAGAGCCATGAACACTGTAAATAGTTGTACAGATATACTATCTGTATACTTACACATATGCTCCTCGACTTATGATGGGGTGACATCCCAATTGGGATTGATTTACTGAGATGTAGCCACATCATAAATTGAAAATATGGTAAGCCAAAAATGCATTTAATAATACACGTAACCTACCAAACATCATAGCTTAGCCTAGCCTTAAGCATACTCAGAACATGTGTGGAATATCACATGTAATTTTTTGAATACCACACTGAAAGATTAAAATAAGAATGATTCTATGGGTATTCTATTGAAGTATGGTTTCTACTGAACGCGTTTCACTTTTGCGTCATCATGAAGCTGAAAAATCCTATTCATCCTATTAATAAGTTGAACCATTATAAATCAGAGCCCATCTGTACTGAAACACTACTGAGCTACTACTAGATAATCTCACATGCTCCTGACACCTTTGAAAGCCTTGTGCTGAAACAGACAACTTATGCCAGGTGTGGTGACTCATACCTGGAATCCCAGTACTTTGGGAGACTGAAGGGAAAGGACTGTTTGAGCCTAGTGTCTCGAGACTAGCCTGGGCGACATAGGGAGACCTTGTCTCTACTAAAAATCAAAAAATTAGCAGGGCATGGTGATATACCCTTGTAGTCCTAACTTCTGGGCTAGTTGAGGTAGGAAGATCACCTGAGCCCAGAAAGTTGAGGATGTGGTGAGCCATGATCATGCCACAGCACTTAGCCTGGGCAATTAAGTGAAAACTCGACACACACACACACACAAAAAAGTAAATAAATACAACTGACAACTTACTCATAGAATTCAAGGTTCTTTCCATTCTCCCCTAAGCCCTTTTTGGTAAATCTTCATGTACTTCTCAGACTAATTTTCTGATGATTGAATTCTTCAAACTCTATGTGACTGAAGTCACCATTAACCCCACTCTTCCAATGATCCCAGCTTCAAACCATTCAACATAATTTCCCCTCACTCTTATTCATGAGACAAAAGTGGTGAATATTGTTATCATCCTAAAGGACTTCTCTTAAATGGTCCATTTTTATATCAGTCAAAAATTTTAAACACATGTGAGAATCAAATGCTAGACTTATAGAGAAAGATCTAATTCTTTATTCCTTTTCTTATATCCAGTGATTGTTTCTGTCATCACAATTATTTTAAAAGCATCTGGGATTTAGTGCTTTAAAGGAACTCACTCTGCCAGATTCAGACATAGATTTCCAAATGGTACTTATTCATAGTTTTCCACATTCCCCTCCCCATCCCATGGCCACCCAAAAAGAATATTTGCCTTGTAAAATGGTAGGAAGAGTCCTTTCTAATTCTCCTCGTGTTACAACCATGCTCATAGAAGAAACTTCCATGTTTCCTGCCACCCATCCAAACTCGCACTTCCTCAGTAGAACCAGGATGCTATATCTGATTGATAAAAGCTTAACATTCACTAGACCACCTCTTACCAATGGGTGCTGTCACTGTGCTCTGAATGATCTCATGTTCCTGCTGCCCTCAGGAGTAGTGACCTTGTGGCAGCATACTTAGGCAGGGCCATGACCATATTTTCAGTCCTCTGTCCCCCCTTCTGAAGTGCTGCAGGCCTAGCAATCTTGGATTCAAGGAAGGAGGACATGAGGTGCTCCAATTTGGCCTCAGGCCTAAGCCATATTCTTGGATATGAAATTACCAGGAATCCTGCTTTCAGGGGAGTATTGGTACGTGCCCAGATTATTAAAGCAGTACTTCTGGCTTCATGTGGCTGTCAGCCCTTGGAAATATACACTACCATTAGAAACCCCTGGGAGGAAAAGAGGTGAAAAGCCCCAAATTCCTAACATAATAATTGAAGCCATCTACACATTAACCTGCATTTCAGTTATACTAGTTTTCTAGTACTGCCACAACACACTGCCACAAATGTAGTGGCTTCAAAAATCCCCCATTTATTGTTTCACAGTTCTGGAGGTCAGAAGTCCCAGCATGGCATGGTGTCATTGGCTCTACTCTGGATTTTACAAGGTTGAAATCAAAGTGTTGGTAGGGCTTCCTTTAGGGAAGCTTGGGGCTCAATCTCCTCCCAAGCTCATTCAAGGTGTTGGCAGAATTGAGTTCCTTTAAGATTGAAGGACTGAGACCCTGTTCCCTTGCTGGCTGTGGTCCAGGAGCTGTTCCCAGCCCCTAGAGGCTGCTTACATCCCTTGTCTCATGGCTTCTTCTTCCAACTCCTAAGCCAACAACGACAGACCGAGTACTCACACTTTGAGTTCCTCTGAGCTCTCCTTCATCTTCGATTTCCCCTCCTCTCTCTCTCTGCCTTCCTCTTCTTTTAAAGGTGTGGGTAATTAAATTGGGCCCACCAGGATCATCGTGTCTATGCTCCCTATTTTAAGCTTAGCTGATTAGTGTCTGATTAATTCCATCAGCTAACTCTCTTTACAGCAGGGGTCCCCAACCCTGGGCCACAGACTGGTACTGTTAGGAACTGGGCAGCATAGCAAGAAGTGGGCAGCAGGTGAACCAGCAAGGCTTCATCTGGATTCACAGTCGCTCTCCATCACTTGCATTACCACCTAAGCTCCATCTTTTGTCAGATCAGTGGTGGCATTAGATTTTCATAGGAGCAGGAACCCTATTGTGAACTGTGCATGTGAGGGATCTAGGTTGCATTTCCTGATGAGACTCTAATGTTTGACGATCTGAGGTGGAGTTGAGGCAGCGATGCTAGTGCTGGGGAGCAGCTACAAATACAGATTAACATTAGCAGTGAGGTTTGCAGATTTCTCTCCCCAACCCCCCATCCATGTAAAAACTGTCTTCCACAAAACCGGTCCCTGATGTCAAAAAGGTTGGGGACTGCTGCTTTTTACAGCATCCCTAGATTAGTGTTTGGTTGAATAACCAGGTCATAGGAAACTTGTGGGAACAGATACCTTTACAATTATGCCTACCACATAGCTCTAGTCTGTTTTTCAATTATATTAATAACTCTCACACTTCCCATGCCTTCAGTTCAACTAAATTTTCATTTTTGCCCCCAGTGTCCAGACATTACATTGTGCTCACTAAAACCTCTCTGCCTAAGGATGAGCCACCCTCTAGCATTCTCTAGCTGTGTTTCATTGGGTAAGTCCCTAAACTTCTCTGAGTTTTCCTGTCCTCCTATATAATAGAGATTACCTGCTCGGTAGTATTGTTGCAAACATTAAATGAAAATATATTGTGAATCTACTTTGAAAATGGCAGGATGAATTGCAAATGTTCATTGTATCACCTTATGTCCTAAATATAAATATTTTAACAACTAGAATGAAATGTTTTCTAAACTGGTATATATGTTGTTTTGATACCGCAATTTCTAAACCTAGTTGGAACTGAAGTTAGAAAACCTGAGGTAGAGTCCACTCATTAGCTGTTGACCTTGGGCATGTCATTTGGTTTCTCAAGACCTTTTTTTTCTCATCTCTGAATTAATGTGTTTGACAAAAGGACCTCTGATGCCCATTCAGCACTCAAATTCTATGCTTCTATTTTATGCTTTTTCTACAAGATGTAATAAGAATCAGAGTTGTAAGAAGCAATCTATTTATAGTCAGTTCTTCACAAGATGACTGTAAAATGCTCAAGACAAGCTCACAACGCTGGGGCCAGAAATCTCTTCGAGGATAACCTGAAATGTCTCTGTAAATTCTGGCAGTTTTTTAGTCCTTGATCACTAAAACCAGACATTTCTTTAGTACCCAATCCTCAAATATACAGCTATTTAGCAATTTCAGGTTTAACATTCATATTAGTCCATTGACTAGATGTTACGTTTCAGAAAAATACTGAATATATTGCATTGGTATAAAATTATCTTTAAATTCTGTTTCTAAAAAAAGCATGAACGGAAAATCTAATTCAATATTTGTAAACTTCTTGATTTCTCCAATTTTTCAAAAATTTTACATTAAGAAATAACTTAATTATAAAATTGTCCTTTTCTTTCCCTAATTATTCTGTTTTTTATTTCAAACAAACCATGAAGATTAAGCCATGTGTTTTCAGTTATTGCCTCTAGGGTCACTAATGAATGTGTTTTATTTTCTGATTGTTAGTCTGTCCTACTCCCTGGATCTGGAGTAAAGACTGTCTCTCTACATCTTAATTTTGAGCTTTAAAAAGGGAACATTTTCTTCAAATTCCCATTTAGTGAATTTTCCAACATAGGACACATTTCATTATAGGAATGGTGAAGGATTTTAGTAGGGCACGATTGTGAATTCTAAAGTCCCTTTTCATTTGATAGGCATCGTGGAGAAACCTTGCCTGCAAGAGCCACGCAGAATCAGGAAAATGACAGGGTCCACTGAGTGTGAGCACAAGTCTTTGTCACGTTTGAGTTAGTGCTCCTTAAGGGGATTGGGGGGGGATGAGTTATTTTGACCACACTGTAGTGGTCAATCAGCCTTCACTTAAAGAAAATAATTTTCTTTGCCACGATAATCTCCTAGGTTGTTGTAACTGGCTAGACTTGAAGTTTCACAAGATGGATGTAGCATACAGTGTGTTTTTTTGTAATCAGTTGCATGTGTGTGAGGGTTGCAGCTCCAAGGCTCTCGAGTAGGACTGGAGTGGAAACATCAGATGAATTGTTGCAAGGCAGAAATGGGGATTCACACTCTCCACGTACAGCTTTTAAACTGGAGGTTGGCAGTTTAAAACTGGGGGTTAGACCCAGCAGAGACAATGAAAAACAAAAAGGAAGTGGGAACTGTGAAATAGGAAAAAGATAAAAATGCAAAAGTTGCAAAATAACAGCAGACCTTGACATAGAGTTGCAGGGAAAAAAAGAGAAAACAAGAGATGTATAGGACAGGACATGAGTTGATTTGATTTCTTTATTAATTCATTCAACACACGGAGTATCTACCTTGTGCTCAGGACAGTGCTAATTGCTGAGGATACAAGGAACAAAATAGACACCCTCACTGTCCTGGAGGAGCTTCTGGTCTACAGGAAAGCCAGTCTCAGAAGTGTATTCAGGTACTATGTACATCCTATCCTTACCAGAACGAGAGAAACCCAGTCCTCCAGAATGCATTCAGGTGAGTAACTTAGTGCACATCCTGATGGTACTGCCTCACTGTGGTTCCTCAATGACATAAGCCATGGGTTTAAGGAAGCAATTTTCAATATTCACAGTTTGAGAGACTATTATTGGCAGGTCAGAGTTCATGGATAATTCTGCTAGACAGACTTGTTTCTAGACAGACTTGTTTGTGTTGGGGAAAGAACAATTACAGAGTGACATGTGCATTATCTTTAAATGGAATTGATTTTTTTTTTTTTTTTTTTTAGTCAGGTTCTCACTCACCCAGGCTGGAACGTAAATGGCATGATCACGGCTCACCACAATCTCTACCTCCTGGGCTCAGGCAATCTTTCTGCCTCAGCCTCTTGAGTAACTTGAACTACAGTCACATGCCAGCACACCCAGCTAATTTTTGTTTGTTTGTTTATTTTGTTTTTTTGTAGAGATGAGGTCTCTCTATGTTGTCCAGCATGGTCTCGAACTCCTGGATTCAAGCCTTAGCCTCTCAAAGTGCTGGGATTATAGGCATGAGCCACTGTGTACGGGCTGAGTTGGGATGCTTTTGTAGGATAGTCAAAAAATGGAATCTCATGAGATAAGAATGAGTCAGAGCAAAACAGGAAAAAATTGAGAAGTAAAGTTTTGGTGGCTTTCTTTCTGCCCTCTTCTGGTAGTCTCCCAGCACTGTCCTTCCAAGGCTTGTACTGAGAACAACAGTGTTGTTGCCCTCCTGGATCAGATAGCTTTATTTCTACAGTTCCAGCTTTATTTTTCCTGTATCTCAGTCCCAGATCTTGCTAGGAACTTGCTAGACGACAAGAAGCATCTGATAAACTTATTCAACTGGCACCAGTGGCAGGTACTGGGCTGGGGTTGATGGTTTTTCCTCTGACAACTGCGAGTGTCTCTCTGACCCAAATGAGTTAGTCATGTGAGATTTCTGTCAGGGCCTGAAGGGAAGAGGCAGAGGACTTTGGGCTCTACTCGATTCTTAAGGTGGAGGCATCTAGGGGCAGTCCTGCAAAGCTTCTCATTCTCCACACGTGAGAAATTTTCCAGTAGAAATTCTAACAACGTAGAATCATATTCTGACTGGACTCTCTTAAAGCATGTTTTTTATTCTAAAACTGGGTGAGTGCACCTCACGCATAATCATTTTTGTCAGATCCTCCAGCATCAAAATGTGGGGCTTTTTAGACCGATCCCAGGATGAAGCATGTTTTGAGTTTGAGACCGATCCCCCACCCCTTTTCTGTGACTCCTTGCCTTTGGCCTCCCCCAAAACTACTGAAGGAGGCAAAACATCTGCAGCTCTGCCACTGTGCTCTGTGTGTTGGACTCCAAGGAGGGTGGCTAAAAGAAGCCCAAGGTTCTTCTTCTTTTTTTTTTTTTTTGACTTGGAGTCTCACTCTGTCGCCCAGACTGGAGTGCAGTGGCCACTCCCGGCCACCGCAGCCTCGACCTGCTGGGCTCCGGCGATCCTTCTGCCTCAGCCTTCCGAGTAGCCGGAATTACAGGCGCGCGCTACCACGCCCGGCTAATTTTTGATTTATTGTAGAGATGAGGTCTTGCCAAGTTGCCCAGGCGGGTCTCGAACCCACGGGTTCAGGCAATCCACTCACCTCAGCCTCCCAAGGCACGAGATTATAGGCTGAGCCACTGACCCTGGCTAATGTTATTTTTCTAATCACTCATTGTTTAGGAAGTAAAGTTTTGCTTATTTATGGTTTCGTTCTTATAGTCTTTAAAAATTAGAAGGTTGAAAAATTGAAATTTGAAAGGTTTCAAATTTCCAATACATACTGCTTAGCACTTATATTTGTAATACATTTACCTACAAATACATACTGAATTTAATATAAATAAAGATTATTTTGATGGGCATGATGGCTCGTGCCTGTAATCCCAAGCACTTTGGGAGCCCAAGGCAGGAGGATCACTTACAGTCAGGAATTTGAGACCAGCTTGGGCAACAAAGCGAGACCGTCTCTACGGAAAATAGGAAAATGAGTCAGGCGGGGTGGGGTGCATCTGTAGTCCCAGCTACTTGGGAGGCTGAGGCAGGAGGATCGCTTGAGCCCAGGAGTTTGAGGCTGCAGTGAATCATTACTGCTCACTGCACTCCAGCTTGGGTGACAGAGTGAAAACCTGTCTCAAAAAAATAAAATAAAATAAAGATTATTTTAACTACCATTTAGGAGTCTATGTTTTTACAAGTGAGCATCACCTAACTTGTAAACAGAGAAGCCAGAATCCAAAGGCAGATGCGTCAGACCTCAAAGCCCTGCTTTCTTGCTCTTCCCTCCACCCATCACACCAAGGGCTGGCCTTGTTCTGCCCTGGTGAATGCACTGTCTCTAAGCACCACAAGCTTCTGTCCGTAGAAATGGCTTTGCTCCCACTGTGTCCAGAGAGGCCTGGGCCCATCCACCAAGATGGCAGATTCTCTCTACCGGGGTAGCTGGGTGTGTACTCTACCTATGGTCGCTTACATTTTGTCCCGAGGATGTGGAAGGATACTGGCCCCTGCCTCACTACTAAAGGCAGGCGATTTACTGCTGTTATGCATATGCAATCAATTATTGCTTACTGCCTCCCATGCCTTCATTTCTATCTCTATAAAGTCACTTCACACTGCCCAGCACCTGGGAACTACAGCACCTGGGAACCTCCAGCTCTGAGTCCCTCCTTGATGTCTTCCTGCCTGCTTCCTTCTACTTTGTGAAGTGCAGATTTTGTGACCACCTACCCCCCCCCACACACACACAACTATGCAGGCTCACACTCTCCCCTTTTTAAACCTAGAAATGTTGGATCCTGTCAGGGTACAAGGCAAGGGATATAAGAGGCAAAAAAAAATCAATGCTAGCTTCTGGCTATTATTTAAACACAATAGAATCAACTTCTGTGGACATCTGCTATTCTCAGGCTAAATTATGGCGTTGAAAGACTTCAAATTGGAAAAAGTACATTACCAAATCTGTTTTATAAATGATACTTCTATGATTCCAATATTTTAAAAACATATTCAATTTCTTATTTCTTGTCGCTTCCTCTAAAACTAAAATTAACCTAGGCTTAAGTGGATAAAGAACTCATGTGGATTAAAATGGAGTAACCTGTTTGAAAGCCTGCAAAAGTAAAGCTATTTTGTAATAATTTATATATTTAAACAAACTCTTGCCAATGTTGTTAACTGTAGTTTTCACTGAACGTTTCAACATGGCACCCAGGGGAGTCTTCAAACCTGACAGCCATTTCCTATTTGTCAGAACAAGAAGGAGGGGTTTTAAAGAAAACAAGGTCTCCCCCCTTTCAGATGTAGAAAGAAAGGGCTGACTGGGAGACACATCCAAGAACAGGCAGTGTGAAGGCCTAATGGGTCATGACAGCTCAGATACAGAAGTTATCTCCCCTCAGTAGGGGTGGCCTCATTACACACTTATGGTTGTGTCTTGCTGCAGCAACCACGAGTGATAAGGCCACCTTTATCTCACAGAGACGAAGACCATATTCTCCAACTCTGTGGCATGTCCTTTCTGTGCAACCACCTATGGCATAGATTTTATTTCCCAGCCACATGTGCGTATCACATACACACACGTACACACACACAGAGCAAAAGAAAGAACTGTGTGTCTTTAAGTGACGTTCAATTATGAAGATGCTGCTACTGATATGTTGAAAGAGAACTCTCCACCCCTCAAGACGGTAGGCACTTGAGTGACTTTCTAGAAAGCTAACTCCCCTTTCTCTATCAATATGTTTTTCATATTGACTTAGCTCCCTGTGCCAAAATGTTTTAGAAATGGCACGTCGCACATTTTAAAAACCAGACTGATTCTCCATGTCTGTAAAGTGAAAAACAGAGTCCTTGTTTTTAAAGTTCCAGTGTATTGAATCACCTCTTTGTGAACCACCAGCGTCACAAAGCTGACAAAATTCACATTCTCAGGTTAGTTCTTTTCTGGAGGGAAGCCTTGGTGACAAGAAGAGCATATTAAATCTTAGCCCTGCTTAAATCAACCAGTCGTTCTATATTGCGCTTTCTCTTTTTGGTTTTAAATTATTTATTAAAAGACAACGTCTGTTAGGGCAACCTCATCAAGATGGAGAACATGGATTCAGTGACTTGTGCATAAAATCTGCAACTCAAATGAAAACTGTGGGGAAACTTCAAACAGTGACAGAAGAGAAGGGACTCAAAAGTGAGGTGTTCCCCTTTCTGATTTTAGTTCAGAAGAATAGATGGCTTGTAAATATTTTGGTTTTATTCTCCTAATTTTTTTTTTTCTCTTTTAAAGGTAAAATGCTTTTAGAAATCCCCCAACTCAGCTTTCCTCATCAAAACACAGGGACCCTTACTCAGGGTTAGCTTTGTCCCTCCTTTAAGAGGTACATGTGGGGTGTTTGGGAGGTGAAGAGGGGCTAGCTGCTCTCTTTTTCTTTGCTTTGATGGATACCTCCCCTCATCAACCATAGCCCAGCTCATAATTATCATGCAAAACAGCATCCCCACAGCCTGCTTGGTGCATTTCAAATCTGAAGTTCCTTGAAGTTCTAAGGATTTTTAAATATTGATATTCATTAATTGTGTGGCTTTTTGTGACATAAATGCACAGTACCTACTTTTATGTGCTGGAAACAGCTAAAAATGCCATGTCACAAGTGTTTACATGGCTGTTATGGAAAACGGTACCATGCTAATATATGTCTGCTTCTTAAATTCTGTTAGCAGTTGTAAGACAGTCAGATACCACCCGTGGGATCTTGTGCCCTCATGAAACACAATTACAATGAGAATATCTCATTATCTCATTGGCTTTAGCTTACTGCTCTGTTACCATGGTTTCAAATACACAGAGGAGTCTGAAACTAAGAGTGCGGCTAACAAAGAACATATCCTTGTACAATGACATCAGATCATGTTAGACAGAATAGACTTAATTAAATACCCCCTGATGGAAGCCAAAATACAGAAGTTGGGTCTACTTTTTGAAAAGGATACAGCCATTTAAAAACATTCTGCTTAATTTACTTGGATTTTTTTAAAATTCATTTTTAACAGCAACTACAATAATGAAAACAAACTCTGAACTCAGATCCCCATTTAATAGTCACTGGTAGTGATGAGAAGTAAAGGAAATGGAGAAGAAAAAGACAACTGTCAGAAGAGACTGATGACAAATATGGTTTTCTTCCAAGTGTCTGGGTGCTGAGCCAACCAATCGACAGCTGAAGCAACAGGAACAGTTCTGAGGGTGCAGACTACTAGACCCTCGCCATCATACACCCTTGGAATGTCAAGCATGAATTCCAGTCTTCCCAAATGAGATCTGGCTCTGCTGGACACACTCATGGCATTTCACCCTCTTTTCTGACACCTCAAGTGTGTAACTTTGCAAAACTAGAATCATAGTATTTCTCGTGATGGAAAACAAGTTTATTTCATTAGAAGAGAAATCACAACTTTGAACTCTTGGACTTCTGACTGCTGTGTCGCTTGCTGTGGTTTGACTGATTTCCAGCCCCTGGCTTACTCTGCGCTGATGAAAGTGCCTCATGACTTCAACCAATGTGGCTTTTGTCCCAGCAAACCCTTAACATACACTTCAGCATGAGAAATCATTTAAGAGAGTTCTCTTAGTGTGTAACCATTTTTTCCCAAAGACCTAAAATGATGGCTTGCATTTTTTTATGTTGTAAAATTAATTTTCCTATAATAGAAATCTCTCTTGTCAATATGAAGGCTTATTCCACGCCCCCCCACCACCATACCACAGACACACACTAGAATCATAGCAGTAAAAAAAAAAAATTTAAATCACTTATAGGCCCTGGAGACTATCGGGTGACATAATGTGACAATAATGACATCCCTAGTGGTGTTAATTGATTTTGTCCTGGTAGAGAGGGTAATTTGACTTCCACAGTGACTGCTGGATCATGGACTTACTGATTGGTCTGCCTAGGTAATATTACCATTAATGAACAGAAAACACACTTTCTTCCTTAAGAGATACTGGTAATTATGAGAAAGGGAAGATGGAAAGCCATGGATTCTTAATCATTTAAGGAGTGTTCATTCTGAGCTGTTTGCATTAAAAGGGGATATATGTTAAAAGACTGTGAATTAGTAATTCAGAGTCTCACTCCATAAAACCCAGCTGCTTTTCTGCTACCTTAGGAAGATTTGTGAAAAAGTCAAATGATTTGTAAAGTGTGTTTTAACAGGAAAAAAATAGCAATTGGCAGGCGCATGTGCTGTGTGATTAAAAGTGATACATCATCTGTCAAGCTGGCTTACTTTATTGGTCCACATTCCTTTCTTTATGGCTTCTAATTGGTGTGATTTTGCAAATATTTCTAAAATGAAAAACACATCTCATTCTAGATTGTGTGTGTGGAATAAGAAATTCAGATAATTCTCTGATCTCCAGAGGAGCTGGATAGATTTGAGAGTCATTTAAGTTAAAACCAAATAATTGAGAGTATGCAAATAAGAATGATATTACCCTTATCAGTTAAAGGTACAATTATTCTCTGTATCAACAAGATTGACAACTTTGGAGGTATCTCAATTCTTTGTTCACCCATTGTGTTCAACTGGTTATCAAGTCCTATCTATCCTTTTATTTTATTTTTATTTTTATTTTTATTTTTTTTTGAGTTGGAGTCTCACTCTGTCGCCCAGACTGGAGTGCAGTGGCCGCTTCCGGCCACCGCAGCCTCGACCTGCTGGGCTCCGGCGATCCTTCCACCTCAGCCTTCCAAGTAGCCGGAATTACAGGCATGCACTACCACGCCCGGCTGATTTTTTGATTTATTGTAGAGATGAGGTCTCGCTGCCCAGGCGGGTCTCGAACCCGCGGGCTCAGGCAATCCACTCACCTCAGCCTCCCAAAGGCGCGGGATTACAGGCTGAGCCACCGAGCCCGGCTTATCCTTTTATTTTAAGTCAGAGTTTCACTCTGTTGCCCAGGCTGGAGTGCAGTGGCACACTCACTACCACCCTAGAGTTGGACCCACTGGGCTCAGGCGATCCTTCCGCCACAGCCTTCCAAGTAGCCGGAACTATAGGTGCTACCACGCTCAGCTAATTTTTTGATATATTGTAGAGACAAGGTCTCACCATGTTCCCCAGGCTGGTCTCGAACCCCTGGGCTCAGGCAATCCTCTCGCCTCAGACTCCCAAGTCCTATCTTACCAAGCCTGGTGATGTTCTGTGGTAGGCATCAGTTCTGCCTTAACCATTGTTTATAGTGGTATTTTTCTATCAGTGGATATCTGTGAAGTACTAGTTTGTTAAATATTGTGTATATCATCCCTGTATCCTGCCTTCTCAATATCATTTGAATTGGCCCCTTTATCTCTATTGCCATGCTACTACCTTAGGTCAGATTTTAGTCATCTCTATCTAGACTCTAGCAATAATTTTTAGGGGTGATTATTAGCTAGTTATTATTTTCTCTATCTTTTTTTTAGTAGTAGACTTTTAACTAGGTCTTTTTTTTCCTCCAGTCTCTTTCTACTCTAGTACACACTTCACACTCTAGCAACATTATTTTTTATATTTATATAAACTATTTTTTAAAAAATAGAAGTATAGTGTATATACAGAAAATTACACAAGTCACGTCTATAGCTACATTGTTTTAGGACAGGTTCCCTAGAAGCAGAGCCTGAGATAGGGATTTTTACAAAAGTGATTTATTGAGAAAAAGCTGTCAACTGAAATCTGTGAGAGAGTAAGTGAAGCAGAGTAGATGAGAGGAGAAATTGTGAAGAACTCTGAAGGGTTACAGATTTTTGCCTTGCTTAAAAGCTACAAAGTAGCCTGCTACAGTTTCACTGATGCTGGCAGACTCTTTCTTGGGTGGGAAGTAAAGTGCTTTATTGCTAATAGCAATAGCACTTGCCAGACTATCAGCACTTGCACTGTGCCCTGTTCCTATCAGTTAATGCCAGAAAATGTCCTCTGCAAGTACATAGTAGTTTATGTTACAGGAGAGGAACCCTAAACTTAGGGAACCCGAATCTTTTATAATAGGCAGTACCTGTCTGAACTTTGCCCTGGAAGGAGATATTATTTTTCTTATACTGGACAGTTAACAACCTACCCTTTGTTCTAGGGAGACACTTAAAAAAAAAAAACTCTTCCAGGACTGTTTACTATACAAACATCCTCGTAAGAATAGTGTGGAACAAGGGCAGTCAGTACTTACGGCTGGTAAGAAGCGCAGAAATGTGAAAGACCCATGAAGAATTATCTCCCAAGAGAAGGATTTGGGTTCAGCTAAAGCCTAGCCTCATGGTGAGCTCATGGGGAGCTCTGGAGTATTCATCACCCCTCATGTAAGGAGATTAACCTTTCGCAGCTCCCTATTACTCAACCCTTATCTTTGGTTCATCATGATAGGAAGGCAAACCTTCCCAGGTATTTCCAAAAGAAGACACTTCCTTTGTCCTAGGGTATTTCTCTGACTAAGGGTGCAGAGGTAAGCTGTTAGTACCCACCATTCACTGCAGCTGAGGTTTGACTATACTGGCTGAGTGAAGGGGATCTGGGTGGGGCACTGATAGAGTCTATTATATTGGTTAGTTACCACAAAGTGAATATACTCAAGTAACCACAACCTAGAACAAGAAGTTGAATATGATGAACTCCCAGGAGCCCCCTTTTGTCCTTCCTCCATGTTAATAATCTCCCATACCTTCCTTAAGATGACCATGCTCCCAATAGATTGGTGCCTGTTTTTTAACTTTATACAAATGAAATCGCATAATATGCATTATTATTTTATTATATGCAATACATTATTTTGTGATATTCATCCATAATGATTTGTGTAGTGTGTTCTTTCATTTTTTTTGTTTCTATATAGTATTCCATTTTGTTTATGAGCCATAATTTATTGATTCATTCTTTTGTTACTAGGCATTTAGTTTATTCTTTTTTTTTTTGCAATTATGACTGATGCTCTGTAATATTCTTATACATGACTGTTATGCTCACATTCTTATACATGATTGTTATGCATACTTTATAGTGGATATGATTTGCTGGATATACATACATTCAGCTTTAATATCTACTGTCAACCATTTTTCCAAAGTGGTTATCCCAAGTTATACTACTATCAGCAGTACAGAAAAGTTCCAATTATGTCATGGCTTTTCCATTCCTTGATCTTTGTCAGTCTTTAACATTTTAGCCATTTTGTTGGATATATAGGTAATATTTCATAGCTTTCTTTCTTTTTTTTTTAGAAAACAGCATTTTTTTTCCTCTTTTAATTTTATTTTAAAATTGTGGGGTGCAATTCAGGGTTAGGTATACAAATATCCATTGTGCAGGTATCCTTGTTGATGAGGTTTCCCCTGCCTTCCCCAGGCAGATATCAACTACTGTCAATCCCACCTCCCAGTCCCCTCTCCCCCCACCCTAGTTTCCCACTACTGTCAATTCTTTTCTTATAGTATTATGGTAATTGTCCGATTTTAATTTGTATTTATCTGATGATTAACAAAGCTGAGTGCTTTCATCTATATTTTCTGAACATTAGATAATCTTTTCTGATGTGCATATTTTAAATGTTTTTCTCATTTTCCTAGTCTTTTTCTTAATGATTTGTAGGTATTATATAATCTAGATATAAATTCTTTGTCAGATATGTATATTGCAAATAAAAACCTTCTACTCTGTAGGTACCTTTGCACACTTTTAGTGATGTCATATGTTGGACATAACTTCTTATTAATATTATCCAATTTACCACTCTCTTTTTAATGGTAAGTACTTTTTGTGTTCCCTTTAAATCTTACCTATCTTAGATCATAAAGATATTCTTTTGTATTCTCATCTCTAAAAGTTTTACTATTTCAAATTTCACATTTAAATTTACAATTTACCATTGACTTTTGGGTAAGATATAACATAGAAGACAAGATTAATTTTTTCCCAAGAATCATTTATTCAAAACTCATATGAATATCAATTGACTCAATACTATTTTTTGAAAAGATCATCCATTCCCCACTGCACTCATTATTGCCTTTATTGTAAGTCAAATGACCATAAGTTTATGGTCAGCTTCTGGACACCATATTTTGTTCCATCAATCTCTTTTTCTTGTTTTGAGCCAATTCCACATTCTCTTCATTTTTTTTATAGTTTTATAATAGATCTTGATATCTAGTAATGTAAAACCTCCAACATTAAAAAATTTTTTCAAGGTTATTTTGACTATTCTTTGTCTTTGTATTACCGAATTAAACTTAAAATAAGCTTATCAATTTCTAACAACAACAAAACAAAAAACTTACTTGTGTATTTGATTGGGATTATATTGAATTTATAGACCAATTCAGGAAGAATTTACTCCTTATAAAGTTAAAATGTCCAATCCAAGAATATTTTGATATGTTGAATTTTGTTATAACTCAGTTCACAACACTGTTTTCTAAGGTCTTTTTCAATTTCTCTCAATAAGGTTTTGTAGTTTTTGACATAGAGGTCATGTACATCTTAGATTTATTTTTAGGTGCTAGATGTTTCTTGATGCTATGATACAATTTTTAAATTTTCATTTTCAATTCTATGTTGATAGCTGTAAAAAACAATTGAATTTTTATATTGTCTTTGTATCCAATGGTTGTGCCAAAATCACTTTTGAATTTTAACAGTATTTATAGATTCTTTTTGATTTTTCAAGCATGCAACTATATATTGTATATAATATGATATATAATACATATAATTGTATATAATTGCAATATATAATTATATATTATATAATATATCTATATACAATAACCATATATCTCCCTTTCTAATCTTTATATGATTTATATATTTTTCCTTCCTTATTACAATAGCCAGTGTCCTCACTACAATGTTGAATAAAAGATAGGGTACATCCTTCCCTCATTCTTCATCTAATAGAGGCTTTCACCACTAAGTATGATTTTTGCTGTAGGTTCATTCATTCATCCATCTATTTATTGTAGATGCTCTTTATCAGATTAAGGAAATCTCTTTTTATCCCAGATTGCTAAGAATTTTTGACATAAATGGGTTTCAAATTTTATCCAATGGTTTTAAGACCTTTATTTTGATAATCATAATATATTATTCTTTGTTTTGTTAAAACAGAGAATTACGCTGATTGATTTTACAGTGTTAAATCAGTCTTGCATTTTGGAATAACCCCAAAATAATTATAACATATTATCTTTTTAATATATTTGTGGTTTAGATTGGCTAATATTTTGTTTAGGATTTTAGCACCTATGTTTATGAAATAACTTGGTCTATAATTTTATTTTCTTAACACATACTTGCCAGGTTTTGCTATCAGGTTATAAAGGCCTGAAAAACAAGTTGTGAGGAAGTCCATCTTTTTCTGATCTCTGTAAGAATTTGTGTAATGATTGATGTTGTTTATTCTTTAAGTTATTGAAGATTTTTTAAATCTGAAGCAATTTCTTTAATAAATTTAAGACTAATCAAATTTTCTATTTCTTTTTGGGTCAGTTTTGGTTAAGTTGTATTTGGTTAAGTACCATCAGAGATTCTGAAAGTGCTCCTAAAAAACAGAGAAAAGTCATGACATTACAAAAAAAAGTCGACTTGCTTGAAATATAGCATAGGTTAAGGTCTGCAGCTATAGTTGGCCACCATTTCAAGATAAATGAATCCAGTAGAAGGACCATTATCAAAAAAGAAAAGTAAATTTGTGTAGGACTACAGCTATGCCAGCAGATATGAAAATCCTATACTTTTCACAAAAAGTCTTTTTATCTCATATTGAAAAATGCAGCTTTTATGTGGGTGCCAGTTGCTGTAAGAAAAGCATAACTATAGACTCTAATATGATTCAAGAAAAAGTGAAGTCATTATATGACAACTTAAAGCAAAATGAAGATGAAGGAACTAAAGCTGGAGAATTTAATGACAGCAAAGGATGGTTTGATACTTTTAGAATGAGGTTTAGCTTTACAAATGTCAAGAAGCAGCTTCTGCCAACCAAGAGGTAGCAGATAAGTTCTCAGATGCCATTAAGAAACCCATTGAGGAGAAAGGATATCTGCCTGAACAGGTCTTTAATGCAGACAAAAGTGCCCTATTCTGGGGGGGAAATGCCACAAATGGGCATTTACTAGTTAGGAAGAAAAGCAAGTACCAGGATTTAAGGCAGGAAGGAATAGACAAACTCTACTGTTTTGTACAAATGTGGTCAGGTTTATGGTCAGGACCACTATTATCTATAAAGCTGCTGACCCCTGAGCTTTGAAGGAAAAATATAAACACAAGCTTCCGGTCATTTTATTGTACAAAAAGAAGACCTGGACACGTAGAACAATTGTTTTGAATCTATTGCCATTATTATTTTGTCATAGAAGTCAGGAAGTAAGGGATTGCCTTTTGAAGTTCTTTTGACATTGGAAAATCTCCCTGACCACTCAAAACTCCATGAGTTCAACACTGAAGGCATTGAAGTGGTCTGCCTGCCCCAAGCACATCTTTAATTCAGCCTGTACCTCAGGAGGTCATGAAGACCTTTAAGGCTGATTATACATGGTACTCTACGGAAAGGATTGTCAACACTATGGAAGATAACCCAGATAGAACATCATCAAAGTCTGGAAGTATTACACCATTGAAGATGCCATCATTGTTATAGGAAAAGTTATGAAAGTCATCAAGCCCCAAACAATAAATTTCGGCTGGAGAAAACTGTGTCCAGATGTTGCACGTGACTTCACAGGATTTATGACAGAGCCAATCAAGGAAATCATGAAAGAGATTGTGGATATGGAGGAAAAGGAAAGAAAGAAAGAAAAGGTGGGAGGGGGTGTGTGAAGGGTTTCAAGATATAAATCTTAACGGAAGTCAAGAGCTAATAGACACCACACCAAGGGAATTAACAGAAAATAACTTGATGGCGATGAGTGTTTCTGAACCAGTGCCAGATGATGAGGAAGAAGATGTAGAAGAAGCCATGCCAAAAATCAAACTGACATTAGATAATCTGGCAGAAGGGTTCTAATTATTTAAGACTGCTTTTGACTCCTTTTACAACATGGACTCTTCTGTGATAAAGGCACTGAAGCTAAAATAGTTTATGAAAGAAGGATTGGTACCATTTAAAAACATTTTTAGAGAAATGAGAAGACAGAAAAGAAATCACAATGCATTTCAGTAAAGTTGCTCTGAATATGCCTGCCTCTATTGCCTTCCCTTCCACCTCTTCTGCCTCTCCCACCCTAATGCCAACCTCTCCTCTCCTCTCCTTCCTCAGTCTACCCAACGTGAAGACAAGTATAAAGACCTTTATGATGAACCACTCCCACTTAATAAATAGTAAATCTACTTCCCTTCTTTACTTTTTCTTAATAATATTTTCTTTTCTCTAGCTTATGTTATTGTAAGAATATAATATATAATACATATAACATACAAAATATTCCTATAATGTCATAACAAAAAGGAGAAACAATCCAAGTTTAAAAATGGGCAAATGACTTGGACAGATACTTCAACAAAGAAGATATACAAATAGCAAATAAGCACATGAGAAAATTCCCACCATCATTAATCAGCAGGCAAATGTGATTCATTGTTTATGTTGTCAGTAAAGCTTCTGGTCAATTGTGGGCTATCAGTAGTTGAGTTTTTGGAGAGTCAAAAGTTATACATGAAGTTTTGACTACTTGGGGGTTGGTTCCCCAATCTCCACTTTGTTCAAGGATCAACTGTACATGGACACATATATAGTCTTTTATTTCTGACTTCCTTCACTTAGCATAGTGCTTTTGAAATTCATCCATGTTATTGCATAGATCAATAGTTTGCTCCTTTTAATGTTGTTATGTGTATCCATAGTTTTAAAAATTGTATTGTATCACTGGTTTATTCATTTTTATTGTTTTGTATACTATAATTTGTTTACTCCTTCACCAGTTTATGGTCATTTGGGTTGTTTTTTGTTTTTTGCTATTATGAATAAATCTGTTATGAACATTCGCAAGCAGTTTCTTGTAGACATATGCTTTAATTCCTGTGGGGTAAAAACATGGAAGTGTGGTTATTGAGTTCTATGATGTTTAACTTTTTAAAGAACTACTAAACTGCTCTTCAAAATGGTTGTGCAATTTTATTATCTTAATAACAATGTATCAACATTCCAGTTGCTCCACGTCCTTGCTAACACTTGACATCTTCAGTCCTTTTTAATGTTTATTTATTACTTATTTATTTATATTTTTAAATATCTACTTTTCTTAATGCAATAAACCCCTATGAAATCACCAGCTTTTAATTTTAGTTGTTCTAGTGAGTACGTAGCAGCATCTCATTGTGATTTTAAATCACATTTCCCTGCTGATTAATTATGCTGGGAATTTTTTCATGTGCTTATTTGCTGTTTGTATGTCTTCTTCATTGAATATTTGTCCAAGTCATTTGCCCGTATTTAAACTTGGATTGTTTCTCCTTATTGCTAATAGAATTTTTATTAATGTATTCTGAATGTCAGTTCTTTATTATAAGTTTTTAAAATATATTCTCTAAGTCTGAGTTGCACTTGAATTTTTCTTAACAGTGGTAGTATGTTTTATTCACTGCTTTTTATTTTTAGTGACTTTTTTAAAAATAGGTTTTTGTATTGTGGTTACCATGAGGCTTACAGAAAATATCTTATTGATGCGATGAGTGAATTTTAAAAAGTGACAATTTATCTTAGATTACACACACAAAATAGAAACAAACAAACAAAAAATTCCTACACTTTAACTCTGCTCCCTCTCCCCCAATTTTAATGTTTGGTTGTCTCAATTTACATATTTTTATATTACCTATCTTAACAGGTTCCTGTAGTTATTCTTTTTTTTTAATAGGTATGTTGTTTGGGCTTCATACTAGAGTTATGAGTGAATTGCACACCACAATTACAGTATTAGAGTATTCTGGGTTTGTTCATGTACTTAATTTTACCAGTGGGCTTTATATCTTAAAATGCTTTGTTTTTTTTTCATTGTTGCAATTAGCAATTTTTTTCTTCCAGATTACAAGAAAAAAGAAATTCTCGTAAAATGGGTCTGGTGGTGGTAAATTCTCTCAGCTTTTGTTTGTCTGGGAAATACTTTATCTCACCTTTACATTTAAAGAATAACCTTTCTAGATACAGAATTCTTAGACAGCAGTTTTTTCTTTCAAGACTTAAAAATATCATTCCATTCTCTCCTGGCCTGTGTGATTTCCATTGAGGAGTCTGTTCCCTGACTAATTGGAGTTTCCTTATATGTTATTTGCTTCTTTCCTCCTGCTGCTTTTAGGATTCTCTCTTTGTCCTTGACTTTGAGAGTTTGATTATTATATGCCTTGGGGTAGTCTTACTTGGGTCAAATTTGTTTGGTGCTCTCTAACTTTCCTGTATCTGGATATTTCTTTCTTTCTCAAGTTTTGGAAGGTTTTCTATTAATATGTTCTTGAATAAGCTTTCTACCTCTTGCTCTTGCTCTGCTCCCTCTCGAATACCAAAACTTCTTAGAGCTGGTCTTTTGAAGTAATTGTCTATCTTATAGGTAATCTTTGTTGCTTTTCATTTGCCTTTCTTTTTTCTCCTCTTACTGTATTTTCAAGTAGCCTTTGAGCTCACTGATTCTTTCTTCTACTTGATCCATTCTGCTTTGAAACCCTCTAATAAATTTCTTAGTTCAGCAAATGTATTTCCCTATTCCCATACTTCTGTTTGATTTTTTGTTGTTGTTAATTTCAATCTCTGGTAAGTTTCTAATTTTTGAATTGCTTTTCTGTGTTTTCTTGGAGCTCACTGTTTCTTTAAAACTATTATATTGAATTCATGGTCAAATAGCTCACATATCACTGTGTCATTAGGGTCAGTTACTGATTACTTGCTTTATTCATTTGGAAAGATCATAGGTCCCTATTTGCTCTTGTTTCCTGTGGATGTATGTCTATGCCTTTACGTTGAAAGATGAGTTATTTACTCCAATCTTTTTAGTATTGTGTTTTGATTCATGTTAAGCATATTTGCTTAGCACTCCTTTACTGCCTTCTTTTCAGCTCTAGGCAGTGCCTTAAACCCAGTGCTCTAGATTTGAGCACTGCCCTTCCCAAATAAGAGATGTCCCAAAGGGGATGTCCCAATAGTGTATGAAGGCTGGGTATGAGTTCATGCTTAGGAAATATGTGGAACCAACTTCATCATTTATAGCATTTCATGCTCTTCATTATTATGGTAACCTATGTGCAATGGAAAATAACTTAGTATGCACTATGTACCTGTGTACCATGGAGGAGATCCTGAGATTCTCATCTCAGAAAGCAATTAAAATATCTTAGGTATTATGATCGGTCAATTTACAGTGTTTCATTAAGCAATACAATTATTTCATCTCCATTTTAAGTGACAAGAATATGACATCTTTTATGTCAATTAATATTGCCAATTGAAAGGTTAATGAAAACCTTAAATTTGATGTTAAATAACTATTTTGATGTTTGGGCCTTTTTTCTCATTCTCATTTTGGGAAGTTGGAGGGTGCAAGATATCTTAATTCTGTAGTAAGTTCATCACATTCTATCAAGTACATAATGGTTTTCTATTGTGATTTTCTTGTTCTATTTACTACATGTATCTATATCTCTGGAAAAGGCATCGTCTTAGAAAGTAAGGATTATAGGCTATGAAAGTGCAAACAGTTTTCTACGTGTTAAATTTAAAGGTCCTAAAATTTAAATTGTGATTTTAAAAAATCTTACACTAAATTCTAACAGTATTTTATTTGAATCGACCCACAAATATAAAAATGATTATTGTTTTTTAGACCTTCATTTACCACATTTATAATACATGAAGCAAAACAAAGCCTGGGAAATATATAAATTTGGCTATATGAATCACAGATTGTCTAGACTAATGTTCTCATTTAACAAAAGTTGTGCTTATGATTTCAAACATTGCTTAAGAAAATAGTTGGGACCTTTAAAAATGTGTTTAATGTAAGTCCACATGCAAGGATTAGAACACAGGGGCATCTTTTAATAAGTTGAAGGGGAAATATTTGACCCTGGAGTTTGTAACAGTTTTGTTTCTATTAAAACAGTAAGTACTGTGTATGGGAGAATTAAAAAATAAAATCAAAATCAAAGTATTTGAGAGAGTAAATAGTGGGTATTGATGGAAGGAAACAATTCTGGAAGGAGTAGAAAAGATGTTTCTAATAGGCACACAAATAACACCCTTCTTCAGATGTTTATACTAATCACTTTGAGTAGATTAACATTTTGACAGTAAATTTCCCCCCATGATGACACTGAAAAGAAGAGCAAGGAACAGGACCAAGTCATCCCAGAGTGCAGGAGGTGAGCCCGGACTAGGAGTGTTTGTGTGTTGGAGGGTGCAGTTCTGTGCATAGACGTGTGACATAATGAGATCAAAGTGCAAGAAGAATACAGCTCATCACGAGCACAACTCAGTTCCCTCTTCAGCTGCAAGACAGCTGCAAACCTTTATCTGGCCATAAGGAACTCAGTATCAGAGAGCACATGTAGGCCAAGGAAATTAATGGTGTACTTTGTTTAGAAGCTGCAGGAAAGATAATGGATGGATGTGCATGGAGAAAAAAGAACACCTCTACACTGCTGGTGGGAATGCAGACTGATACAACCTCTTTGAAAGACAGTGTGGCGATTTCTGAAGGAACTCGAAATTGACCTTCCATATGACCCAGCAATTCTCCTATTGGGAATATACCTGGAGGAACTCAAATCATTCTACAAAAAAGATACCTGCACACGTATGTTTGTTGCAGCTCTATTCATAATAGCAAAAACATGGAACCAACCATGTTGCCCATCAAAACTGGACTGGATAAAAAAAAAGTGGTATATATACACAATGGAATATTATGCAGCCATAAAGAAGGACAAATATATGGACTTTGCAGCAAATTGGATGAATTTGGTGTCAATCATACTCAGTGATTTATCACAGAAACAGAGAACTGAGTTCCATATGTTCTCACTCATAAGGTGACCTTGAACAATTATAAGGCTGTGCAATTGACAGTAGCAGAAAACTGTTAGGAGAAGAGGGGTGTGGTACTGGCAGTTGGGGGAAGCTACTAGGGGAGGGAGGGGCACGCCTCATCAACAAGGATACCTGCATGATCAATGTTTGTATACCTAGCCCTGAATTGACCCTCACATCTTTATAATAACAGATTAATTAATTTTTAAAAAGAAGCTGCAGGAAAGATAATGGATGGTGTGTGCATATTTACAGTTCATCCTGGGCTTTCCTTAAAGCATAAAGCTTTCCTCAGCTTGAACTAGGTGAGGGATGTGAAGAAAGCACAAAAATCCAGTAGGATATTAGCTGAGAAAACTCACACTCTAACAAATGGGGAGAACAATCCCAACTAAGGATCAGCTTCATGGGAAAGATTCAATATGTGGAAAAGTTTTAAAGTGGGGACAAGACACTTCACAGGGATAAAATTCAATGTTCTTCAGAGGTCATTATTTAAAAAAAGATACCTATACCCACACGTTCATCCCAGAACAAGTCACAATTGCAAAGGTGTGGAATCAACCTAAATACCTACCAATCCATCAGTGGATAATGAAAATGTGGTGTATGAACAGTATGGAATACTATTCAGCTATCAAAAAGAATGAACTGATGTCTTTTGCAGCAACTTGGATGAAATTGGAGAACATCATCCTAAGTGAACTAACTCAGGAACAGAAAACCAAATACCCCATGTTCTCATTTCTAAGTGGAAGCTAAACTAAGTATCCGCAAAGACAGAGGACAGTATAAAGAACACTGGCAACTCAAAAGGGGGAGGGGGAAGGGATGGAAGGATGAAAAACCACCTATCAGGCATAATAGGCGTCAGGTCAGATGGTGGGTACACTTAAAAAAAACTATTTGTACCCCCTAAGGCTATTGAAATAAAGAAAAGAATTTCAATGTTCTTATTCATTTTACTCCCAAATTCAAACCCAAGCTCTGCTACTGGGACTTGAAGACCCATGTCTCATACACTATCTCCTGTTTCCTGGGGTTCACCAAGTCTGAGATTCTAGGTCATCTCCTTGTGGCCTTGCCCCTTCATGTCAGGTGCCCAAGGGTGTTCCTGTGATCCTTCCAGCATGGGCTGTACTCCTCTGGCCATTCTACTCCCTCTGTCAAGGTGCTTTTCTTCCCACCTCCCTGGAATGCTGCCCGCCATTCAGGATGGGCCTAATGCCCTCATTTTCATGACCCTCCCATCTCCCCCAATCTCTGGGTCCTTTGGGATTCCATGACAGTGATTCATATTCTGTCATCTTTTGTAGTTAGTTTTATCCCCCTTGGAGTCTCCTCTTGGATTATAAATTCCTTGAGGGTCTGGGTCATGAGTTACTCACACTTGTGTCCTTCGCAAAATCTAGCCAGTAATGATAGTATTAATACCTACATAGTACACATAGCACTCACACACCCTTCTTCATGTATGCCTCACAACAATCTTGTGAGGGCAATAAAACAGGGAATGATTTCTCTAATTTACTTGAGGTCCAGAAAGATGAAGCAATTTACCTCAGTCACAGTCAGGGACTGGGAGTTTCTGGATTTGAGTTCAGGTCTTTTGACTCTATATTCTAGTTTTCATTTATTCTGATATGCTTTAATAAATGACTGTGAAAGCCGGGCTCGGTGGCTCAGCTTGTAATCCCGTGCCTTTGGGAGGCTGAGGTGAGTGGATTGCCTGAGCCCGCGGGTTTGAGACCCACCTGGGCAACTTGGCGAGACCACATCTCTACAATAAATCAAAAATTAGCCTGGCATGGTAGCGCACGCCTGTAGTTCCAGCTACTTAGAAGGCTGAGGCGGAAGGATCGCCGGAGCCCAGCAGGTCGAGGCTGCGGTGGCCGGGAGTGGCCACTGCACTCTAGTCTGGGCGACAGAGTGAGACTCCAACTCAAAAAAAATAAATAAATAAATAAATAAATAAATAAATAAATAAATAAATAAATGACTGTGAAATTGAGTCAGAGGAACCACTCACTGGTCTACATTCTAACAAAAAGAAAATTAGCTCTAAGTAATGACTCACATTTAGGTCCAAGCAGGTGAATAAGCTCAGGGAGAAGGCTCAGGTTCATAGTTTGAGATCCACAGCTGACTGAAACCTGTAACTGAATTTGACTTCAAATCAGTCAAAAGAGGGTATTTTCAGCTTCATTTTGCTTGGGGTTTGTGTGAGCTCTGATTAAATGCAACCAATCTCTGCTCTTGCCTATTCATCTTGTCAAGTAAGAGGCTTTCCTTTCCTCCCCGAGAGGAACACTTGAATCTCATCAAAGTGAATGGCAGGGGTTTTACTTAACACATATGGGAAACCAAAAAGAAAGGGCAGAAGATCTCCAGGAGCGAATTCAGGGAAGCTTCTAACAAAGAGGACAGTTAATTTGTAAGTAGAGGGCTGGGGGGGAAATCATCAGTGACACCGGCACTTGATATCAACTGAGAAACACTTGGAAGGAGATGAGCTGAGGCATCTTCGCGACTCGTAGCAGAATGACGTGGTGCTTTTGAAGACTGTTTTGTGCACACAGGACTCAGGAAGAGGTGGTCACAGTGCTCTTACCTGGTGCAGGTGGGCGACACTCCATATCTCCACGTGCTCTTTTGTGTGGAACTTGTAAAGCTATAGCGCTCTTTCAGGGTATTCTTAGATGTTTGATTTCCCTTTTATTGGAAACTGCCCTTAGACAAAAATAAGAACACATCCTCTTTTGATGTAAAACATCTGACTTCTCCAGGATGTAGGTTCTAAGTCAGAATGTTATGTCTTTTATTTGCCAATATGAGTTTCTGTAAGGCTGATACCACATCAGTGAAGGCACAGTCGATGAAAAATGCTCTGCTAACAGTTTGGTAACAAAGCGATTTAATTTGCCTCACAGCTCCCTTGCCTTAGGCTTAAATCTGGTTTAGATCCCACACAGAAATGTTTTAGAAGTCCCCCATACAAAGTCCCCAGGAAAGTTTTGCCCATCCTGACATTATCTATAAATTCTCTCTTTTCTCTAGTGTCTGCCATTTAGATAGTCCTGGGTACTATAACATAATCTGTGGGACGTCAGGTCACACTAGTATTGGGTTATAGGAGGGCTACATAAGGGAGGACAGCCTTGCCCTCCCCTGTTCATATGGGACCATTAACCATCCGCAAAGTCCTGCTCAACGATTTCCAGGGATCATGAACAATTGTGACTAACGATCCCACCACATCTGCTGGTATTGCTGCCTCTTGGGGACCTCGTTTCACGGTTATTGGTGTTTCTTTTAGGGACACTGTTGTGTCTACCATGCAAGTGAGCGTTTCTTCTGGGCTCTGCCATGTACACCCTGGCAAACACTGGGCACCATAACTCAAGTCACGGCCAGACCCTTTTGCATCATCTCAGAGACTTCACAGGCCAAGCACAAAGGAGACACATCCCCCTGCCCTCCTGTGTTATGCCCTGTTAGCAAGGTTCCAGAGCAACCCTTCCTTATGCCTGTTGCTTTACGGTGGTTTTATTGAAAATAGTTATTTCAGTGATCACTTTGTAGCCCCTAAGACCTCCTCCCCAGAGGGCTAGTCTGGGAACAAAAGCCAGTGACAAATCCCACGTGCACTCTTCCCCGCCTCCCCCTTCCACCCTCAGCCCCATCTGAGGTTTTGTCACGAGGCCCTTCTTACTGGCACCATTACCTCCAGCACAAGTTCTAAACCGATTTAAGAACACGTTAAGGATATCTTTGTTACTTTATTAGTTTCCTATTGCTGCTGTAACAAATTAACACAAACTTGGTATCTTAAAGCAACACAAATTTATTGACTTAAAGTTCCAGATGTCAGGAAGTCTGAGATGGGTCTACTGTTGGTGGGTAGTGTACCTTCTGAAGGCTCTAGGGAATCGATTTTCATGTCTTTTCTGACTTCTAGAGATTTCCCTCCTTCCTCATGGCCTTCTTCCATCTTCAAAGCCAGCCGTGGCTGGCCAAGTCCTTCTCAGGATGCCATCTCTTTGGTTTCCTCTCTTCTGCTCCCTGTCCCACATTTAAGGACCCTTGTACCTCACTCGTCCCGCCTGGGTGATCCAAGCTGATCTCCCCATCTCAATTCTTAATATCACCTGAAATCTTAATTCCTTCTTGACATGTAAGGTAACACATTCAGAGGTTCTGGGAATGAGAGCATGCATTTCCTGCATTTTCTTTCTTGCCACAGGCATTTTTTGAAAGCATAGCTCAGTGATAGCCTCTCATGAGGAGGGCTCTGCATGGGCCATGTGGATGAGTGACTTGGGGTTTCTTGACAGATTTGCCCTTGTCCCTGGAGTGATGTCAACCATAGTCTGGCTACCCCAACTAAGGGGGCTACTTTCCATCCTTGCAAAGGCTCACTACTACCACACACTGATCTGCTCTTTCCTTCTTGGAATCTCCCATCCCTTAAACCCTTTGACCCTGTAATCTAATCAGCTGCTGGAAGTGCTATCCTGATTTTGGCCAGGCCAAAACTGATGCTCTCATACACGTTCTAGATGTCAATATGGGTACATACAGAGGACTACTTTGCTTATTTTGCCTAATAAATATCTCCCCTGCTGGTTAGCATGTTCTGGGAACAATGATCAAGACCTGGAAATATCACATTGGCTATATCAGTTGCTCTTTACTTTGACTGGGCACACACCTTTTCACATAGTATGTATGGCATCACTGGGACTTCCATGCATTCTTTCTATTGAGTTAAGAACTCACAGTCTTCCAGACCACTTCAACTGACTGTAGTCTGCTTTCATCTCAATACAAGAGGCCTTCTCAGCAGAGAAGAGAGCCTAGATGGTGCTAATGGGAAAAATGACAGGTAGATAGGGTCAGAGTCATGAGTCAGAGGAATTCTCTCCTTCACTACCACTGTAGATCTGTGGGCAGGTTGTCAGTTTATCTCCACTCCAAGAACCCCATTCTTGGGTCAGTGAGATATTTCAGATATTTTGTGAGATATCTATGGTACCTGCATATACAGGTTGTCCAGCCTTTGCCCTACAGAGATACATTGTCAGGTTTGATTGCTGAAGTGGTAATAACTGGGTTTCCCTTGTACCTTCTCTAGGATTTTTCATTTAGCTTCATTTCTGTGTCTGTTCAGGTTTTGGTATATACACACGTAACACTAGTACCACAGCTTGGTAGCATATGTTAAAACAAAACAAACCAAACAAAACACCATCATGTTTTCCCAGATTCAGAGATGGGCAGCTCAATTTTTTTCTGAGAGCACATGATATTCAGAATAAGCATCTCTTGAGCATACCAGAAATCTTGCAAAAATTCCCATCTTGGCATAATTTTGATCCAATTTATATGGAAAATATGAGAAATTTAACTTAATTTAAGATGGAAATGTAACCCATTTACAATATCTGTATGCCCTAGATGAATAACAAGTTGTCATTCTCATGTGGTACAAATGTGTCTCCCAAGTTTCAATCCCACATTTTGCAAATCCCTGGGGAAGAAGAATCTCAAGAGGAAAGTAGGAAATGGTGATAGGCAGTGAGTGGTTCCTGTGCCCCAAAGCTAATTTGAGCATCAGCGATACCCTAAGCAGCAACCTGCTGCTGTCCATAATGAAAAGCATGCTTATTTCTAATTTGTAGCATTCCTCTCCTTTCTGATTATACAAGATGGGTTCATTCATTATTAATCCAGTTTGTCAGACTACACAGCCCTTCAAGTGTCAGGCTTCCTCATTTCCAGACAGTGAGATTGTGTAGGAGCGAGGAAATTTCAGAATGCACAGATCAGCAAGCCCTTGTCTGCACCTGATTAAAGTTGGATAGACCAACTTAATAGCCTTAAAATAATTCTACATGGAGCAGCAGGACACCTTTCTATATTTGTCTCTTATAATTGGAAGGGAAGGAGACTACAAAAATCATTACTTTTCTTCCAAACTGCACTAGATCTGAAAGGGAGTGAGGAAAAGAAAGTGATCCCTCTTTGTTTATACCAAATAACCTACAAATTGAAAATAGCAAAGGAGATATAAACTCCAGATTTACTTTAATGAAAGACAATATTTAAATACACCTATACACATGCATGTACACATGCACACACACATACACACAATGACCCCAGCCTCTTGGGACTTACCACTTAGCATTAACCAGATCATGGCATCATGTTATCATTGAAAAAGCATGCTGGATTTGTCAAATGAAGTTTTAGATAGGTGTAATTCTCAGGCAAGGTGCTTGAACAAATGATCTGTTTATAAGTCATGTGACCCATTGCCAAAGCATATCTGGAGAGAAGAAAAAGGTGATGCATTATGGGAAGCAGACATGAATACTGTGCATTCTAAAACAGTCATTATCATGTAACAGGCTGAGAAATAGTTTCTAGCCTATTTCCAAGCCATTTGAATGCACACTGAAATCATTTTTCTTTTGTAATCACCTAGTTTTAGAGGAAGGTGTTACATAAAAGGACTGGGTGTCAAAATCTCGAATGAAATACATGCATACCTCAGACAGAACACCAAAGTAAAACAAATATTACAATAATGTAAGTCACACAAATTGTTTGGTTTCTCAGTACAGAAAAAAGTTATGTTTATACCATACTGTGGTCTATTAAGTGTGCAATAGCATTATGTCTAAATAATATACATGCCTTGATTAAAAATACTTTACTGCTAGAAAATGCCTACCATCATCTGAGCCTTCAGTGAGTTTTAAACTTTTTGCTGCTGGAGGGTCTTGCCTCAGTGTTGATGGCTGATGGCTGATCAGGGTAATGGTTGCTGAAGGTTGAAATAGCTGTGGCAATTCTAAAAATAAGATAACAATGAAGTTTGCCACATCGATTGACTTTTCCTTTCCTAAAAATTTTTCTGTATCACATGATGTTGGATAGCATTTTACCTACAGAAGAAATTCTTTAAAAACTGGAGGCAATTCTCTCAAACCCTGCTGCTGCTTTATCAACTAAGTTTATGAAATATTCTAAATCGTTCATCATCATTTTAACAATGCTCACAGCATCTTCATCGGGAGTAGATTCCATGTCAAGAAATCACTTGCTTTGCTCATCTATAAGAAACAACTCCTTATCTGTTCACATTTATGAGGTTCAGGAATTCTGTCACATCTTTAGACTCCTTACTCTAGGTCTCTTGCCATCTCCACCACATCTGCAGTTACTTCTTCCACTGAATCTTGAATACCTCAAAGTCATCCAAGAGGGTTGGAATCAACTTCTTCCAAACTCTTGTTCATGCTGATATTTTGACCTCCTTCCATGAGTCACAAATGTCGTTAATGGCATCTAGAATGGTAAATCCTTTCCACAAAGTTTTCAATTTACCTTGCCCAGATTCATCAGAGGAATCACCATCTATGGCAACTTAGCTTTACAAAATATCTTTCTTATATAATAAGACATAGAAGTCAAAATAACTCCTTGATCTATAAGTTTCAGAATGATGTTCTACTAAAGGCATGAAAACAACATTGATTCCTTTGTACATCTCCTCAAGAGCTCTTGGGTGACCAGGTACATGTCAATGAGCAGTAATCTTTTGAAAGAATTTTTTTTCTGTGCAGTAGTTCTCAACAGTGGGCTTAAAATATTCAGTAAACCATGTTACAAACAGATTTGCTGTCATCCATCCTTTATTGTTCCAGTTATAGAGCTCAGGCAGAGTAGATTTAGCAGATTTTCAGGATGGTAAATGAGCATTGGCTTCCACTTAAAGTCATCAGCTGTATTAACCTCTAACAAGAGAGTCAGCCTTCCTTTGAAATTTGTTGCCAGGCCTTGACTTCTTCCCTCTAGCTATAAAAGTCCCAGATGGCATATTCTTTCAATAGAAGGTTGTTTCATCTACATTGAAAATCTGTTGTTTAGTGTAACCACCTTCATCAACCATCTTAGCTAGAGTCTTCTGGATAACTTGCTGTAGCTTCTCCATCAGCACTTGCAGCTTCAACTTGCACTCATATGTTACGGAGGTGGCTTCATGAACCAACCTCTGCTAGCTTCAGAGTTTCCTTCTGCTGCTTGCTCACCTCTCTCAGCCTTTTGAGAGCCTAGGAGAGTTAGGGCCTTGTCCAGGATTAGGCTTTGGTTTAAGAGAATGGTGTGACTGGTTTAATCTTCTATCCAGACTACTCAATCTTTTTCCTTTATCAGCAATAATGCTGTTTAACTTTTTTTTTTTAATCATTTGTATGTTCACCAGAGTAGCACTTTTAATTTTCTTCAAGAACTCTTCCTTCACATGCACAACTTGGTTATTTGGTTCAAGAGGCCTAGGTTTTGTCTTATCTTGGCTTTCAGCATGGCTTCTCCACCAAGCTTAATCATTTCTAGCTTTTGATTTCAAGTGAGAGACATGGGACTTTTCCTTTTAACTGAACACTTGGAGGTCTTTGTAGGGTTATTAATAGGCCTACTTTAATATTAATGTTTCTCAGGGAATAGGAAGGCCTTACGAGTGAGAGGGAGAGATGGAGGAATGGCCAGTCTCTGGAACAGTTAGAACACACATGACATTTATTGATTAAGTTCACTGTTGTATATGTGTGTAGTTCATGGTACCCCAAAACAATTAAAATAGTCAAAGATCACTAATCACAGATCACCATAAAATATATAATAATAATGAAAAAGTTTGATGTACTGTGAGAATTACCAAAATGTGACCCAGAGACATGAAGTGAGCACTGTTGGAAAAATGATGCTGATAATATTTCTCTAGGTTGGGTTGCACAAACCTTCAATTTGTAAAAAAAAAAAAAATGCATTATCTCAGAAGCACAATAAAATGAAGTGTGCTAGTGAAATGAACACGTTTTCATTTATGTCTGTTGAGAGATTTTGGATACAGGTATCTCTTGATCTCCTTTTCTTCTTTATACTCATCAGAAATCCAATACTTTTGTTAACCAAAAAACTCTCTGGTCTGGTTCTTGTCTCTGACATGATATGAAGGTGCCCACCTAAGTGGCAGGAAAGCCACTCACAATTGCAACTTTGGGCTTGGTATTACTTTGGAGAGTGTTTGGGAGCTGTGAGAGTTTATTTGTATGGACTCAATAGCCAGGAAAATTAAGGGCACAGAGATAGGGCCTGAAACTGGCACCAGGGCAAAAAGGGCAAACTGCAACTATTAGGGAGAGGCAAGAAGTCTCATTTGCCTAAATAATGTAGCTGAAAAGAATTAACACAGGTTGCCAAAAATGTCATCCCCCAAATTTAAAGAAAACGACAAAAGTAATTGCCACTCTATGGCAATTCTCAACTGGGGGTTCTCAACTGGGGGAAGAGGAAGCAATTTACCTTCCATGGGACATGTGATGACAATATCTGAAGACACTTTTTGTTGTCACACCTTGGGAAAAGAGCCTTGCTATGAGAGAAAAGAAAAAAGAAATGAGTTGAGAGCTAGCCAGTCTTTGCCACAATCTAATTGAACATAAATCTCTTCATCTGTGAGATGGACTGATCATAAAACTTACTTGATTTAGTTATGAAAAGATTAAATGAGAAAATATATGTAAATACTTACCACAGTGCCTGACACATAGTAATTCCTCAATAAATTATCATGATCATTATTAGCATCATTGAATTATTCTTAGTGATGACATTATACCATTAAGTCAAGGGAAAAATGACTTGAGAATTTTAGGAATCACTTAAAAATGAAGTTATGATGGACTTCAAACAAAAGATGCTAGTGAAAAATCAAGTAAAGAGGGATGCCGAACTCGATATGGTAGTAGTAAAACCCCCTGAATCATACTATAGTAGAATGTACACAGAGCATGAAAAATGGTATTACAAAAAAGTTAAAAAAGAAAGAAATATAAAACGAGAGACTAAAGCCTATTACAACACTGCCCAAAAGCTATGTATGGTGAGTCCTACTTGCAATTTTAAATTTCATAGTAGCCCCATGAAAAAGTAAAAAGAAATAGGAAAATTAACTTTAATAATATACTTTACTTAAACCAATGTATAAAAATCTTATTATTTCAACCTATAAATAATGAGGCAGTTTCTTTATTACATCTTCAAAATTGAGTGTGTACTTTAGACTATAGCACATGGTAATTTGAACTAGCTACATTTCACGTGCTTAATAGATACATGTGGCTAGTGACTACCATACTGGACAGATAATGTATACAATATAGTTGTAAAAATGTCACAAAGGACAAAAATAAGTCGTCAAAGCCATGTTCAGAGCAAGAAGGGTAAGAAAGAATATACAATTCTTTTGAACTGGGAAGATCATTTGGTGTTAGTATTCCTCAACTCTCATCCTTTTTTTCATGAAAACTATTGCCCAGCAAGTGTGGTTAGGTCTATTTAAAGGCCAAAGTATGTGATAAAACATGAAGCAATTGTTTTGAGTGCTAATACTAAGTTAAAATATCCATCACTGGACAAAGTATGTTCTAGAGAATTGAATTGATAGACTCTTGAGTATGTGGGAGGAATTGTGAGTGGCAGCAAATGTGTGGAGAGACTAATACTAGGAAGAAGCAGATATGTTCTGATTTTGAAAAGAAGGAGGACATGTGGGTGCTCACATGTGCTTGATATGCCCCTTTGCGGAAGTTAAGTTGTAGGTCCTGGTGTTTCTTACCTATAGACAAGTAGGTTGAGTCACATGAATTCCATGATCCCTTTATGTTCTAACTGTTTACAAATCAGTAAGGTTATCCAGAGATGAGCATCTAAACATTGAGAAAGAGAAGAGATGATTACTAGGATCCAGCAATACTTTATTTAAAAAAAAAAAACAACTAACATCATCCTACCCTCATTTCCTCTTGTGAGAGAGTCTCTGTTCTCATTATAGGCTATGGTCATGGCACATCTGGATTTAGAAAGGTGATTTGAAACTTAAGTTTAATGAGTACCTGCTATTCATTTAACAATAATTTCAGCAGACACTTATTGAGCATCTACTACAGTTTATATAGTAGGGACATGAAAGTAGATAAGATGTCTCTTAAATCAATTAAGCAAACTTGACTATGGAACAAAGTGGAAATAGGTAAGGGAAACAGGTTTGAGGGGTCACTTAACTCAGTCATGGGACATTTCAGAAGATTTTCTCTAGAAAACAGTTTCTAAGTGGACACTTGAAAGTGTTAGCCATAAAAAACTTTGTTGTGTGAGACCAAGAAGAATACTCAAGAAGATGAAATAGCGGGTCTGAGGCTCAAAAGTTGGAACAAGGCTAACTTGTAGAAGAGCAGTGCTTCTCAAATTTACTACGCACATTAATCACCATGGAATCTTGTTAAAGTACAGATTCTGATTCTAGAGGTCTGAGGTGGGGTCTGAGATTCTGTATATCCAACAAGCTCCCTGATGATGCTGGTAGCCTTTGGGCCTCTCTAAGTAGCAACAGCAGAGAGCACACAAAGTGGGGGGTAAGAAAGCATGCTAAAGAGGCGGTCATTCTTTGAATCATCGAGGGCTTTGCAGATCCTGTTGAGGGTGTTGAACTTTTATTTCAAGGGCATTTACAGACAAGACATGATCAGCTTTGTGCTTTTGAGCAATCACTCTGGCAGTAGTAAGGAGAAGGAGTTGAAATGAGCAAATCTGGAAGCAGTTTTGTTGAGAGTTGAGAGGATCTTGCATAAATTTCTGGAGAAATGATGGAGTCTGGACCAAGAAAGTGATGTTCGTAGAGGTGAGAAGGAGTGGACAGATGCAAAGGGGGAATTAAGAAGGCTGATTGGTAGGACCTGATAATGACACTTGGTATGGTGGCTGAAGGAACAGAAGGGGCCAGGAGTGAGACTCTCAACTTGGAGTCTCAGCTTGGACAATGTGAAAGAAGTAAATTTACTGAATGGAGAAAACAGGAGAAGGAGGAGGTTTGAGGGGGCCTATCATTAGTATACTTTTAGACATGCTGAAATGAAAGTATTGTAGTTCATCTACATGGAGATGGCCATAGGCAGGTGAATACACAGGCCTAGTACTCAGAAAACAATGTAAACTAAAATGATCAATTTAAGAATTATTAGTATAAAATGAGTAATGGAAGGTTTGGGAATGAATGAGATCTCCCAGGGGAAGGGAAGATTTAGAAGTTGGCCTTAAATGTTTGAAGAGCTGTCACATGTTCAAGAGTTATTTTGGATGCTTCCAGATGAAAGGCTCTGGATTAGCAAGAGGCTATTACTAGCTGGGCTCAGTGGCTCAGCCTGTAATCCCGTGCTTTGAGCGGCTGAGGTGAGTGGATTGCCTGAGCCCGCAGGTTTGAGACTCACCTAGGCAACTTGGCGAGACCTCCTCATCTCCACAATAAATCAAGAAATTAGCCGGGCATGGTAGCGCACGCCTGTAGTTCCAGCTACTTGGAAGGCTGAGGCAGAGGGATCGCCAGGGCCCAGCAGGTCGAGGCTGCGGTGGCTGGGAGCGTGTCACCGCACTCCAGTCTGGGCGACAGAGTAAGACTCCAACTCAACCCCCCCCCAAAAAAACAAGAGGCTATTACAAAAAGGAAAACTGATTCATTATAGAAGAACTTTCTTTCTTGTGGGTCAGCTGACCCACAATGGTACAGATTATCTCATGAAGTAGTAAGTTCATCATTTATGCAGGTATAAAGCAAAAGATAAAAGTCTACTCTCCAGGAATGTTAGAAAGAACATTTGCATGCCTGGTAAGGGGTTGGATTAATGGCCTCTGAAACAGTGATTTCCAAATTGCATTTCTAGGGTGGAGGCAGGAGAGGGGAGCTGGGAAGAGATTTTGAAAATATAGAGTCCCAGACTCCAATCCCTAGAAACTGGTTCCGTAGATCTAAGTATGGCTCTGGAATTTCTTATTTTTAAAGCGCTCTCTAGATAGTTCTATGTGCAGCTGGTTCTTAAACTTGGACTCAGTTGCCTCCCAACTCTGAATTTTTGAAATAATCTTTTTCATCTCCAGGGTCATATTTGCATAGAGACAGAAGCAACCCAGCAACCCCCAGCATCACAATGAAACATTTCCATCTTCCACTTTCTGAAACGTGGGTTCCTTTTGCTGAAGCCACCCTGTAGGTAGCCAATTGTCACCTGCTTTCTCTACACTTACAAGATGGGGTCATAGGTTTTACCAGAAAGGCTTGTTAAGTAGGAAAGCCATGCCACTAACAAGGACAAGGCTCAGTGGCACAAAGGTCAACCAACTTTTCCTTAATTGAAGAAAAAGCAAACATGCATGTTTCTTATATAAACACTGATATTTAACATTTAACTCAACCCTCATGATTCATTAAGTAAAGGAAATTCAATAAAGTCAGGCAGATGTGACTACAGGAAAAACTGCCTCTGATGAAGGTGGCTGTTTCCAGGACTTAGAGTAAAAGAAAAATCAATTTCTGAAATAAAAATGCTACATATAGACTGCGACCATCATTATAAATATTGTTTATTTTTGTTTTTATTCCTATAGTGATGCTCTTTTATATCTTATACAACTGTGTTTCTTCAGTCCCTGGGAATTCTTATTAAAGAATCTCATTGTGTTTGAGCTTTAAACTCCTGGGTCAGAAAGTAAATCGTAGTGGCTAAAATCCTAGCTAGTTCTGATTTCCAAAAAACAAAGATTGATTTTTAGGAGACACATTTTGTGGGTCAGAATTTGTGGGAAATGAAGGAGGCACAATAAATTGGCAGCAGAGAGGAGGCAGAAAGTAATAGAAAACAGACATAAGAACTAGAAAAGTGTAGCCGTCTGGGACCATTTAGTGAAGGGAAAGACAGTTCTACACACCTCAGTAGTCCCTGGGGCATCTCTGGGTCAAAGGGCATCATCTGTTTTATAAAGCTTTCCATCCAAAGAAGTTTTAAAAGATGCTCCGAAATAGTGTTTATGCCTTGCAAGGGAGTGTACAGAGGGTGCTCAGGAGGAGAGAAATGTTTAGGGATTTTAAAAATCCAGAGATTGTGAGGAAAAGGAAACAAGAAATGGATGCCAGTTTGCATTCTTTTATGTTATATTGTCTACCCACTTTGTTTTAAACAATTATAAAGAAAATGAAAAGAAGTCCAAGCACACACTGAAAAATGGCAAAGCAACAACTTGACCATTTTCTGCCTGACTTTGGAACTAAGAAATGAGATTGTGGCCAGTTTCAGATTATCTTTACCAAAGCTTCCCTTTGAAATGATGGGCAGCAGCCCCATTACTTCCTCTTCTGGCCAAGTCTCCATCCTGCCAAATAAACACCACTAAGGTCATTTTCCTTTTCCCTCACTCTCAGGCAATCAGGTCCAAGAGGGTGCGAGCTTGAAAGATGAAGGCGACAGTTGAAGTCTGAAGGACCCTGTCAAGACAACAGCAATGATGCTGGCCAACCAAAAATCAGGTCAGAGACTTAAATATAGAAATAGAAGAAATCTCCCAACAGTTAATAAAGTGGCAGTTGGTATATGGGACCATGCCAATAGTCCCATCCACAATGTGAACTCAAATGCTATTTTAAAATGATGCTTATTAGTTCATCCATTATTTGGATGGTTTTGTGCATATTCTGTCTTTCCAACTAGCCCTACAAATAGTCTAAAGAACATGATTAGAACCATTATAATTGATTGTAGTTAATTATTCTATTGTTTTCACCAACAGAAGCACTTCAGACTTAGTAGAGTCCTTAGTTGCCCTAAAAATTACACACACTACTTTTTGCTGAATTGTGGTCCAGAATCTCAAAAACTATGGTCAGAATTGGAAGGGATCTTACGGCCATGGGAACAGGTAGTGGAAAAGAGAACCAAGTATTCCCATTTTCCTTCTGTTAAGTTTGCAGAGGGAACTCTGTCGTAAAACCAAGGTATACCAGAATACTTTGTGATACACTTAAACTACAATTAAAATACTTGAGTGTGTTTGGGGATTTATTGCTAGAGTAAAAAAGCAGTCTTCCCTTTCTCCTTTCCATCCTCCCTCCCTTCCCCCCCTCCATCCCTCCCTTTATTCTTCCTTCCCTCCCTCCCTCCTTTGCTTCTATTCTCCTCCCCCCAATTTTTTTGAGCTTGTGCTAAGTAATGTGCTCAATCTGTAAGCAAAAACCTAAGTCTCAAATTCAGTGCTCTGATATGACATGATCAGACTTGAGCTTCATGGGTGGCGACTACACAGAGCAAGTGACCCCAACCTATGGGCCACAAATTGGTACCAGTCCATGGCCTTTTAGGAACTGGGTCACACAACAGGAAGTGAGCAGTGGACGAGCAAGTGGAACTTCATCTGTATTTATAACTGCTTTCCATCATTCGCATTACTGCCTGAACTCCACCTCCTGTCAGATCAGTGGTCGCATTAGATTCTCATAGGAGTGCAAACCCTATTATGAACTGTGCATGTGAAGGATCTACATTACACACTCCTTATGAGAATCTAATGCCCGATGATCTGAGGTGGAATTGAGGTAGTGATGTTAGCTCTGTGGAGTGGCTGCAAATATAGATTAACGTTAGTGAGGTTTGACTGCACAGGGACTATAATAAATCAATTGCTTGCAGATTCGTATCATAACCCTATCAGTGAGTGGCAAGTGAGTTGATGAACTTCAATTGTACAGCTGCATCTGATGGCAGGCTTTAATCAGAATCCGACACTTATTTTAGTCCATATGTGGCCCACCCATTATTTTATTTACCACTTCCATCTGTGCCTCTTTTTTAAAAAAATGATAATTTGTATTTTTATCCCATTATATATTACAATGTAATAATAATAGAAATAAAGTTCACAATAAATGTTATGTGATTAAATCATCCACAAACCATATCCCCTCACTGCCCTGGCCTGTGGAAAAATTGTCTTCCATGAAACCAGTCCCTGATGCCAAAAAGGTTGCTGATATAGAGGATTAAATGAAAAGCTAGGCTGGGCTAAGGCCAGACCTTAAAGCTATGCCAAAGTGTGAACTTTCTCATCTAATGTGCAGAAGGGAATCTTCAAGATTTTATATGCAGTAAAAGTTATCATATTAGACTTTATGACTTTCATTCTTGGAAGAAACTTAGTATCATATAATTGATGCATTTCAGTTTATGCTTGTTATATTTGCTGACAAGAAGTGCTGCATACAATGTAATAACACATTCTTTTCTGATTCCAGGTTTCCATGGTATTCCCACATTCCACATCCTCAAATTCTCCATGGAATTGTTAACTATGGTAGAGTTAGAAAAGTCTGCAGCAAGTGGACTTTGCTATCAATGATTTACTAATAAATTGTTATAAGTTTTGTTCCAATGTTGGAAAGAATTATTTCTCAGGATGTCATTAACTGGTTGGATACAATTCTTGGAATAACAGTGAAGTAGCAGGTTGGTGGGAAAGGCAGAGACTTTTTCTTGAGTTTTGAAAACACACTTGACGGGATTAGCTCTTGAACCAAATACTAGGATTATATTTAGATACATTTGTTCACACAATCAAATGGACCACATCCTGAATTTTCTATGTGACCCTTGGTGAGCTTATGTTAGCTAAGCCTCAGCTTTATTTTGTTTTGTTTTAAATAAATGTAAAGTTGAGATTACAGGCTCATTTTGAGGATTAAATGGAATCATTTATGTAAAGTACTTAGCACATAGTAGTCAGGATGATGATGGTGATAATGGTGATGGTGATAATGATAATAATGGTGAAGTCATGCTGGTTAGATGATGTGATGATGATGATATTTGTGATGTACCTTCTGAGAGGCAGTATGGTGTCAGTGACTGAGATCATAAAATCAGAACTACTTGGGTTCAAATCCTGTCCCTGCTATGTACTAGCTGTATGGTTAAGGCAAAGAGTATTAATTATCCTTTGCTTCATAACAAATTACTCCAAAAGTAAGAAGCTCAAAACAATACATATTTATTATCTCACAATCCTGGTGGATTAGAATCTAGGCGCGACTTAGCCATATTCTCTCAAAAGGCTACAATCAAGGCATTGGCCCAGGGTTTGTGGTCTCATCTGAAGGCTCAACTAGGGAAGGATCCATATCTAAGCCCACACATGTGGCTGTTGACAAAAATCTGTTCCTGAGGACCGTTGGACTAAAAATCTAAATTCTCACCTGGCTGTTGGCTGGAGACTCAGTTCTTTGCCCCATGAGTGTTTGACATAGTAACTTGCTTCATCAAAGCCAGCAGAAGAGTTTGCTAGTAAGACAGATGTCCTCGTTTATTGTAACCTAATCATGAAAGTGATATCCATGACTTTGCTGTATTCTGTTTGTTTGATGTGGGTTACTAGGTCCAGTCCATGGCCAAAGGGAGGGAATTAGACAGATTGTGAATACCAGGAAAAGGGGGAATCCTTGGGAGCCATCCTAAAAGTCTGCCTCCATAGTAAGTTACTTAACCTCTCTGTGCCTCGGTTGTTCCATCTGTTAAATGTAATTAATGACAGTAACTACTCAATAGGGGTATTGTAAAGATTAAATGAGTATTTATAAAGTATTTGTGCCTCTCACATAGCAAGCACTCAATGAATGTTTGACATTCTCTTAAAGCAAGTATCAATGTACAGCTCTTTCCTCTTGGTCCAATCTGCTTAATGGCCCTTGCCATTCTGTGTTAAAAGGTTGTTGTTGCATCACCAGTTTATTCATGAAATGGCAGCAAAGTTGAGGGTCCAGTTGTGGGCCACCAAATGAATACTGTAGAAAGAGGCTCAAGTCTCAATTTTGTTTCTCTCTTAACAAGTTGGGTAGAACGGGCAAGTCATCTTGTGACACTGGGTAGCTGTGTCTTAATCTGTGAAATGAATGCTTCAGACCTTAATAGGGTGAGAGTCCTGATAGTTACCAACTGCTTGGGATTTGCTTGGCAGAACAGAACAGCTATCTTTGCAGCTCCTACACATCTAAGATCCCATGACATATTCTGAATCACTTGATGATTTTGTGACCCACAAAGCCCTTGAGTTTTGCTCCTCTTCCTTTTGTAACTTTTTACCAAGGTGGTTTATAAGCCAGCATACTAAAACAATCTAGATAAAAGGCCTTTTAATACAATATAATTACCCTGGTCTGTGGTTTCAAACAGTGTGAGCAAATGTATCTAAATATAATCTTAGTATTTGGTTCTGGAGCTAACCCCATTCTGTGTGTTTTTAAAACTCAACAAATGTTACTTAGGAGACTCACCAGAATGAAAATGTGAGTCTGAGTCTAGTTCTGCCTGGGCTTCTGAATCTTCCTCAAGGAACTCGCACATGCCTTCAAACAAAAATGTCACCCAGTGAGGTAACAGTGCCCTTGCTCTGTGTCTGTCGTTTCCAAGACTGCATCTGTGACTTGTTTCTTTCCTAATGTTTGCTAAGTACCTGATCCTTTCCTATGCAGGAAGCTTCATTGAACTAATTAACATTTAATGAGAGGAAACCAGCTGATTAGAATGCTTTTCGCGGTACTTTAGCTAATAAATGTTGTATATACTTTTGACTGCCTCTCGTCAGCATGTGACTTCCCCTCCCAACTGTGCCCCTTTCTTCATAGCTCTGCCCTGCTCTAGGGCATTCTGCAGTAATCTGTCTGAACAGTTTGCCTCTGTTAATTTGGGGGCAAGTTTTGGACCAAATTATTGAGGTAAACATTTGTATTAAACTTTGCTTAAAACAGTAAGTGAAGAATGAAGCTTCTGAATTCAAATCTAGACCATATCATTCCAACGTTACTTGATGGAGAACAGCAAGAGTTTGAGGAAAAGCAAAATCTGTCCGGCAGAGTCCCAGGCAGATGAAAATGATTTTGCTTGTGTCTACAAAGGCAGTCAGGGCTGTACTAGTGCAGTTCTGGAGGCTCACATGGAGGGGAAAGAAGGCGGGACTTTAGTGGCACCAGCATTTTCTGTAGATTATCCGGATCTAGCCATTCAATACCTGCCAGTGTCTTCTGCATTATGGAAAGTTCCCTCAGAAGAGCTGATCAAGGTTTTTTACATCAAACTTTTGGGTCAGGTATTATCAGTAAAAAACATTGAGCAGCACCCCCCCCATTTATTTGTAAATTATCTACATGTAACACAGTGAATGGGTTGAGGTTCAGCATTGATGATGGTGAGTAAGTCCACATTTTAAAGAATGTGGTTAATTTTTGTCATATTTGAGTACACCCTCATGGTTTTAATCTCATGATGTGACTGGGGTCAAAACAAATCTAAGGGCACCCCAAGTAGGACAAGGTCAGTGCCGTCATCTGCTGTTGTTCACCTGTGCTTGTCTTATTGGTACTGTCTTTAGCCTCCAGACACTTTGCAGGCATATTCCAGACCATACGGCCACTTTTTTTTTTCTTTTTTTTACTTCAAAGATTGGATTCATTAAAACCAGATAACATAACATAGCATATGACATATAAGTGCATAAACCATGTAAACTGAAATGGGTTGCAAAACAGCAAATTTGAAAGAATGAAGGCTGTGCTCTCTGCCTTGCCATGAAATACTTGTCCTCTCTCAAAACGTGTCCTGTGTGCCACTTGTCACATATGACACAGGAAGGAGGGGAAGTACCAGCACTAACTTCATTAATAGATGTTAGAAAAGCTTAATTTCTGTCTTATTTTAAAATCAAGTTACTATGATAAGAGAAATTCTAGTATTTTCTTCTCATTCTCCATCAGACTGTCTAAATCCCCCCCCAAACACCATGAGTCTAGATTTTATGTCTAAAGACACAATATGGCCAGTCCTATTTATACTGGAATAAGCCTCTAATGGTCTCATTTATTCCTGTCAGTTCCCAGATCCATGACCAAGCTGCAAAGAACTGTACTGACACTTTACTTAGTCAGAAACTTGGGATTCCCTTGTCATATGCTCTGCAAATGGTAGCTGTCACCTCCATTAAGCTGCTCGGTTTAGTTCTGATCTCCCTGGTCTCCCGTCTTTTAAGTGAATTAAAAGATCAGGATGGCTTAGTGCATAATGGGACCTCCACGAACAGGTACCCTCATTAGGATGATCTGTGAATTCCCAAGAAGCCTCTTCAGCTTCTGGATATCTAAACTTCTCACTATTGGACATTTGTTCCTTTTTTGTCATCAGAATAGAGCATATTATAGAAAGGGAATGGGGTGTAGTCAACAGACAAATGTGAGTTCAATTCCTGGCTTTGGCACATCCGAACTGTGTGACCTGAGATATATTTCCTATCCTATCTGTACTTCAATCTCTTAACGAGTATAACAAAACCTACTTTATTGTATTGTTTTAAATGAGGGCTAATATATGTAAAGCATCTAGTCCAATGCCTGAAGGTAGATTCTCAGTACATGCTAACTCTCATTCATCATCGTTATGATTATTGTAGTTATGCTAATTCTTTTCGTGGAAGAAAATGTCCCCATATACTTTAACATTTTTAACAGAAATCAGTTGAAGTGGGGATCAAAGTGAGGCCTAAACTTTGCCTGTACAATGACAATTAGTATACTTAAACCTGAATTGTACCCTACATGTTTGAAATAAAATTTTAAAAAAAGATATTAGTTACATCCCAAGACTGAGATAGGTCACAGATCATGTACTGGGATCTGTTAGAAGGGTGGAGAAGGATTGGCTGTGGAGCAGGTTCCAGGGGCTAGGTGGGACTGTTACTGAAATGCATTGAGTCAAACTGGACACAATCAGATAGAAAGCCAAGGTCCAACTGGGAGACACATTGTAGTTAAAATGCAGAAGTGCAACTAGGCTGTGAGACTGTTATAAACCTCATAAATGTCCTGCACAGGTAAAGCCCAGTTCTTTCTGGGTGCTGTGTTTTGAAGGAGCTGTAGTAAGTACAGAGGCAGGACAGGGCACCTGCTTTTGGAGTCTACTCTTTTATTAGAGTAAGTAAAACTAGGTGTTATGACAAAACCAATCACAGTGGCTTAATACAAAAGGGTTGTTTCTTTCCCCCTTCATAGTTCAGTGTGGGTTTGTGAACAAGCACATTCAGGGAACCAGGCTCCCCCTATCTTGTGGCTCCACCTTTCTCTGGGTCCTCTCAGTTCAGTTGCAGAGAGAGGAAAAGCAAGGATTGTGTGTGGGAATTTTTTATGGGCAAAGTTTAGAAGGGATGAGTAGCACTTCTGTTTACTCCCTCAGCCAAATCGCCACCATACGAACACATCTAGCTACATGTAGGAGAGGCTGGAGGTGTTTTAGCTGTTACCAGAAAGGAGGGGGGAAATATTAGTGAAGAATAGCAATTTGCCATCAGTGGTTTTCAAACCTTTTGGACTAAACCTCTAGTATGCAATTTCACACTGATACCCAGTACACACCTCTACACCCTCCCACCCCAGAACTTGTACAACAATACTTTTCCTATTATTTATGATACCAACTGATATTTTCTATTCTAGTGTATTTCACTTAAAATTACTAGTTGTGCCACAATTAATTTCACAATCAGGCAGAGTGAAAAAAGCGATTCTAGATTATAAGCCTGAATGTAATGTCCACTGGTTATTACTAGAGAGAGAGAATGAGGCCTTGCCTGCAGTGATGGGGGTCAGTGGTGCTTGAGAGCATTGGCTAGGGGGGACCTGTAATGAAAACACCTGATAGATGGGTCTGGAGACAGGAGAACTCAGGGACAGCAACTGTGGAGTGTAGAGTTCCACCTGGGATGAGACCCAGGACACAAACATTTCCCTTCCAACATAACCACCTTGAAACGTAGCTAAAAATAAAAGCAGCACAAAAGTAAACAGAGATCCCTGATGCCTGGGTGTTTCTCCTCATCTCCTCCAACGTGCACAAGTTGTGAAATGGAATGTTATCTCATTAACCATACATACTTCATACTCTTATCCCCCACTCCCATCCAGGTAGGAAATTAGTGTCTGATACTTTGGATACCACTATTTTAATAAAGTGGCCCAATGACAAATGAAACTGGAAAATTGTTCCTATAGGATGAGTCATGGATATATGTTAATCATATTCAGATAGTTACATTGTGGTGTAAATATGTTGTTCTCCATATTTCATTACACAGAACTTGCTTGGTGTTACCATGGTACCAAATTTCCACTTAGAAACTGAGGTAGAGAGCCTTATTGATAAGGGAAGACCAAATCATGCATAATGAAAGACTTCATATATAGAAGAAATTCTAGGAGGCACCAAGTCACAGCCATATTGAAATCTGTCTGTCTTTAGGCTGATTTTGCATGGACAGAGTTAACCTGCAACACTTGGGACTTTGCTTTTATGATTAGCAGCATTATGCTCATGGTTGAACTGGCCCAATGAAAGTTTTTTCCAATCTCCTATTTTATTAAATACCTGATGCAGCTGTCTTTATCAATGCCTTCATCATTATCATGAGATCTATAGAGTCTTCAGTTTAAGCTGAGAACCACACAGATCTACCTTCTCTTGCCTTTCAGAGTCTTCAAGGAAAAATAAAACCATTGGAAGGAATAGTAGTTGATAATTAAAACTTTGAAACTTTGCTAAGTGAATGGTGTTATTTTACAAAAAGATCAAAAGATGTTAATATATGCCTTCGACAATGAGTCTTTCAAGTATCTCATTCAAGAAGTAAATATATATCTTATCAAAGTTCCATGTTATTGTTTCATTACACCCTTGCTGTCAAATACCCATTCAATCACTCATTAGCTATTCAATAAATAAAGCCTACTACACGCCAGGCACATTTCTAAATACAAATGAACAAATCAAATAAAAATTCTTGTCCTGCAAGAACTTATACTCAATAAGGCAATAAATGAGTAAGAAAAATGTGAAATCTGTTAGGGTTAAACCTGCAGAGAATAATAATGAAGGGAAGAGAAGAAGTGTCAGAAAGGGGTTGCAATTTTATTCAGCATGTCACAGGAAGGACTTGCTGATAACCTGACATGTGAATAAAGACCTTAAAGAGGTGAGGTCATGAGCCGTGGAATACCTGTGGGAAGAGTGGTCTAGAAAGAGAATACAACCACTTTGAGGGAGCAGCATGCTGGTGTGTTTGAGGAGCATCTGTGAGGCAAAGTGACTAGAGTGAACACAGCAAGGTATCATAGCAGAGTGTGTGGCAGAGGTGACTGGAGACCAGGCATGTGGAGTGTTGTAGGACATGGTAAGTACCTTGGCCTTCACTCTGAGTTTGACAGGGAGCCACTGGTGGATTTTCAGTGAAGGAATGACTGATATCATTTAGTTTTTAACAGGATCACTCTAGCCACTTGTTGAGAATAGGCCAGTTATGAGGCCAGTACAGAAGTCTAGGAGAGAAGATGGAGGCTTGAGCCTGCGTGGTGGTGATCTGAGCAGTGCTTGGATTTTGGAAAGAGTTCAAAGGTGGAGCCACGCAGATTTGCAGATGGATCAGATGTGGGCTATGCAAGAATGAGAGGCATCAAGCTTGAAGAGGGTTTTCTGGATAGGGAGACTGGGAGGGGCAGGTTTTGGGGGAAGAGAGAAGCTCAGTTTTAATCCAGTTAAAATTGAGTGGAGATGTCAGTAGGCAGTTGGCCATATTAGCCTGTACAACTCAGAGGACATTATAGTTGACTCCCACATTATGGTTGACTCCTACATTTTTTTCAGTCCTCCCATGTATTGGGCAAGAGAGTTGTTATAAATTAGTAGCAGGGCAGCTGTATCCTCAAAGGAAAAGGGTCTAACCCCTGATTAAAGGTCAGGTTTTCTTTTCGTGAAAAACAATTATTATGCAGGATGCTTTTCCTAGGATTCATCTTCCTAATTGGTTACCTCCACTCAATTGCATAATCATAAGATTCTCTTTTTCTATAGTATCTCTCAAGATTAGGGGTATTTGCTACTGACCACAGCCAATGTAACATCTATTACTTCAGTAATTGATATAAAAATGTATTCATTGGACTCAGGGTGTAGTTTCTTTGCCCCATGATACATAAGTTCATGTGACTTATTTCTGCACATTTTTGGCCATAATCCTAATTAAAATATAACTAGCACCCCACCACTTGTCAGGAAAAGTGTTCTGTTCTAAACTGAGCCCACCAGGGCACCAAATGTGGGCATCTGAGGTGGCTGAGAATTCACACTCAAACATCAGAGAACCTGGACTCAGCCCTTATGATAACACCAAGTGACTGCCCCCACTATCTTGGAGAGTGGATTTTTTTTTCTTTTGTGTATGATAGGAGGTTGATGGATTGTGTCTGTTGCAGAGACACAAGGAGAGAAAGGTGACTCAAGTCCCAAAATAGCCCTTTTGAATGCATTAAGAGAAAACATCTCTGACACAGACAGGAAGAAAGGGAAGAGGGGGCAGGAATCGGTGACAAAATGTTCATAGTGCATTGGTCACCAGCATCGATTCATATTAAGTTTATTGTTCTCTGCTAAGAATGACACTGTCCTTTGCTTTTATTTTAAATGATAAAAACCCTCTAAAACTGCACAATTGCCTGAAGATCAAATTGATTGTCCATTATCTGTATTTTAACAGTCTACTTGGTAAGTGTTTCCTACCATTTCTTCTTCACTTCACACCCGGTTGGGGTTTGGAGTGGGTCTCATGCGTGGCTCACTTTGATAATGTGGTGATTATCTACCTGAATTCTCTCTAAAAGTAAGAACATCAGTGTTGAAATGAGACAAGAAAAAAGTCTCACTTAAGGTAGCTTTAAATAGACAAATAATATCTGAAAGAAACTTTAATGGAAGAAGTGATCCCATTCACAATAACTGAAGAAACCATTACACATATCAAATTAAACTCAAAAGCAAAAGAAACTTCTAAAACTAGTAAAGGACACAAAAGGAGACATAAATAGGCATGGAGGCTCAATAATATAGAGATGCAAGTTATCTTTAAATTAATCCATAAATTGTATGCAGTCATAATAAAAATCCCACGGGGGTTTATTTTGTTTTCTTTATGCATTGTTTGTTTACTTTGGAACTTGTCAAAATAGTGAGGGAAAGTAGGAAAAGACTATAGGGGGAGATTTGCTCTCTCATATATTAAAAGTTTTTATAAAACTATAGTAATTTAAACTGTGCAGTATCAGCACAGACTAGAAAGATTAGAACAATGGATCAGAATTGAGTCTAGAAATAGACTTAACTTTATATAAAAATTTTATATATGATAAAGCCATCAGTTAAAATCAATGGGAAAATTGATTGTTCAATAAATGGTTTTAAGGAAACTATCTAGACCTCTGGGAAAAGAATAAAACTCAAATTACTCAATCTTCCTCCTAAAAGCAAGATATTCCAGGTGAATCAAAGATGAAAACAAAAAGAATGAGACCAAAGGCATACTGGAAGCAAATATAAGGTGTGTCTATACTTTTGAATGGTGAGAGAAACTAACCTAGAAGCCATAACGTTAAAGGTTAATAAATTTCACTGCCTAAAAATTAAATTGTATGCACAGCAAAAATATCATAATAAATATAGTCAAAAGACAGATGACCAACCAGAGAAACATTTAAAACACATACTACTGACAAATGATTAATTTTCTCAATATATAAAGAGTTCTCTCAACTCGATAAGGAATAGGAACATGAAATTTGTGTTAGAAAAAGATAAAAGGCTCATAAATAAATGAAAAAATTCTCAATCTCACTAACAATAAAAGAAATTTACTTTAACAATAAGATAACGTTTTTCAATTTTAATATTGAGGAAGATTTTTTAAAATGAGGCAAGTGTCCAAGCATACTCATTCACTGTAGACAGGAGTATGAATTTATTCACCCTCCTCAGGGGACAATTTGGCAATATCTACCAAAGTTAACATGCACATATCTTTTTGGCCCAGGAACTTATACTTTGGGGAATTTGTCCCATATTATATTCACACACATGCAAAAAGAAGCAGGAGACAAGATGTTCATTGTAGCATTGCTGGTCATAGACAAGCCTGAAAAAAATTGACAACAGAAAGCCTATTGGTTTAAACAAATTAGGGTACATATATACAGTGGGATGCCATGCTGTTATGAAAAAGAATGGAATATTTCTGTTGATCTTATAAAAAGTACCAAGATATATTGTTTAGTTTAAAAAAAAGGCTAGGTACCAAGCAGGTATAGTAGGCTCTAAATTATGTAAACATAAAAATGGGATACATGTATGTGTTATGTATGTGTCACACTGTCAAGCACACATCTCATGCCTGTATGCCTGGAGCACTTCTAGAAAATGTTTCCTCCTAGGAAGGGAACTGAGGGAGGGGCAGAGATTGGTGATGAAAGGAAGGCTTATTATTGTATATACTTTTGATGCTGTTGTCTTTCTTTTAAAACCAAGGGCATATATTATTTTAGTAATAAAACCAAGTTATTTTAAAAAGTAAACCAAAAAGTACATGGAAATTTAGAAAATGTAAATTTAGCATTTCAAATTAATAGGGGAAAAATGATTATTCAATAAATACTGACACACTGGCCAAACATTTAGAATAAAGTAAAGTCAGATGCACAAAAATAAATTCTAAATGGGTCAAAGTTTTAAATGTAGTAAAAAATAAAACTGTGTCTACCTCAGAGAAAATGGTGACAGTTTTTTATAATCTTGAATTGGGAAAGAACTTTCTAAGCAAGTAGTGAAAACTCATAAAAATTGAGCAATTAGACTATAAAAAGGTAAAATTTGACTTTATTAAAGAATTGAAAGACAAGCAAAATGGGAAAAATATTTGCAAGATAAAGGATAGATCACAAGTCAGTATTATTAATATCGACTAAATGTTCTTACAAATAAACAAGAAAAAAAAATTTTAATGAGCATAGAACATGAACAGACAATTAACAGAAATAAAACATTCAACCACCTGAAAAGATTTCAACCATGCTAATAATCAATGAAATGTATATAACAATAATAAATTTCATTTTTTATCCAGAAGTTGGGCAGAAAAATTTTACGTTAATAAAACTCAGTGTTGTTATGTGTCAGTTGTGTCTCGTTATTTTGTGGAAATATAAATTTGTACTTTCCTGCACATTGCTTTAGTAGTTAAAATGCACAATGTGTGTACTCTTTGCTCCAGCAACCTATTATCTAGAAATCTACTCTGAAGAGAGAATCATTCAAATTCAAAATGATAAAAATCTCAGTGATGTTCATCACAGTGTTGTTTACAATAGCCAAATAATAATAATAATAAAATTGGAAACAATCTAAATTTTCATCAATGGGGTATTTGTTGTATAAATAATGACACCTTCATTCAATGGAATACAAGGTTGTTCTTTAAAACATGTATGAACAGGCAAGTTTCTCCTTAGTCAATTGTCAAGTGCTTAAAAGCAGGTTACAAAACACCACTTGAAGTACAAAAATATTGTGTAGAAAGAGTTCTCAGGAAGCTTGCTCATACAAACATTTACAGTGGATTTAGTAATTTTTACTTTCTCTCTTACCTTTTTTTTTTTTTAAGTTGGAATCTCACTCTGTTGCCCAGGCTGGAGTGTAGTGATACGATCACAGCTCACTGCAGCTTTCCAGGGCTCTGGCGATCCTTCCACCACAGCCTCCCAAGTAGTTGGGATTACAGTCATGAATGACCATGCCCTGTTAGTTTTTTGTAGAGATGAGGTCTCACTATGTTGCCTGGGCTGGTCTTGAACTCCTGGGCTCAAGCAACCCTCATGCCTTAGTCTCACAAAGTGCTGGGATTATGGGCCACCACAACCTGGCCTACTTTTTATATGAAATCAGAGCTTGTAAGCTTGTGTCCTTTTACACCTCCCTCCTGCTCCAATTAAATGACTCCTATGCAGATGTTAAAAATAATGTAGAGCTGGGCTCGGTGGCTCAGCCTGTAATCCCGCACCTTTGGGAGGCTGAGGTGAGTGGTTTGCGTGAGCCCGCGGGTTCGAGACCCGCCTGGGCAGCGAGACCTCATCTCTACAATAAATCAAAAAATCAGCCAGGCATGGTAGTGCATGCCTGTAATTCCGGCTACTTGGAAGGCTGAGGCAGAAGGATCGCCGGAGCCCAGCAGGTCGAGGCTGCGGTGGCTGGGAGCGGCCACTGCACTCCAGTCTGGGCGACAGAGTGAGACTCCAACTCAAAAAAAACACAAAAACAAAAAACAAAAAAAAATAAAAATAATGTAGAAAAAAATGAATACTGTAAAATGATGCTTATAATTTGTTAGGTAGAGAAATAAAGGTTACAAAATAGTATATATAGCATATATGTCATTTTTAGAATAAAGTATAGAAATGAACATCTATATATATACATTTGTAGCTGAAAAAATAGCTCAAATATGCTGACAGTAATAATCTCTGCATGGTGAGATTTTGGGTGACTTTTTAGAAAACATTTTCTATATTTTCTTTAATGGAGTTGTATAACTTTTAAGTGAAAAAAACCTGTACAATGACCATTTTTATACCTAATTCTGAATTGTACCCCACATCTTTAAAATAAATTTTTTTTAAAAAAAAGATAAAATTGTCAAAATCCGGGCTAGGTGTGGGGAAAAAAAAATTCTCTCTTAAGTCAGAGCCTAACATTTGAAAGCAAGATTACAAAATGGCGAGGGAGGGGTTGGATTGCAGATGGTAAAAACTGTATAACATAAAGGCTTTGATAATCTACTGTCATTCTACAGTTGTTTAGCCACTATGAAATTAAGCCCTTTTCAAGGTATTGAAAACAACTACCTACCTTACATGGAGTATAGAGAGTTTATCTCCTGGATAAACTCCCTCACTAATATTGACAACAGTATGTGCTGACAAATCTCCCCCCAGGATTGGTGAACAGTACGATTTCTCACAAATCCATAGCCTCATGAACCCTTCTCAGTTTCAGGAGCCAAGAATGAAGGGTTAAATTGGGCGTTAACACTGCAAAAAGACCTGGAATGTGTTTTCACACAAAATCCTGGATCTTGCTCTGTTGAGAACTGGGACTTGAATGGTAAATGTCCTTTTTATAGAGAACTATGGGTTTTCAAGTGCTGATTTTATTTCTGATTTGTTTTTCATTATTTCCTGAAGCTATTGATGTTTCAGAGGCAGTGGGGGAAGTGAGACAGCCCTGCGAGAGTTTCAGGCTTTGAATTTTGGAACTCAACCATTCAGAGGTTCGTACTCATGTTCACAAAAACAATGTCATGGGGTCACTTTGGCCAACGGAGTGTTTTGTGTGAGGGCTGGAGCTTGGGTTCTGTGTGTGTTTGCGTCAGTAGCCTTCCACCCTCCTCTCCACACTTCCCTTTTCTCTTTCTTTTCCCCTTTATATCAACATGTTGTAGCCTGTGACACCAGCTAAATTAATCACTCACTGCACTCAGGGAAGTCACCACAGGATATAGAATAACAAAGACAACAAAATTATTGCAAGGCTGGGAGAAGGGACTAGCTTGTGAATAGAGCAGCACACCCTCACCAGCTGTGTCCTCTCAGGGGCTGGAGCAGCAGATTAAATCGGGGACTGTTTTTTATTCCATTTAGGCGAATTTGAGAACGGCTGCAATACAGTGCCAAGGACCTCTAGTGAAGGAAAACCCCTCTGGGACTCTTGCCTTGTCAGAATGAAGGCTCTCCCCAGCCCAGGGGAATCCTCTTCAGGTTCCCTGAGGCAAGGTCTGCTTGGGCAGATCCAGCTGAGTGACTCACTCCGGGATCCAGAAGTGTCAGAGCCAACAGAACCAAATCTCTAGCAGTCAAAAAGGAGGTGGTTCAAGTCCAAGTGAGCTTAACTATCTGCATAATAGCTCAAGAAAAAGACAGAAAGGATGGGGCAGTCCACTTTTTTGACTCAAGTAGAAAGAAATTCCTGATGACAACTGTCGGCTAGATGCTGGGCAGTGTGGTGAGTTCACCAGTGTTCTTTTAGGTACTTGAATGAATGGACAGATTTCAAACTACATGAGGCAGTCCAAGGATGACTTAGTGCTCTATTGGACATTTCTGGCTAAACATGTCTTCTAACAACTTAGATAAAGGTGGAGAAGGTCTACTTATGAAACTAGCAGTGAACATATAGCTGAGAGAACCGGCAAGTACACCAGGAAAACGATTATGTACAAAAGATCTTTAAAGCCACAAGCAAGAAGTCAAAACTAACACAAGAACATATAATGTGTATGATAATAAATATGTATTTTACAATCAGAAAAACAAATGTGCACTCTACCAAAAAGATGCCTGCACATGTATGTTCACTGCAGCACTATTCACAATAGCAAAAACATGAAACCAACCCAGATGCCCACCAAAAGTGAACTGGATCAAGAAAACGTGGTACATATACATGAGGGAATACCACATAGCCATCAAAAAGGACAAAATCATGTCCTTTGCAGCAACATGAATGGGACTGGAGACCATCACTCTAGGTGAACAGTCACAGAAACAAAAAAACTGAATACCACATGTTGTCACTCATAAGTGGGCCCTAAACATTGGTATGTGAGCGCAAAGGCAGGAATAACCGACACTGAGCACCACTAGCAGGGAGGAGGTGGGAGGGAAGGAGCTAAGGGGCACACAACAACCCATTGGGTACCATGTCCACTACTAGAGAGAGAGAGGGCTCTCTTGAAGCCCCATCCTTACCACACACAATTTACTTATATAGTAAATCCTCACATGTAACCCACAACTCTAAAATAAAATAAAGTGCTGAAAGAAAAAATAAAATAGGAATAAATGTGGATATAAATGACTGCATTTGAGTTTTAAAATAAATCAACTAAATAAAGATAGAATGAGGAAGATTTAACTTGACAGTAGTTGCCTCAAAAAGAAGCTCTAGAATTTATGTTGAATAAAAGTTCATGAAGAGTCAACCGAATGACATAGCTGTTAGAAAAGCTAAGACTAATGGAAGAATAGTATTTGGAACAAGAGAAGCAAGTGTGTATGATTCTCAACACCACTCAGACCACATTGGAAGAAGGTCCTCGTTTTGAATGACTGTCACCAGCAGGAAAGCATCCAACATATCTGGGGACTAGAGAGAGCAGAGCTAGTGCCAAAGTGGGGAAATGAAAGAGAGCCAGATTGGGGCATGTTATAGAATGAATTGTGTCCTCCTCACCCAAATTCATATGTTGAAGCCCTAATCCCCAGGACCTCAGAATGTGACTGTATTTGGAAAGAGGCCCTGTAAACAGGTGAAAAGAGGTTAAAATGAGGCCATTAGGGTGAGCCCTCATCCAACCTGACTGATGTCCTTATTAAAAGAAGAGATTTGGACACACAGAGAGCCTCCAGGGATTTGTGCACACAGAGGAAAGACCAAGTGAGGATATAGCAAGAAGGCGTCCATCTGCAAGCCAAGGAGAGAGGCATCAGAAGTAACCAAATCTGCCAACACCTTGATCTTGGGCTTCCCAGCCTCCAGAGCTGTGAGAATATAAATTCTGTTAAGTCATCCAGTCTGTAGTATTTTCGTATGGTAACCTGAGCAAACTAATACAGGGTTCTGAAGAAATAAATACGTTCTAACAAAGTAACTGAGTGAGTGTAGTGCCAAGAGCAAGGCCTCATTTGAGTCCTGACCATACTATGTAACCCTGGGCAACTAATCTCCCTGGGTCTCATTTGCTAGGAGATTTGTTAGGAGATTAAGTGAGAGACCAAATGCAGCACACACAATATGTCTGTCCCCATATGTTAAACTACCCAGGAAAGGAATGGAGTCAAGTATAGTAGAGAGTGGCTTGTCCAGTCACAACAAGCAAGGGTTCTTAAATCCTTCTACCTAGATGTGGCCTTTACTTCTGCTCACAATTTATTGACCAAAGAAAGTCATATGGCCGCACCTGACTCCATAAGGGTAGGAGAGTGATATTTTACCACAAGCCTAGAAAAAGGGAAATTGCAGTATTTGGTTTTAGCCCTAAAGTCTATAGCTTTTTTTTAAAATAAAATTAATTCATGTTTATACTCTAACATGTTTATACTCTACCAGAAAGTGGCATTAAGACAAATAAGATATTGTGATGATGCTCATGATATGGTAGTGGAGATAGGTTTGTCCACCAGTAACTTTAAGTCAATATGGTAATTGATGTTTACTGTCAGCTTCATCACCCTGTGCCACTTGGAGAATCTGCCCTGCCCTCACCCCCTTGCAGAGAATTGTCTTTGGCCACCACTGATTGGACCACCTCATCCAGGTGATTTGATTGGACTAAGCCAGTTAAATTCTTTTTTTTTTTGGGTTGGAGTCTCACTCTTGTCGCCCAGACTGGAGTGCAGTGGCTGCTCCCAGCCACCGCAGCCTCGACCTGCTGGGCTCCAGCGATCCTTCCGCCTCAGCCTTCCAAGTAGCCGGAATTACGGGCATGCGCTACCACGCCCGGCTGATTTTTTGATTTATTGTAGAGATGAGGTCTCGCTGCCCAGGCAGGTCTCGAACCCGTGGGCTCAGGCAATCCACTCACCTCAGCCTCCCAAAGGCGCGGGATTACAGGCTGAGCCACCAAGCCCGGCCCAGTTAAATTCTTATGCTAGGAAATTTTAACTAAAGAACAATAAGGCCACCCATTTAGTTATGGGCCTCTTTTCTCTTTTCCCATAGGGTGCTATTGGGAACCTCAATCCTAAGAACTAGCACTTGTGACTGGGGTTCAAAACCCCTTTCTGTGTCTGGCTCCAACAGTATGGACCCATCCAGCAGGCACTCGATTGAAAGACGATACTGAAACAGACCTATTATAGAAAGGGCTTTGGGTGGGGAGGCAGGTGGAGGGTTCAGTCTCAAAATTCCTTTCCAACTCTGAGAGTGTGTGATACCATGACTCGGACTCATTGCCAGGGTTGAGTGTGTGCTAGTATTAGACACCCTCAGTTATAAAGTTATAAGATGGGACATTCCTATAAATAGCATTCATCCCAGTTTCTTACATGCCTGTAACCTGGGTCTGTATGTGTTATCACTGAGCTGAGTCACCTTCCAAAAAACATTTAACCCCATGTAATGCAAACTTGGAGGAAGGTACCAGGCTTTGATATTTTCTTGGAACTTTCAGCAAGTACCTAGAATAGTAATACTCACTTCCCTGGGATACAGGCCATTGATCAGTCTGCACAGTGTGAACTGGTATTTGTGAGTGAGTGAACGTGTGCCTGTGCCTGTGTATGGATGCATCTCTGTGTGTGTTTGGCTCTGTGACTGTTCCTGCCATCAATGCCACCTCCCTCTCCCCCACACAGCGTGTTGGAGTCCTTTTATGTTAACACCCTCTGTAAGAAGCCTTCAGTTTGGTAGCACTTCTCACTCCTAACAAATGCATCAGAAAACAATGCACACCCCTGCCCACTGGTAATCAGAGCAATTACTTAACGAGTACATCTCTATTTTCTCCAGGGTGGACTAATTAAAAGGCTTCCATGCTGTTGTCAGGAATGAACAGAGTGTGTTTTGTACTACTTTTTGGAGAAGCTGAAAACTGTCATCGGATTCTACATGGAAATATCCTCAACCTTGCTCATAAGATTCTTCTCACCTCCGCCCTTCCAGGGAAGTCTCTATGGTTGGTCATTGATAGATAAGGCAAGACACACAGTAAGTATCCAGCTCAAATCTGTTATTTTAGAGACGAGAGGTCCAGAGTTTTACAGCAGTGATTCTCAAACTGTAATGCCCATCAGAATGCCCTAGAGGGCCTGTTCGATCTCAGCCTGTTGACTCCACCCCAGAGTTTTCTGATTCTTTATGTCTGGGATGGTGCCTGAGAAGTTGCATTTCTAAGTTCCCAGGTGGTGCTGCTGCTGCTCAGGAGACCATACTGTTAAGGGAAGCTTTTTTCTCCTGTTCCCACTGCTCCTTAAGGCAGCAAAAGTACCACTTTTTCAGTGCAGCCAAGGGAAGGAAGCAGTCTTAGCCATGGTGTTATTTTGCAAGATGGAATGGGTGCTAATTAACACTAGATTCGGGGGCAAAGGATGTAAACTCTGAGTTCAAATCCCAGGTCTGCCACTTCAAATGACCTTCAGCTGATTACTCAATTCTCTGAGTTGCAGCATCCCCAGCCATAAAATGGGGGCATGGACTTCACAAAACTGCTGTGAGGCTGTATAAAGTACCTACTGTAAGGCTTGACACACCCTTATTGCCCAGTGAAGGATAGGACCATTCTGGTTTCTTCCTCTCACCTCTTCTTCCAGATCCCTGGATGGTTTTGAGTGTCTTATTTGAATCTCAGGGTTCATGAAATACTCATGTGAGAAGTGTCAGGTACAGTTTATTTTATGCTACAGGACACTTAGTAAAATGATTTGTTAAGGTAAATCATGTCTTAAGAGATAAAGGATAAATATAACTTTTCCAGGCACTTTGTAGGAAGAGGACTTTTTTAATAAACAGAAAAAAAAATAGAAAACTCCAAAATGTACTTTCTTCTATGGAAACATGTTAGCACAGAGAGGAAACAAATATGTTAATATAGCATTACTTGCTAAATTTGCCCATCAGAGGTTTGAGCACACATCCAACCAAAAGGCTATTTTTTGAGTCAAAATCTCACTCCGTCATCCAGGCTGGAGTGCAGTGGCACACTCACAGCCACCCCAGCGTCCATCTGCCGGGCTCCAGCGATTCTTCTGCCTCAGCCTTCCAAGTAACTGGAACCACAGGTGCACACTACCACACTTGGCTAATTTTTAATTTATTGTAGAGACAAGTTCTCGCCAAGTTGCCCAGGCTGGTCTCAAATCCACTCACCTCAACCTCCCAAAGTGCTGAGATTACAGACTGAGTCACCAAGCCCCACCAAAAATATTTTTAATAAAACAGCCCATTGACAGAAGAAATTTCTGGAAAGAAGAGTATAAAAGGGTACACAGTTAAAAAGATTTGCTTAAGGTGAATCAAGAAATAATCAAGATAAAAGATAAACTATTAATTTGTCAGGGACTTTGTGTACAGTCCCAGTTTTCTATGCTGGCAACCTCTGCCTTCTCAAATCCTACTCAAGTTTACTAATCCTGCTCTTGGTGCTGTTAAAATAAAATTTCGTGAAAGAGAACATCTCCTGCACCTACCTCCTACCAAGCTTACTCAGAACTTTGGTGGTTTTAATTATGACCTTAGGGTCTTTATCAGACAGCTGTATTTGCTTGATCTCTTATTATGTGCCAGGCTTTGGGCTATGCAGTTTGCATTCATTATCTTAGATAGTTCTCACAACAACTTAGTAAAGAGGATACTAAAAATTTTTCCAACTTATAGATAAGGAAACAGAAGTCTGGAGAAGGAAATTACTTGCCCAAGTTCCTAATTATTGGGATAGGACTTCAAATTCAGGCCTGCCTGACTCTTTAAACATCTATAAGCCCTTCCTAACCTACTCATCTTTTTTCCCTCTCTAATCAAAGGACAAGAAATGCTGGAAAGACAATTTTGAAAAAAAATCAAACCAAATTGAATTTGATTGTCAACTCTTCCCTTAGCACAAGAAACCTAGTTATTCATGAGTTTGGTTTATGTTCCACTGAAATATGAGTATACCCAAAGGTTAGAACCGTATCTAGGGTCTGATAAAAGAAGTGTTAAACCACATTAATCTCTTCTGTGCCTAAATATTGTCAATCTCTGAGAGAATGCCAAATAACTAAAATTCATAGGATCCCTGTTAGTCTGTAACTTCTATTAGGGAAATCTCACCCTTTTAGAGTCAAGTTCTTGAAACTGAAGTGAAAAAAATGGAGGTTGATATTTAGAGCTATTTAGTATTCAACAGCATAACTTCCCAAATACACACAAATTTAATGCATTTTTGATTGATCCCATAATTACAAAATTTGTTTAAAGCTGTTATATTATCTTTCTATTTGACACAATATGGCACAATTTTGTTATAGGATTGAAATCCAAATAAGACAACTACAGTTGGTAGCATTTCAAAGACATATTCCCTTTAAGATGAAATCAATCCTGTTTCAAGTTTATTCCCCTGCTTTATGATTGAGGCTCTAGGGGTGTATTTTGCTGAAAAATGTCTTTTTGATTTTTTAGAAACTCTTTAGATTAATATGCAGCTCTCATTGCAAGGCAAATCTAGATTTGCTTTTATGTTTCCTCTTTCCCCAGGCTGCAACTAGTGTCTACCTCTCCAGGAGAGACAGTCCACTCATTCCTGATTGGGGTGTGATATTCCAGGTCAGACAGCAAAGAATTCCTCCACTCATCATCATTTAGAGCACGTCACACTTTGTCTATTTACACTGACTGAACATATTTCTTTGCTTAATATGTCCAATATCTTGGTCTTGACATTTTGTTGCTGTCTAATTTTAATTCCTGTTCAGACACACACATACATGTTACTCATACCCACTGTGTACCACACCATATTGTCACAATTCTCAACATAGCAAGAAAACGATCTAGGGCTTCAATGAATTTCTGAGTATAGTTTCAGCATTTATTTCATTTTATTCAAGGCTTTTCTTCACATCTTTCCTCCTGTTTCGACTTAAAGGGCAATGGACTTTCCTCTTGTGTTCTAAATACTAGCGTGTTTTCAATTCTTTCCTCTCTCCAAGTCTTTTTTCACAGATGCAAACTTGTTTATGTATTTTAGGTGTGTTTCTCATAGGCAGATTTGCCCCCTTCTCCCCATCCCTTGAAAGCACAGGAGGTACATAATAAAATAAAATTTTCCAGAAACTTCTTTATAATACATGTTGGACACACACACACACACAAAATGTAAACACCTAAGCAATAAAAGCTAGTTGCCTGTCAATTCCACAGCACTAGAAGGACACACATGAGCATTGTTTATTTAATGAGGGGACATCATCATCACACTTTTTTAGAATGAATGTCAAATGTAACTCATTGGACTCAACAGGTTGTGTCGATGACAGAATGATTAGGAGCTTTGTTGGTAAGAATTGGGAGTGCTTTTCCGTGACATTAATTACAATCTAAGGCCAAGTGTTTGCCTTTTGCTTCTCTTAACACTCTGGAAGAATTTTGGGCCTAATGGATTCCATTTAATCAGTTATCAAGACGAAATATTGCAACACTGGATCAGAGATCAACACACTATGGCCCACAGGCCAGATCAGGCCTTCTTCCTGTTTTTGTAAATACAGTTTTGTTGGAACACAACTGCATCCTCCGGTTTACATGCTACAGCAACAAAATTGAGTAGACTGAAATATTGACTACCTAGTCCTTTACAAAAAGTTTGTCAACTTCTGATATAGCTGTTCAGAGGTGATGATGTTTTAAAACCTTTTATTTCCTAAGAAGAGGATGAATTAGTCAGACTTGTTCATGGGTCTCAAGAATACACACATAAGAGATATTGATTTAAAGTCACCATGATAAGGCAGATTGTGCACAAAAGAATGGTCCCAGCCTAGAATTTGTAAAGGTATCCCATGTTACTCACCCAGTACAATAAAATGCCTCTAAAATAGGGTAAGCATATAATTTATCATTGCTTCAGGAAGTAAAAGGGGCACTTTAAATAATTAGGGGGATTCCACAGACGTAAACTAAGACTGTCCCAGGCAAACCAAGATGTGTGCTCACCCTACAAGGGTACATCAATGTAACAGATTCAGTAAAATCATAATATGAGAGATAAATACATGTGATTTTCAGTTCAGTTCTTCTACTAAAGCATTTTCATCTTCAGAATCTTTGTAACTGAAATTTTTGCGTAACTGTAAGGAATCAAATGGGTGTTTCCAGTTCATTTGGGGAGTTAACGTAAGATCCTTGGACCATCAGAAAATATTATGCAGAAATCAATATTGCTTTTGAAGAGAAAATTGAGCTTGCATAATTCTTTTTATGATTGCCCACCTGGACAATGAGAAAGTAACAGATATAAGTTATCTTGATTTTTACTGACTCTTTCAGTTGTGTCCCAAATGATTGGCATGCTGTAAAAGAATGACTTTGTCCTTTCAGTCATGCTCTTCAAGGGTAATATACTCAGATTCCACTGATCCATACCAGTGTGGTGTGGGGAGAAGGGAGATGGAGTGAACCAAGAGTACAAAGATTCTAAGATTCATTGTCTGAATACAAGATCTTAAATAGGTTTCCTCTATGCCTAAACAATTCTACAGCAAAAAAATTTATAGTTTTGCGATGAAGTTTCTAATTAAAGATTCATTCTACCCTCAGAAAAGTAATAGACTATATTAGAAACCACCATGTCGGAATCTTTAAAAGTATTCCCTCTTGTATTTCTAGTCAACGTCTGTATGGATAACAAAACTTATTATGTGCCTCTTATATTTCAGGATTCTAATAATATTTATTAGCAACTAACAATTGCATGATGTTTTATATTTTACAAAATACTTTCAAACAGATTCTCTATTTATATGTTAATAAATCAATAAGGCAGAATTATTACCTGTTTCTTGTGGTTAAAACTGAAACTTAGCCGGGTTCAGTGGCTCAGCCTATAATCTCGCGCCTTTGGGAGGTTGAGGTGAGTGGATTGCCTGAGCCCGCGGGTTCGAGACCCGCCTGGGCAGCGAGACCTCATCTCTACAATAAATCAAAAAATCAGTCGGGCGTGGTAGCGCATGCCTGTAATTCCGGCTACTCGGAAGGCTGAGGCGGAAGGATCGCCGGAGCCCAGCAGGTCGAAGCTGCGGTGGCCGGGAGCGGCCACTGCACTCCAGTCTGGGCAACAGAGTGAGACTCCAACTCAAAAAATAAAAAATAAAAATAAAAATAAATAAAATAAAACTGAAACTTAGAGGGGTTAAAGAACTTGTGCAGAATCACATAACTAAGAAGTACTAGTACCAGGATTGGTCTTGGCCTTCAAACTCCAAATCTTAAACCATTTAGCCCAACCACAGTGTTTCCTAAATTGTTATGAATTATTAATATTATCAATAACTCTGAAAAAATAAAGTAGAATGGAAATGACCTTGACCTGTTAGAGAAGAGGCCAAAACAAGCATGAAATTTAACACAGGCTAATTACAAATACTAAATTAAAACTATAGGTATTACAAGTTAAGTTTGAGCCATTATTGTGGTTTTACTCTAATCAAAGTCAACAGGGATTAAAAAGAAGCTTATATATAAATGGTTAAGAAATATGTACTTTTTTTGGTATAATTAAAGTATATTTTGTGTACTTAACATTATATTTTGGACTTAGCTACTTATAATAGAAATCATCCAAAGAACAATGGCTTAAACAAGATAGAAATTTATTTCTCAACAAAAGAAGACTATATGTAGACAAGTAAGGTCTGCATAGAACCTTAAAGAGTCACTCAAGCTCTCTCCAATTTCCAATTCTGCCATCCCTAGTGTGTGACCTGCATCCCATGCACTCAAGACGGTGCATGAAGTTCCAGCTATAACATTTATGTTCCAAATAAGAAGAGAGAGGAAGAAAGAAAAAAAAGAGTCCATCCACCTTTTGAGGAGACCTCCTAGTAGATGATGCATGACCCTTTGTTTTATGTTTGTCACCAATACTTTCTCATATGACTTTATATAGCTGCAAGGGAGGCTAGAAATGTGGTCTCCAGCAGGGTCAGCTCAAATTAGTCTTGTCACCAGCAGGAAAGGAAAGATATAGATTGGAATAGGCAAATAGCAGTCTCTGCCATGCTCTCCTATGAAAAAAGTGAAGTAATTTAGAATCTGTTTTAGAAAAAGTGACAGTAGGGCACAGTGACTCACGCCTGTAATCCCAGCACTTTAGGAGGAAGAGGCTAGAGGATTGCCTGAGCCCAGGGGTTCGAGATCAACCTGGGCAACTTGGCGAGACTGCATCTCTACAATAAACAAAAAAATTAGCCTGGTGTGGTGGTGTATACCTGTGGTTCCAGTTACTTGAAAGGCTGAGGAGGAAGGATCGCCAGAGGCCAGCAGGTCAAGGCTGTGGTGATTGTGAGAGTGCCACTGCACTCTAACCTCAGCAATAGAGTGAGATTCCAACTCAAAAAAAAAAAAAAAGAAAAAGGATAACATTTTTTTCTGCATCAGACTTTTTTTTTTTTTTTGAGTTGGAGTCTCACTCTGTCACCCAGACTGGAGTGCAGTGGCCGCTCCCAGCCACTGCAGCCTCGACCTGCTGGACTCTGGCGATCCTTCTGCCTCAGCCTTCCAAGTAGCTGGAACTACAGGCGCGTGCTACCACGCCCGGCTCATTTTGATTTATTGTAGAGATGAGGTCTCACCAAGTTGCCCAGGTGGGTCTCGAACCCACGGGCTCAGGCAATTCACTCACCTCAGCCCCAAAGGCGCGGAATTACAGGCTGAGCCACCGAGCCCGGCTTGCATCAGACTTTTTATATACATTATACAACAACCCTTGAGGTCACTTCCATTAGTCTCTATGACAAAGAAAAAACTAAGCCACAGAGAAGGTAAGCAACTTGTTCCAGTTTATATAACTAGTGAGTGTGGTGTGGAAGCCCATTTTCTTTCCACTCTGCATTCTTAGCTTTCCAGTTCTTTTTTTAATGAAAAAAAGTAGTTAAGTGGGAAAAGATAATCAGTGAAATCTAACTGCTTGGTTGAGAAAGCAGGGTTTAGGAAAGGCATATATGCATTCATCTAGTCATTCGTTCAGGAAACATTAACAGCTCCTACATGTCCTCTTTTCTTATCTATCTATCTATCTATCTATTTATTTTGAGTTGGAGTCTTGTTGGAGTTGGAGCCTTTTCCCGGGCTGGAGTGCATGCTGCTCGCGGCCACTGCAGCCTTGACCTGCTAGGCTCAGGCAATCTTTCTACCTCAGCTTTCCAAGTAGTTGGAACTATAGGCACTTGTCTTGGCACCCGGCTAATTTTTCGATTTCTTGTAGAGATGAGGTCTCACCAAGTTGCCCAGGCTGGTCTCGAACCCATGGGCTCAGGTAAGTCTCTCACTTCAGCCTCCCAAAGTGCTGGGATTATAGGCATGATCCACAGTGCCTGGATACATGTCTTCTTTTCTAACTCAGTAGAGGATTGTTTGCTTTTAAAGAGAAGCCAAAATATTAATAAATGGGAATCAGCATGTTTGAGGTAGAAGGGTTCGCAGATCGTGCCATTGGGCTTCCTCATTTTGCAGAAAAGGAGAAAATGAGGTCTGGTATGATTACGTCTTTGTCTTCTGTTTCTCAAAGGAACAAAGGACAGGAATTAAATCCTTCATTAAACTAGATCTGAAGCATTATGTCCCCAGATCATCTGATACCAAATATGATCAGGGACCCAAAAAACCTAGAGCAGGATCCTTGTAGTACAAGCTTCCCCCACGAGGTAAGTGTTCTAAGAACCCATTGGCATCACTGTACCAACTAGTGTTGTTGTGAGAGGTTGCATTCTGCTTTAGAGAATTCTTTCAACACATTTGCCCATTTCATGATGGGTGAATTAGGAGCACAACTGCCCACACTATGCTGAGTGTTCAGCAATTTTTGACCAAAAACAACATGACCCCTGTGCCCCACACCCCTATTTACCCAATATCACCCCAAGCAACTTTTTTTGTTTCCCAGATTTAAAAAAAAATGTCTTCAAAGGGAAACTTTTTGCTGATGTAGAAGAGGTGAAACAAAAAATGATAGAAGCACTAAAAGGCATCAAAGTTGATGAGTTCAAAAACTGTTCCAAGCATAGGTGTATTGCATCGAAAAGAGAGTACTTTGAAAGTGATTGAAGTTTGAACATGTAAGAATAAACAATACAAAAAATAATTCTAGTTTTTTGGGGGAGGTCTCCCCTCATATATTACTGAGGGAAGTTATGGAATGTCAAATCCTGGATGTCTTCAAGAAGTTGGAAAAGAATCTCTGTTCTAGAGGGTTTCTTGAGCCAGACAACTGCTTGAGACCAAATTCAGTTCTATGATGCCAGGGGTATAGGGTTATTATTGGGGTCATTATGGCTGTACTGCATCAGTAATAGGACTAAACCCCACAAGGAGTTTAAACAAGGTCTTGGTGTGTTCAAGCATAGGATTAGAAAGACATTATGAAATAGAAAAAGGCTGAAGTAGGAATTATTTCTTATTTTGTTTATAACAGATTTCTGGAAGTAAGAAAACTACATTATGTGTTTAGGATTTCATTCATTAGGGAGATTTCCTGCCTTCTCTTTTTCTCTACTTGGCTCTGTTTTTAAGCATTTAATTATAAAGGCTTCATTTTACCATAGTTATCATAGTTGTTCAGTTTAGACAGAAGTTGATGATCCTGTGTGTAATTTCATGGCCCTGGGCATCCCATTACTATAGAAATCATCTCTGGAGTTGGCAATTGACCAAACTGACTTTCCACCAAGAAAGGCAGAGCAGGGGTGTTAGCAGAAAACTGTAGCAGTGGTAGGAGAGGCAGCTGCTGCTAAAAGCAGCAGACATGGTCAGCCAAAAGAGCGGAAATTCAATCTGTGTATTTATACTAATGGGACATAGGCAGGCCACGCCAAACATAGAGTCATCCTTTTTCCAACATTCAAAATAAGGTGTCAGACACAGATGCCATAACTGGTATCTAATTAATGTATTTTTAAGGAGTTCAATTCTATCCCATATATCCTAGTTGTTGTTGTTGTTGTTGTTATTTGAGTCAAAGTCTTACTGTGTAGCCCAGGCTGGAGTGCAGTGACATGATCTCAGCTTACTGCATCCTCAACCTCTTGGACCTAAGTAATCCTTCCACCTCAGCCTCCTAAGTAGCACCGCCATGCCAAATCAATTTTTGTATTTTTTACAGAGATGAGGTCTCATTATGTTGCTCAGGCGGGTCTCAAACTCCTGGGCTCAAGCCATTCTCCTGCCTTGGTCTCCCAAAGTGCTGGGGTTACAGGCATGAGCTATCACATCTAGCCTATATAATCTGATTACTTTTTATTGTTCTGGCATTGGCCACTTCCTTGAATAAAAGCAGAAAGGAAGGAAGGGGGGGAAAGGAAGTAAGAGAGGGAAGGAGGAAGGAAGAAAGAAAGGAAATAAGGAAGGAAAAGGAAGGAAAGGAGGGAAGAGAGGGAGGGAGGGCTAGAGCTCAAGAAATGTTACAATGTTACCCCCAAATATGGTGCTTTGAATGAAGCAACATCAAGGTCTCTCTGACCTTCCCTTCCACCCATCCTGTCACTCTCAAAGCACAGGATGAGGCTGTTCTCTGAAGTTGCCTTATCAACATAGAAACTGGAATCACCAAAGAGAAACACAATGACCTTCAATCCCCTCCCAGAAATACCATTATCTAGACAAGATTAAAACTCATATCACAGAGGAAAATTCTGAAAATTAAACACCACACCTGGAGCTCAAACTTCATCCCAAACCAATGTCTGGTCTCTGTCCTGTTCAATTTGCAAAGAAAATTATTTACTAAGCATCATCTGAGCATTGGGCCCATTCATTTCCCCCTAAAAAATCATTTACTATCCCTCAAAATGTCACGTTTCCCCCAACTCCCTTTCCTCTATGAAGAAAGGTGTATAACCATCTGTACCCCTTTGGGTTACTGAGTACTAGTTATCCTGCAATGTATCTGTATTACGCATATTGAAATAAATGTATATATGTGCCTTTTTCTCCTATTAACCTGCCTTTTGTGGGCTGATTTTCAGCAAGCCTTCAGAGGAGAAGGGGACTTTTCCCTTGGCTTCTATTAGAAGAAAAGGAGAAGGGAGGGAGAGGGAAGGAGGGAAGAGAAGGAGGGAAAAAAGAAAAAGGAAAGACAGAAATATCAAAACCTGTAACTTTTTTATTTGATGCATTTTTACTGAACTGAATAATTCTGTTTTTCTTCCTTAAAACTGATGTTAACCAAAAACCTTCCTCCACAGCTAGAGTCACACAGGAAGGGGAAGTGGGTGTGCATATAAATAGAGGGCTGCTCTCTTGAATTTTGTACACAAAAGTAGCCCCCTGGAGTTCTTCTCACTTCTCATCTAGCTCTCAGTTTGATTTTCCTGTTCCCATCTTACTGCCTTCAGGGCAAGTGCAGAAAGACGTCAGGACCATGACAATGCCAAGTAGCAAGCCTGAGTTTAACAAGGTTTGAAAATTTGAAATTATGACAGGTGACATCAGCTTATAAAATCTGTGTTTGTTATTTTCAAATCATACTCATCGAGAAATATATTGGCTTCACAAGACATTGAAAATAAAGTATATCTGAACCATTTTAAATAGGAAAAAAATGCAATCTTGGGCATTTTTGTAAACATTCCTCCCAAATTTGGTAAAATGCCTTGAACCCATGTTTTAGGAGATGAAAAACTGGAAACCACTTACTTTTTCATTTTAAATGAGTAATAAAATATGGCAGTTAAGTAAGCTGCTGATATTTATTTTAATTCTGGTCTAACATTATTGGAGAAAAGACAAAGATGGTAAAAATGGACAGAATAATTACATATCTTACTACCCACCTCCAGTTATTTCCAAGTTAGGTTTAATGTTCCCAAAGGCCTTGTCAGCCCTCCTCACTTCCTAAGAAAATGTGGGATCCCTCTCACAGGAGGTCGCCATTCCAAGGCTTCACAAGATCTCTGCTTCTAACATGCCTGTTTTTACATTTTTGGGGGGAAAAAACCTACACAAAATAAAATATTGAACCACTCTCAAACGTCCTTACTTTTCTATTCCTTCTCTTGCACTTTATCACAGTCTGGATTAAGGAGACAAAAATATTAGGGAGATGGTGTTACCCAACTGAAAGAAAAGCTAATGGGGACGATGTTCTCGTATTACCAGAGGTTAGCAGAGAGCTACTTTAATATGACAGCTAATATAACTCATTGATGCGATTACTCAAAAAGAAGAATGCCATTGGTGTCTAGTTACATCCCAGTGGTTACAATTAGATAGGCCAGATGGATGAGGTCCAGCGAGACAGGCTGACAAACCTGCAGACAGGTCAGCAGGGACATGACTGGGGCAAGGTGGACTTCATGAATCAGGCAAAAGAAAAGGTGCCCTAATTAATTACAGGCTTTTTAATCCTGACGTTCTTAAATAAGACCTGGATAAAAAAAGGACTAACTTTTGTGTCTATCTGCCAACTCTAAGCCAAATATTTGGAATAAGCAGCTTCCTATAATGGATGATGACTATTGACTATTAAAGTCATCTTAGGTTGACTTTAAAAATAATAAAGTTGAAAATCAAGGCCTCCATAGAAAAGCAGGTTACTGTTCTTTGAGCAAGTCTGTGGTTGGAAAATTACCCTGCTTCCATCAGCAAACAGTGTGATCAGAGATACAGAGAACGGTAGGGTTGAAAGGGACCTTAAGCTTCAACTTGTTTGAACCCTTTATTATACATATTAGAAAATTCATCATGTAGAGTCTCCTACAGGAAATGGAATGCATATCTGAAAGAATTAATCGAAGACAGCCTTCTGGAGGGACTATTTACAAAGGTCTGAGCGAGTTAAGGATGTTGAGGCGTTCTGGGACTAGCAATGCTTACCACCCCTCAGCTGAAGTGGCAAAACAGGGAGCTAGCTAGTCCCTGTCAAGAGTGGAAGCTGTGGGCAGCTGTCTCCTAATAGGAAAGGACGCCAAAGAGGAACACAACCATTGCTGCTCCACAGCCCTGCAGGGAGGGGAGGGGGAGAGGGAGAGGGAAGAGGGCTAGAAGGAGAGAAGGACAGAGGGAGAGAGGGAAAGAGGCAGAGAGGCAGAGAGGGAGAGAGAGAGAGGGAGTAGGAGAGGGACAGAGGGAGAAAGGGAAAGGGGAGGGAGGAGACAGAGGAGGGAGTGGGGAAAGAGAGAGAGAAAAAACACGCGGGGGTGGGGGTAATTCCCCAACTTCCTTCCTGGCACCCTCTGATCTTCTGTGGGAGACTCTTCCACCAAACCCAAGGAGAAGTTTGAGAGCAAGGAAGGCTCCACAGACATCAGCTCCCAGGCCCAGAACAGGGCAGGGTAGGGAGGAGAACACAGCTGTGGAGAAATCAAGAGAGAGTCACCAGCAGGGAAGCTGCAGCCAGAGAAGAGAAATGATTTCCCAAAGGCTAGTTGGTGCAGGGCTAAGACTAGGATCTGGTCTTTGGATCCTCCCACATCTTTGGATACTGTTTGCATGGGCCATTATATTTTCAGATGACCAGGCCTGTCAAGACTAAAATGAGTTGCAAAAAATATCACAGACTCCCTATTGAGTGCTCTTCTGAATGTAGACAGTCTGGGGAAAGCCTGGCTTCTCTAAGGGCAGCTGTTTGAACCTCAGGGTTGAGAGGATTGTGGAGTGTGAGCTCCTCAGACCCCAGAGCCTCTGAGCAAAGCTGACCCAACAGAGCCAAGCACATGGCAGCCGCCAGCAGCACATGGGCAGAAATGTCAAGTTATGCATGAATGAAACTGCTTTTACAAACCACACACAAGGATTAGGATCTCCAAATGAGCACTGTGTCATTCTGTGTGGTTCTATGCCATTCCATGTGGTTCTGTGGGAGACTAACGTTGCTACACTGATTCTGCCATTTCGCAAGTCACTTGTGAACCTCTCTTTGGAAATGATCTTTAGAGCCAATCTATGTGTCACAGAAGAAACTCAGTGTCTCAAGAGATTACTCACCAGCTGTATTGATTTTTACTTTTGCTTGATTTTCTAGTTAACTTCAGTATTGTTTATTAAACTTGACTTGATGTAAGATGTGGTAGAGTCCAAAAATCAAACCCACTCTCAGAATACAAAGATGTATCATACTTGAGATGGATAAAAGCATAAGAGCAAGTTCAAAAGTAGTGTATTAGTTAGGGTTCTCCAGGAAAGTAGAAGCAATAGGAGATATAAAATGAAGAATTAGCTCAAGTGACTGTGGAAGCTGAGAAATTCCACAATCTGCCATCTGCAAACTGGAGACCCAGGAAAGTGAATGGTGTGGTTCAGTTCAAGTCTGAAGATCTGAGGCCTGGGGAGCTGATGGTGTAAATTCCAGTCCAAAAGCAAAAAGAAGATGAGATGAGATGTTCCAACTCAAAAGGTGAGGGAGAAAACGGGGACAAATTCCTCCTTCCTCAGTAGAACTTTTGTTCTATTTAGACCCCAATAGATTGAATAATGCCCCACACACACACACACACTGGGGAGAACAAACTGCTTTACTGAGTCCACTGATTCAAATGCTAATCTCATCCAGAAACACCTTCATAGATGCACGCAGTAATAATGTTTAATCCAGGCACTCTGGCCCAGTCAAGTTGACACATACAATTAACAATCATAAGTAGTACCAAGTAGAAGCTCAAAAGTGTTTGACCGATGGCAGCTTTTTGAGAACAATTAAATAATTGTTTCTCAAGGTGTTAGGATTGGGATGGGCAAGGTTAATTTGATTATGGTCAGCCCAGTATTACATGTGAAAATATGTCACTTAATATTAAGTAATACATGAATTGGCCAAATTTATCTTAGAGAAGAATTATAGTTATGAAAAATATTATAAATGCACATAGAGATGGAAGAGAAAAATAAACATAAAAGCATGATTTGTTAAGAAGTAGAATTATGAGCGGTGCTACAAAATTTTCTCAATTCTCATTTGAAAATATTTGTCATTATTAGCATATTGCTTGTGCAGTACAGATACTCTTCAACTTACGATGGAGTTACATCCTGACAAATCCATCTATAGTTGAAAATATAAGTGAAAATGCACTTTTGATTTATGATATTTTCAATTTATGATGGGTTTATCCGGACATAGCCTTATAGTACTGAATCAGCCTGTAATCCCGCGCATTGGGAGACTGAGGTGAGTGGATTGCCTGAGCCCACAGGTTCGGGACCCGCCTGGGCAACTTGGCGAGACCTCATCTCTACGATAAATCAAAAATCAGTCGGGCATGGTAGCACACGCCTGTAGTTCCAGCTACTTGGAAGGCTGAGGCAGAAGGATCACCTGAGCCCAGCAGGTCGAGGCTGTGGTGGCCGGAAGCGTGCCACTGCACTCCAGTCTGGGTGACAGAGTGAGACTCCAACTCAAAAAAAAAAAAAAAAAAAGTACTGAATACATACAGAAAAAAATCTAAGTTGAACCATTGTGAGTTGGAAGCCATATGTATTTACAATTGTGAAGCCATAAAATAAAGATATACTGTTTTATGGAAATATTTCATAAATGCAATGAAAGGAGATGAATCTCAGAGAGAAATGTGACCACATAGACACATAGCATATGTGTGTACCCTACACATGTAATGCTTGTACTTTGCTCAAATATAGACATATCCTGTTCTCATCTATTTGAGCCAAAGAAATGTTGCATATGTTTTACTCTTGATACTTTTTTCCCTATTCAAACCTTATGAAACAATAAGGAGAAAAAGATGCTTGAGATCTTTGGGAGGGGTTCTGCATGATGAGACCAGATTTCAAAAAGGATAGTTCGGTAGAGCGAATAAATGGAAAAGTTGGAATGAACATTGATTAACTAAACTTGGGCACAGAACTCAATACTTAATCACAGTTCCTGGAAACTCAGTAAATTTGATAGTATTTATGAACTAGTAAGTTTTCATTATTATTACATGTTAATTTTGTCAACATCAGGATTTTCTGCTTGCTAAAATAATTCCTACTACCATATGCCTAAAAGTTTGGAACTTTAGAAAATTGGTGATGGGGTGTAAGGAACACAAAAGGAAAGAAGAAAAGAATTTAAATGTTACTTAAAAGATACTTCTTGATTTCTTAAATGTGACCACATGTATTTGTTTGGGAAGGAAGAAGGTGAGAGATCCACGCTGCAATTTTATCACCAGTCTCCAGCAGGTTTTGCACTTCATTACATTGCTTAGGGTTGTTCTAGCAGTCCCACCAACACATAACTAACGGACATGGATGTTGGTTTATAGTTTTCTCATTTTAAAAGAAAACACACCGTTCAGAAGGTTTAATTTATTTGTTTTCCTTCTATAAACAGATGTTGCTGGTTTCTTTGTTTTTGTTTTGTTTTGTTTTTGTTTTCAGAATTTTATTGATTTCTTTTTAAAATCATAAGTAACCTAACCTCCAAGATTTGGACAGTCTCCATAATTGAAAAATCTCATTTCCCCACATTAGCCAGATTGAGGCAAATCAACCCCCTATTCACAATGCAAATGTACAAATACCAGTTAAAGCCAGTAATTCAACATGACCCCTGTGGAGACATCCTTAGCCTATCTTGTGTCAGTTCCTCAGTCCTCCCCACTCTCATAGGTCTTCTGGATCTTGAGCCTTGGGACAAGTTAGTGTGGTGAGATGAAGTCTGTTATGATAAAGTGTGGCTCATGCCTACACGAGGTCAAGTAGAAAGAGATGCACATGTTTAATAATAATTTTCAAGTGCAAAAATCCTTGGCAGATATGAACACTGACTTTGGAAAACATGCAAATGCTCATCTCTAGTTGAATATATGAAGTGGACTATGGCTGTGGCAGTAATAGGAGACGAGTCTGCATGGCTTCAACTGGTCGCACCCAGGTCTAATCCTGACGCATCTGCTCACTAACTAGGCACTCTTGAGCATAATCCCTCTGAGTCTGGTTTTCTTCATCCATAAATACAGGAATAACAATACTCCTCCCAGGGGTTGTGAGGCTCAATTGAAATAGTTTGTGTAAATTGCCTAGTACATATGGATCCCCATAACCATTTTTGAATTGAAAAAATAAACAATGTTTCTATTCTTTTAGGTTTCAGGATTAAATAAGTTATTACACAACAGAAAATTAGCCCAGCTGGATTTCTCAGAGACTACCTGGATAACAATTGCTACACCTGCTCAAAACTCACTTTTTGCTGTTTTCTGTATTTGGGAGACAAGCTAGGTACAGAGAAATTTGACTGTCTTTCAGAGTGGTGTTAAGCAAAAGGTATCACCAGCTCCTAAAATTGGGGTGCAGGTAAAATCAAAATGATAAGCCCCCTGAGAGTATCAGAGTGGAAGTCGATGGGGGTGGTCCAGTGTAGGATCTAGTTCTGGGGTAAAGCCATCCAGTACTTTTTCCCTAGGGATGCTGTGTCCAAGGCATTAGCTAGAGAGACAACCAAGGACCCCCAGAGCGGACTGGAGATGGTTATTCAGGAGTACTCCAGGTTGGGATGAGGCCATGAGAGGTGCTATCTTCTCAGAGGATACAAGTGCTCTGGGAAGAGAGCAGAGGAACAAAGCTTCCCCTGGGGACTGTCACACTTAAATAGCTCAATTCATTCTCTTCCATTTTGAATTTCCCAGCATATCATACATTTCCCAGACATTAAAACATGCGTATTCTAACACAGAAGTGTATTACAAATACATAAGTGAATAAGAGCTCCCATCACTCTTCCATAATAACTCGCTTTTGCACTAAAAAAGGAATTTGAGGAGCTATTGAACAAAGCCTCAGGAATAGTTTAAGAAGGCTCAGAACTTGCTCCCCATCACTGCTACCTACTTGCTATGGGCTGTCAGGCAAGGGTTGACATCTCAAGCCTCAATTTTCTTATTTATGAAGTGGGATAAAAATAGAGCCTTCCCCATGAGGTTGTCAGGAGTAAATAAATTAACATATTCTGTAGTGCATCAAACATAATAGGCACTCAATAAATGTACACAAGAGTTAATAAGTCAGTTCTTATGCCCTGCTTATAGTCAGAAGAGGCTGATGACAACAATAATATCCTGAGCTTGAACTGTCTGTGCCAGCTCTGGTGCTTTGTGTGGCAAAGCAAACCAACCCAACAAGCAAATGAACTAACCAACCAGATAACTAACGAACTGCCTAAAACCTGGCTTTTGTTTTTCTTGGAAGAGGGAGAAAATCCCTTGCCTCCTTCTCTCAGAGCCTATATTTGTGCCTGTATACCCAAACCCTCATCACTGGTGGCTTTTCCTTTAGCATGGTTTGACATCTGAATATCCTTCAGCTGGGTGGGATATTTATTCTATTACGTTCTGTCCTCAAAAGTTCAGCTACAGTCTGAATACAGATCCATGAGATCATCTGATTTATGAATCAGTGAATACATATCAAGGGCCAACCTTGCTCTTGGTGAAGACAAAGAGGTAAAAGAGACAGGGCCACCATCAGTGAGCCTATAGATCCTGAATAGCTTGAACAGACACATAAAATGAGTTAAATACAGATGATGCTAAGGTGGGAGGAGGAGTCTTCTGCATGGCAGAGGAGCTGGCGGGGGTTTAAAGATCAACCTTATGAACAGCTTCTACTCTCAGCTTAGCTTTAAAGAAAAGCAAAGTCTCCATGCATGGGATTTGCTTTAAAAACAAGCTCACTCTGCATCCTGGTTCTCTAGCTTGTGGGTGGACCCAAGAAGATGGAGTTGAACATTGAAAACAGCCTTTCTTGTTCCACAAATCACAGACAACGTCTTGGTTTCTTGTTTTCCCATCTTTTATGGAGAAATGCTTGTGTCCTCTACATGTTTTCCGTGAGCAGGATTCATGTCCTTACTTTGTTTGCAACTTTTATTCCTATGCTGTCAATGTGCTATTAAGCCACTGTGGAGTTTGCTGCATTTGAGCTGAGGAGAAAATGGATTACAATGTAGAGGACAGGCTTGCAATTTCCAACAGGAGCTGTCTGAATGAATACATTGTTTCCTTTTATTTCTCTGGAAAGATCATATATTATAATCACTATTTGCAGTTTACTGTGCAAAATGATCTTTGTTTGTTTTCAACAATAGATACTGTGTCATTTAATTAATTTAGACTAAAGAAAAGCAATCAACATTCAGTAACAACATTCCCTTAGGGGACATAAATGAAAATTTTCCCATACTCTACACAGCGGTTAGAGCAAAGGAGGTGCTGATATTTATTTATGAACATCAGTGCTCATAGTTGTAAGCAACAGAACTCCGCCGATTTCTGCAGAGGCATGTAAGTGAAGGATATTGGGTAATTTTTTGTTTGTTTGTTTGTTTGTTTGTTTTGAGTTGGAGTCTCAATCTGTCGCCCAGACTGGAGTGGAGTGGCCGCTCCCGACCACTGAAGCCTCAACCTGCTGGGCTCCGGCGATCCTTCCACCTCAGCCTTCCAAGTAGCTGGAACTACAGGTGTGTGCTACCACACCCGACTAATTTTTTGATTTATTGTAGAGATGAGGTCTCGCCAAGTTCCCCAGGTGGATCTCAAACCTGCGGGCTCAGGCAATCCACTCACCTCAGCCTCCCAAAGCACGGGATATTGGGTATTTTACAAATCACTGCAAGGGCTGGAGAGACATACTTGAAGCAAAGCAACCAGCGACAGCAGTCACAATCACAGAGCAGGCCCGATGAGAAAAATCATCACCATACCCACCAAACACACGATGGTGCCACAAAAGCCACAGCCACTGCAGCACCTGGAGCATAGTCACCTGCAACTACTCACCACTCCTGGCACCAGAGAGAACGTCTACATGGTGCCTGCTTCTCTGCATCACTGACTTCTGGTTCTGCCTAGTGTGGCTGAGTCTGATTCTTAGAGGCTGAATCTTGAGCTCATCCTCTCTCTGCAAGATAAGCTAGGAAAGCAAGGATGTGGCAGTTTCCACTTTTATAGTTGGGGTGGGCTCTACTTGTTTCTGAAACTCAAGGTGTCAGGACAGCCCCCAAGTGTATGAAGCACTACACACTACACACCAAAAGAAACAAAAAAGACAAATGTTCCCTTAAATCCAATCAGCATTGCCAGGAATAGGATCTCCAATGTTCTCCATCTCTCAATCCCACCTACAGTAGCATGTCAGACCCTTTCCTTGAGCTAAACAGGTAACCCAGCAGCCTGGCCCTCTGGGAGAAGGGGATGAATGGCCATTGGAAAGGATGGATACAAGAAGAAAAAAATGTTCCCCCAGTTCTATGCTTGATCAACCTTAGCTGAATACAATCTGTTGCTCCAGTGTTAGAATCCTTCATTTTGAGCTGATCTTGATAGGATTTTAAATTGGGTGAAATTTTCTATTGTACGTCTTTGTCTTTATTTACTGAGAACAGCATGTTCTTTTTGATGGGCCCAAGAGACTAAAGACTTGGATTTGCAATTATGGCTTGAAAGAAACTAAGAAAATGTGATTCTTTTTAGAATATTTATTTGACCATTAGAGTCCCAACAACAATTGACTCGAAACAACAGTGGGATAAAAATTCAGTAAAGGGTAGAGAGAAATCCTGGCAGTGGGTAAAAGAACCAGATAGCTTACCAGGCATTTATAGAGCTCAAATCCAAGATTCCAAGATAGGAGATAATCAAATAAACAGCTGCCTCTTCTGTAATTGAATTTTAAAATCTCATTCTATCCACACAATTTTCCCCCTACTGTCTGATGCATGCTTGGGTTGATATGATTTTTTTTTTATTAAGATAGATTGATTGGTCAAAGTTTTAATTTTAATCCCTGAGTTTATTTAAGGGAAGACAGTTTAACAATCCATGATGTTTTGGATATTTATGGAAGATGATGCAAAGAAGCTGAGATAGCCAGAAGAAAAAAAAGAAGAAAAAAAAAAAGCTCTGCAGTTTAGCATTCTTGTCCCAGTAGGATCCTTCCTTATATTATGGAAATTTCTGCAGACCTTAGGCCATGAGTATTGAACAGATCTCACCTTCCACAGCTTCTCATTGACCTCCAGCACAATATAGGGTTTTTTGAACATAAAAGAATCATTGACAACCTCTCTATTACTCTAAGAAATTGTTTACCCATGTGATAAAGAAGCCTCTCAAACTTCCTTAATTAAAAGTATGTTACATCGATGGCCCACCTTCCTGGTGGAGAAACTGAAATCCACCAAGCCTATTTCTCCCTTACCAATTAGATCACTCTCTCTCAGTTTGTTTGAGTCCTCTATCCTATTAGCCCTGGGGTATCACCAGGATGGTTTGCTCCTGCATTCCATGTTGAATGGTTAAAGAACAGATTGCCTGGGGTCTTGAACATCCCTGGGTAGTTGAAGCTTTTGCCTTTGGGGTTATTAATTTGTAATCACATTATTTGAGTAGTTTGGGCAAGGAAAGGGTTGAAGTTATGTCTGCCTTATTTGTCTGTTCTGGTCTTTTCAGCTGGGTGGAGACTAATTTCAGCAGCAACAACAACAAAAATCAGATATATGGGCACACATGATTTCAATGTTCTTGCATCTGATAACTTTACCATATTTACCATAAAGAGAGGCAAGAAAAGAGGTCAAAGGAATAAGAAAGTGAGAAGATACCCTGCTGAATCTGGTCTTGGAATAGTAATGATCATTTTGCAGAAATGTGTAGATTTTCCCAGAGTCAGTCAGGGCAGAGCTTTCAGGCTACTTGAAATATACGTGACTGCTTTATTTTGAAAACAACTAAAAACAAAAGAAAGAGAAAGAGTAAGAAGGCAAGCAAGGAAGTAGCGGTTCTGAGGATTAACACTACTTTCATAGCTACTATTGTCATTCCTAATGTTTCTCTTTTTTAAAAAGGCACTCAAAATTCAGTGAACTACAGTGTCCTGTATCACTGCTTTTAAAGGGAGGTTCTTACAGAGGGGAAAAATGAGGAAAAATGACTGAATTATTGAATAATTTGACTAATAAAGTTAGTTAACAAGGTTTTCTTTTAATTATATATAATATATCTTTTTTTCTTGGTTTAAAAAAAGTTGTATAAATAAATGGCTGTTTTGTACAAGATCAGTATGAAAAATGAAAAGAAAATTCAGCCAGGGTTGGTAGTTCATGCCTGTAATCCCTGTACTTTGGGAGGCCAAGGTGGGAACCTCATCTGATCCCAGGAGTTTGAGACAAGCTTAGGCGACATAGTGAAACTCCATCTCTGTAAAAACTGAGTAAATAAATATATAAATTTTTTTTAAAAAAAGCAAATTGTTCAACTTGTCATCCAATCATTACCAAACATCTGAGTGTTTTCTCCAATCATGTAGATCTCATTCACTCACTCAACATTTAATGAAGTGACTTCTATACCAGACACTATGCTGGGTGAGGGTGAGGGTGAAGGTATACAAAAAGAGGAATGCATAATCTCTGTACTGCAAGAGCTTGGTCTAGAGATACTGTGTGTATTAGTTTTCTAGTGCTGCTGTAACAAAACACTGCAAACTTATGGCT